>SJYX01004177.1:112534-183238 GCA_006410675.1 Oreotragus oreotragus | reverse complement strand
GGAGAAGGAGAGGGAGAGGGAGAGGGAGGGATGATTTGGGAGAATAGCTAATGATGTTTTTTTTTTTAAAACAAATTTTGTTTCCAATTAATTTGGTAAAGTTCACCATTTACTCTTTCCATCAGTTCAGTTCAATTCAGTTCAGTCACTCAGTCATGCCTGACTCTTTGCAATCTCACAGAGTGCAGCATGCCAGGCCTCCCTGTCCATCACCAACTCCTGGAGCTTGCTCAAACTCGTGTCCATTGAGTCAGTGATGCCATCCAACCATCTCATCCTCTGTCGCCCCCTTCTCCTCCCACCTTCAATTCTTCCCTACATCAGGGTCTTTTCCAATGAGTCAGTTCTTCCCATCAGGTTGTCCCTTCAGCTTCAGCATCAGTTCTTTCAGTGAATATTTAGGACTGATTTCCTTTACAATTGGTTGGTTAAATCTTTTTGCAGTCCAAGGGACTCTCGAGTCTTCTCCAACATCACATTTCAAAAGCATCAATTCTTTGGCACTCAACTTTCATTATGGTCCAACTCTCATATCTATACATCACTACTGAGAAAAACCATAGCTTTGACTAGTTGGACCTTTGTCAGCAAAATGATGCCTCTGCTTTATAATATGTTGTCTAGGTTGGTCATAGATTTCCTTCCAAGGAACAAGCGTCTTTTAATTTCAGGACTGCAGTCACTCTCAGCAGTGATTTTGGAGCCCAAGAAAATAAAGCCTCTCACTGTTTCCATTGTTTCCCCATCTATTTGCCATGAAGCGTGGGACCAGACACCATCCTCATATTTTTTTGAATGTTGAGTTTTAAGCGAACTTTTTCACTCTCCTCTTTCACTTTCATTAAGAGACTCTTTAGTTCCTCTTTCTGCTGTAAGAGTGATGTCATCTGCGTATCTGACGTTATTGATATTTCTCCTGGCAATCTTGATTCCAGCTTGTGCTTCATCAAGCCTGGCATTTCGCATGAGGTACTCTGCCTATAATTAAATAAGCAGGGTGACAATATACAGCCTTGAGGTACTCCTTTCCCAATTTGGAATCAGTGCTGTTCCATGTCCATTTCTATCTGCTGCTTCTTGACTTGCTTACAGATTTCTTAGGAGAAAGGTAAGGTGGTCTGGTATTCTCATCTCTTTAAGAAATTTTCCAGTTTGTTGTGATCTGCACAAAGGCTTTAGCATAATCAATGAAGCAGAAATAGATGATTTTCTGGAATTTTCTTACTTTTTCCATGATCCAACAGATGTTGGCAATTTCAACTCTGGCTCCTCTGTCTTTTCTAAATCCAGCTTGAAGTTCTCAGTTCATGTACTGTTGAAGCCTGGCTTGGAGAATTTTGAACATTACTTTTCTAGTGTGTGAGATGAGTGAAATTGTGTGGTAGTTTGAACATTTTTGACATTGTCTTTCTTTAGGATTGGAATGAAAACTAACATTTTTCAGTCCTGTTGCCTGCTGAATTTTCCACATTTGCTGGCATACTGAGTGCAGCACCTTCATAGCATCATCTTTTAGGATTTGAAAAAGCTCAGCTGCAATTCCATCACCGCCACTAGGCTTGTTCATAGTGATGCTTCCTGAGGCCCACTTGACTTCACATTCCAGGATGTCTGACTCTAGGTGAGTGATCACACCACTGTGGTTATCTGGGTCATGTATAATTCTTTTGTGTATTCTTGCCACCTCTTCTTAATATCTTCTGCTTCTGTTAGGTCCATACCATTTCTGTCCTTTATTGTGCCCAACTCTGCATGAAATATTCCCTTGGTATTTCTAATTTTCTTGAGGAAATCTTTAGTCTTTCCCATGCTATTGTCTATGTATGTATCATCATTATTATTTATATTGTTATTTTTTTTCTTTTACTGATATATTAATATNATAGCGTCATCTTTTAGGATTTGAAAAAGCTCAGCTGCAATTCCATCACCTCCACTAGTCTTGTTCATAGTGATGCTTCCTGAGGCCCACTTGACTTCACATTCCAGGATGTCTGGCTCTAGGTGAGTGATCACACCACTGTGGTTATCTGGGTCATGTATAATTCTTTTGTGTATTCTTGCCACCTCTTCTTAATATCTTCTGCTTCTGTTAGGTCCATACCATTTCTGTCCTTTATTGTGCCCAACTCTGCATGAAATATTCCCTTGGTATTTCTAATTTTCTTGAGGAAATCTCTAGTCTTTCCCATGCTATTGTCTATGTATGTATCATCATTATTATTTATATTGTTATTTTTTTTCTTTTACTGATATATTAATATATCATCATTATGATTATATTTATTATTATTGTTATTTTGTATCTATCATCATCATTAGGTGTGTAACCTAGGCCCTCAGCATGAAATTCTTGTCTCTCTTCACTTAGCCTATTTAACACCTGTTTAGGGTTCAAATTTCAATCTTTCCCCAAATATTACTGCTTTGGAGGAAATTTCTCTGACTGCCCTGCTTAGGATATTCACTGGATTATATCCATTCATATAGTACCATATACCTCTCATTCACAGCTGAAATCATATCAAAGTTTCTACTTATTTGTGTGACTCTCCTATTAAGTGTAGATTTCCTATTTGAATTTTAGGTACAGTACAGCTGAAACTGTGCTTGTAATTTACTCACTATTTTATTCCCACTTCCCAGTAAAGTTCTTGACACCTAGTGTGTTATCACTATAGATTCGTATTAATAATTAATGATTTAATGAATAATTTTTATTAACAGTCTATCACAGCTTTTTGACTATTTTTTACACTGTTTTCTTTCTGATTCAATCAACATATTTAAAAAGTAATATATCTTTACAAAATCATAGTCTATTCTTTAAAATACCCTTAATATATATTTTAAAAAATGATTCTAATTGTGCTATGTTCTCCTGGAGTAGGTAATGGTAACCCATCTGGTATTCTTGCCTGGAAAATTCCATGGATAGCAGAGCCTTGTGGACTACAGTCCAAGGGATCACAAAGAGTTGGACACAATTGAGCACACACATACCCACATGTTGTCTTCTCTTTGTTAAATTTTCTTAATTAGATACACATCTGATCACGGTGTATCTAAATAGCAACAGCAACTGTTGCTGCTGCTGCTAAGCCACTTCAGTTGTGTCCAACTCTGTGCGAACCCATAGAAGGCAGCCCACCAGGCTTCCCCATCCCTGGGATTTTCCAGGTAAGAGTACTGGAGTGGGGTACCATTACCTCCTCCGAAACAAGCTATTAGCATATTTCAAACTCTGATGAGCAACAAAATCTCAGCCGCTGTGTTCTTGCTGTCTCTTATACACATCTAGATGTGTATAAGAGACAGTTATTTGTGTGACTCTCCTATTAAGTGTAGATTTCCTATTTGAATTTTAGGTACAGTACAGCTGAAACTGTGCTTGTAATTTACTCACTATTTTATTCCCACTTCCCAGTAAAGTTCTTGACACCTAGTGTGTTATCACTATAGATTCGTATTAATAATTAATGATTTAATGAATAATTTTTATTAACAGTCTATCACAGCTTTTTGACTATTTTTTACACTGTTTTCTTTCTGATTCAATCAACATATTTAAAAAGTAATATATCTTTACAAAATCATAGTCTATTCTTTAAAATACCCTTAATATATATTTTAAAAAATGATTCTAATTGTGCTATGTTCTCCTGGAGTAGGTAATGGTAACCCATCTGGTATTCTTGCCTGGAAAATTCCATGGATAGCAGAGCCTTGTGGACTACAGTCCAAGGGATCACAAAGAGTTGGACACAATTGAGCACACACATACCCACATGTTGTCTTCTCTTTGTTAAATTTTCTTAATTAGATACACATCTGATCACGGTGTATCTAAATAGCAACAGCAACTGTTGCTGCTGCTGCTAAGCCACTTCAGTTGTGTCCAACTCTGTGCGAACCCATAGAAGGCAGCCCACCAGGCTTCCCCATCCCTGGGATTTTCCAGGTAAGAGTACTGGAGTGGGGTACCATTACCTCCTCCAAAACAAGCTATTAGCATATTTCAAACTCTGATGAGCAACAAAATCTCTGATATTTGTAAAAAAAAAAAAAAAACCTAGATTACTGGGCTATACTCAATAGCTACTGAATTTCATTATCTGTGACTAGAGCCTCAGCATTGTAGTTCACTCAAGTTGTCTAGAAATTTTTATGCAGCCTATATTTTAGGAAAAACTGAGCTAAAGAAAAGAGATTTGGTTAAAAAGTCATAGGAATCTTATTCCACTTCTGACTCTTTTGTGTAAGAGCTTCATGCAAGTTTCTGAATCTTGGGTAAGTTTCTGAACCTCATAAATTCTTAGTTTTTGTACATTCTATAAAAGGAACAGTAATATCAATATTATGCCATTATTGTGAGGGCTGTGAAGGGTAATATATATGTAACAATAATATATACAACAGTACTTTGTAAACAGCTATGCTAGTATTGGCTAGGTCTTTAACTCAATAACATTGACAATGTCATATGATCTCACAATGATTCATTTTTACCAATAAAAACGAGAACCTATGCAACACACTGATTTGCCAAAATAAAGAAGGATGATGTGAAAATGCTTTGAAAAAGAAAAAATGTACTGTTACTAATGGATTCAATAATTGATCTATATTTTCAGGGGAGTTTATGATACAAAGAGGAAAAGCTGATGCTGAAATGATAATGATTTAACAAACACATATCAGGTAGAAGGTAATGTACTAAATGTTATGTACTTCCTCTCAAGTCTTTATAGAAAAGTTGGTGTTTTCTATAATACCAGATTCTCTGCAAATGAGAAGACTGAGTCTCAGAAAGCACAAGTAACTCATGCAAGAGGACACAATATTCCAATAGTAGCCTTGGAACTCAATTCTGATTCTTAGTTGCATACAGCTTCAGCTTCCCTGGTGGCTCAGACCGTAAAGCGTCTGCCCGCAATGCAGGAGACCCGGGTTGGATTCCTGGGTCGGGAAGATTCCCTGGAGAAGGAAATGGCAATCCATTCCAGCACTCTTGCCTGGAAAATCCCATGGACGGAGGAGCCTGACAGGCTACAGTCGTGACTGAGCGACTTCACTTTCATTTTCACTATATATATATATATATATATATATATATATGAGTTTTAACTCTGTGCTGTTTGTTAATACCCACTTCTTCACATAATTGAACACAGGCAGAAAACCCAGATTTCAAAAGTTTAACCNAAATGGCAATCCATTCCAGCACTCTTGCCTGGAAAATCCCATGGACGGAGGAGCCTGACAGGCTACAGTCGTGACTGAGCGACTTCACTTTCATTTTCACTATATATATATATATATATATATATATATATGAGTTTTAACTCTGTGCTGTTTGTTAATACCCACTTCTTCACATAATTGAACACAGGCAGAAAACCCAGATTTCAAAAGTTTAACCATTATTATTAGCAGGGACAAATGACTTCTAATAAAGAAGTATATATAGAAGATTATAAAGAATAATCAAAAATGGATTTAGAGATAGAAAATGTATATTAGAGATGAAGTGGGCCTGTGATTGGCTCTCTAATAATATTCACTCCACCTGTCACAATATGGTATAGGGAATTAACCCTTCCTTATATATGCAGCCCTGATTAGCCTATGCAAATCTTGGAAATTTCACCTGCCTTTGCTTGTGATTGGTTCAGGAAGTTAAATATAAGCCAATTCAGTTCAGTTCAGTTCATTTGCTCAGTTGTGTCTGACTCTTTGTGACCCCATGGAATGCAGCATGCCAGGGCTCCCTGTCCATTACCAACTCCCTGAGTTTACCCAAACTCATGTCCATTGAATCAGTGATGCCATCCAACCATATCATCCTCTGTCATCCCCTTCTCCTCCTGACTTCGATCTATCCCAGCATCAGGGTCATTTCCAATAAGTCAATTCTTCGCATTAGGTGGCCAAAGTATTGAAGTTTCACTTTCAGCATCAGTCCTTTCAGTGAATATTCAGGACTGATTTCCTTTAGGATGGACAGGTTGGATCTCCTTCCTGTCCGTGGGATTATCAAGAGTCTTCTCCAACACCGTAGGTCAAAAACATCAATTATTTGTTGCTCAGCTTTCTTTATATTCCAACTCTCACATCCATACATGACGACTGGAAAAACCATAGCTTTGACCAGATGGATCTTTGTTGGCAAAGTAATGTCTCTGTATCTTAATAGGTCAATTAGGTCATGATAATCTTCTTATGATTGATGCTTCAGGAGCAAGCATGTGGTCTAAACTGGAGAAATCAGATGAATGAACACATATTTGTAGAGATACACTAGTTTTTTCTCTTGCTGTGTATAAACAAGAAAGCATTTGTTGTTGTTTAGTTGCTAAGTAGTGTCTGACTCTTTTATGACTATCCCATGGGATTTCCCAGGCAAGAATACTGGTGTAGATTGCCATTTCCTTCTCCAGGGGATCTTCTCAACCAAAGGATCGAACATGTGTCTCTTGCTTGGCAGGTGAATTCTTTACCACTGAGCCAGCTGGTAAGCCCCATGAAAAGTTTTAGCCTCTATTATTCTTGGCAATCAGCCTATGATTACAATGGGCTTTTAGGGTAAGGTCAGCATTGAAGATGACTGAGTGGAGAGATGGAACCAACCTGGGTCTTTGAAAGAAACTTGAGACACTGGATCAACCAAAGAAATAATCTGCTTTAGCTATTTGTTAGAAGAACCAATAAATTTCCTTATTGTTGAAGCCAGTTTGAGTTAGGCTTCATATTACTTGCAACTGGAAGTATCCTGAGATACAAAGCATAACAAAACTCTGTGGATTTATGAAGACTGAAACTAGAATAACTCATTTTATGTGCTAAAACTAGTTATACTAACATAAATAACCCCCAAAGAGGATCTCCAACAATATCCAATTACTCCAGATAAGCCACTTATAACTGAAAAATGACAACTCAGTTGGGAAAACTGAAAGAACAGCTGGCCAACTAGCAGAAAATTGCCAGAAAAGCAAATTATACAATGAAATTACTAAACTGACTTAAACATTTACCTACAAAATAATGGAATAATCACTTTTAGATAGAGATTTGGGGATTACTAAAGATGTAGAAGTATAACCAATAAATTTTTATGACAATAAAGTTAAAGTATTGATAATTAGAGAAAGAATTTTGGAGCAATCTTGACCTAAAATTTTATTTTAGAAATCCACTAATAATCGGTGTCATTCTCATTGCTACATTCATTTTTTTTTAAAGAGCCTGGGAAAGCTGGAGAGATTGTCATATGAGGACAAAAAAGAAAAGCTAAAACTTGACAGCTTTGACTTATAGAAGTTGACTGGATATTAGGGGACCTAAGATCTTATGCAGGCCTTACCATTTTCTAGCTAAGGGAGTTAGGAATTCACTTTTGTATCTCTAGCACACACAAAATTTTTCAGGTACTAAAGCTGGAAAGATGGGTTTTCCTGTGAATATTCCAAGAAAACTGTTCCTTTGGCTTAGTATTTGAAGATGGAACAGGTGCCTTTTGTTTGTTTTGAGTGGCAAAAGAGGGTAATAAAATAAATATACCAAATGACTAAAGAATTCAAGGCTTTTTGAAGAGCAGGAAAGTAAATGATTTAAGTTTGGTCAGAGTAGCAAAATTTTATATGGAGAAAAGGAGGTCCTTGAACCTCCTTGAAGACCTTGAACATCTGAACAACGAGTTTGAGCATTTTTACAAAGGTAGTGGAGGTCAGTAAATATTTTAAACTTGGAGGTGAACCAACACAGTAGATATTATAAAGGAAGAGTCAAGAATGGGAATGAAATAGTATTCCAGAATTTCATGCTAAACAAATTGGAAGAAAAATGATATAAAAAGGGCAAAATCTGGAGGTGGATCTCAAAAGTTTTCCTCTCAACTAAAGTAATAAATTATAATTGAAATAATTCTGAAGATAACACTGAAGTGCTAAGGTAGGAAGATGCTAGTTTGGAGACTGAGGAGAGTTTAAAAAGTCAGAAATCATTATTGAGAGCCATGTAATGGGAAATAAATAACAGCTGAATAGCAATATTACTGAAAAACATTGAAAGCTTATGTGAAATGAAAAACATGATTTTATAGGAGCTGAGTCAACATTCTTCCATTAGATTTTTTTATTGAAACAGGTGATTGAATTTAAAAGTTGGCATTATAGGCATCAGGGAAGTCATGAGTTTCAGGTAAGAAATGAATTAGATAAAACTCATAACCATACAAGTGAAGCAGAGTGATGTGAAACTCAGAGGAAGATAATAAATGTGGGAGGCACCTGCATTTAATTGCAACTTAATTTAAAGCTGTTGCCAGAGGTTTCATGTCTCAAGCTATAGATCTAAATATACATAGCAGAACTCCTGGGATGCAAGCCAGTGGCCCTGCAGTTGTAAATAGGGAGAGATAATAAGGCCCTGGCACTCAGAGGGGGCTTCCCTGTTGGCTCAGATGGTAAAAAATCTGCCTGCAATACAGGAGACCTGGGTTCAATTTCTGGGTCAGAAAGATCCCCTGGAGAAGGGTATGGCAATGCATACCAGCATTCTTGCTTGGAAAATTCCATGGACAGAGGAGCCTGGCAGGCTACAGTCCATGGGCTGCAAAGAGTTGGACACGATCGAGATTTTCAGTCACACTAAAGGGAGTGATATATCAATGGATAATTCAAAACAAAATATCCTCTTGATATAAAATCTCAGTGGACACATAAACCTTTTCTTTAACACTTCTATTTAATTTCTTACCCATATACAGTTAACATTTCATTTTATTGCACTTTACAAATATTGCTTAAAAATAATGAAGGTTTGTGGCAACTCTGAATCTAGCAAGTTTATCAGCATCATTTTTTCTAACAGCATCTGCTCACTTCATGTTTATGTATCACATTTTTATAGTTCTTGGGCTATTTCAAACTGTTTCCCTCTTATTATATCTGTTATGGTAATCTGTAATTTTTGATGTTACTACTACAGTGCAGTGAAAGTTCACATGATGGTTAGCATTTTTTAGTGATATTTTTAATTAAGGTGTTTACATTGCTTTTGAGGCTTAAGCACACTTAAAGGACTAAGCATTTTGTTAGCACAACTTTTCTTTAACTTGAAATACAGTTGATTTACAGGCTGTGTTAGTTTCATGTTTACAGAAGAGTGATTCAGTATACTGGACTATACAGCAGGTATAATAACCTCTAGGTGCATCCATGCTGCTGCAAATGGCAATATTTTATTCTTTTTTATGGTTGAGTAATATTTCATTGTATATATGTGCCACATCTTCTTTATTCTTTCAACTGTTGATGGACACAGGTTGCTTCCATGTCTTGGCTATTGTAAATAGTGCTACTAGGAATATTTGGTTGCATGTATCTTTTTTGTTTATAGTTTTCTCTAGATATATGACTAGGAGTGGGATTGTTGGATCATAAATCGATCTATTTTTAGTTTTATAAGGAACTTCATTCTGTTCTCCAAAGTGCCTGTACCAGTTTACATTCCCATCAACTGTATAGGCGGGTTTCTTTTTTTCACCACACCCTTTCTATCATTTACTATTTATAGATTTTTTTGATGATGGTCATCCTGACTAGTGTGAGGTGATACCTCATTGTATTCTTGATTTGCATTTCTGTAATAAACAGTGATGCTGAGCATCTTTGCTTGTGTCTTTTGGCCATCTGTATGTCTTTTTTGAAGAAAAATCTTTTTGTGTCTTCTGCCCATTTTTTTCTGCTGGGTTGTTTTTTTTTTTTTATTGAGCTGTATGAGCTCTTTGTATATTTTGGAGCTTAATCTCTTGTCAGGCTTCTGAGATGGCTCAGTGGAAAAGAATATGCCTGTTAATGAAGGAGACATAGATTTGATCCCTGGAATGGGAAAGATCCCCTGAGGAAGAAAATGTCAACCCGCTCCAGTATTCTTGCTTAGGAAATCCCATGTTTAGAGGAGACTGACAGGCTATAGTCCATGGGGTTGCAACAGACTTAGACATGACTTAGCAACTAAACCACCACCACAATAACAACAAATCTCTTGTCAGCCAGATCATTTGCAAATATTTTCTCCATTATGTAGGTTGTCTTTTCATTTTGCTTATGATTTCCTTTGCCATGCAAAAGCCTTTAAGTTTTAGTTCCCATTTGTTTATTTTTCTTTTCATTTCCATTACTCTAGGAGATGAATCCAAAAAGATATTGCTGCAGTTTATGTCAAAGAATGTTCTGTGTTTTCCTCTAGCATTTTGTAATACCTGTAGTATATTACATTTAGATCTTTAATTAAGTTTGAGTTTATTTTTGTATATGGTTTTAGAGAATGTCCTAATCATTCTTTTACATGCAGTTGTCCAGTTTTTCCAGAATAACTTATTTTTTCCATTGTATAGGCTAGCCTCTTACATGGTGGATTAATTGACCATGGGTGAGTGGGTTCATTTCTGAGCTTTCTATTCTATTCCATTACATGGTGGATTAATTGACCATGGGTGAGTGGGTTCATTTCTGAGCTTTCTATTCTATTCCATTGATCTGTCTCTTTTGCACTAGTACCAAATTGTTTTGATAACTGTAGCTTTGCCATATAGTCTGAAGTCAAGGAGTTTTATTCCTCCAGCTCTGTTTTCCTTTCTCAAGATTGTCTTGGCTTCTCATGGTCTTTGTGTTTCGATATAATTTTTAAAACTTTTTGTTCTGGTTCTGTGAAAAATGCCAAAGGTAATTTGGTAAGGAGTGCATTGAATCTATCGATTGCCTTGGGTAGTATATTTATTTTGACAATATTGATTCTCTCAATCCAAGAACATTATTCTTGGGATTCTTTCTGTTTGTCATTTTCAGTTTCTTTCTTCAACATCTTGAAGTTTTCTGAGTGCAGTTCTTTTGTCTCCTTAGCTAAGTTTATTACTAGGTATTTTCTTATTTTTAATGTGATGGTAAGTGAGATTGCTTCCTTAATTTCTATTTCTGATCTTTAGATGTTAGTGTATAGAAATGCAACAGATTTCTCTGTATTAATTTTGTATCCTGCAACATTACTGAATTAGTTGAAGAGCTCTAGTAGTTTTCCGGTAGTGTCTTTAGGATTTTCTATGTATAGTATCATGTCATCTGCAAACTGACATGTTTACATCTTTTCCAATTTCAATTTCTTGTATTTCTTTTTCTACTCTGACTACTCCAAGTTCTGTGGCAAGTACTTCCAAAACTAAGTTGAACAAAAGCAGCAAAAGTGGATAGCCTTGCATGATTCCTAATCTTAGAGGAAACGATTTCAGGTTTCTGCTGTTGACTATGACATCATCTGTAAGTTTAGCTGTGAGTTTATATGGCCTTTGTTATGTTGAAGTAGATTTTCTCCATGCCCACTTTCTGAAGAGTTTTTTTAAAATAATAAGTGAATGGTTAATTTTATTAAAAGCTTTTTCTATGTAAGCATAAATTTTATATATATCTGAAAACCAAAACATTTGTGTGACTTATTATTGTGATATTTGCTTTATTGTGGTGGTTTGGAACAAAATCCACAGAATCTACAGAATCTTCAAGTATATCTGTACTCTGGGTTGCCAGAATCTACCATATGAATTGTTCTTGGTTATTTGAAATTAGTTTTTAATATTTAGATTAATATTTCCTGTAAGAATGTGTGTATGTATGAATGTATGTTGCAAGGAATAGGGTAGAGTGAAAGGAAAATCATGAAAAAAATTGTTGAGGGACTTAGATCAGAGCACCAAACTTCAAATAACAGTTTTGTGATTGCAGTCACAGTAAACTTCTGAAAATCTTTTCCCACCACACCACTCCCAGTTTTTCCTCCAATTTTACTGGGCTTTCTTTTCTCCTTATTGACATGTTATATGCCATGACAGTATATTTAATATTAAATGCCTATGATTATTGTTTACTTAGTTACTACTCTGTATACAGAACATTCTTCCTTATTTATGTGATTTTTAAAAAATGTGATTATTCTTTTTAGTGAAAAGGATTACATATTCATTCATTCATACACCTAATAATTTGTTTAACAGTATTGGGAAATATACATGCTAGACTTTGGGCATTAGGCAGTAAATAAGATATAGAATGTACCTGCCCTTATACGTTTTACTTGGTAGGGAGAAGACAGACAATGAACAAATGAATGAGATGATTTCAGATAGTAATAAATGCAGTGGAGAAAATAAAGTGGTATATTGTAAAGTAAAAAAAATTAAAAAAAAAAAACTGGTTGGAGACAAGGCAGGAGACGTTAGACTTGGAGCTGATAATCAAATGATATTGTTGTTCATTGGCTAAGTCCCGTCCAACTCTTTGCGATCCCATGGACTACAGCATGCCAGGCTTCCCTGTCCTTCACTATCTCCTGGAGTTTGCTCAAATTAATCTCCATTGAGTTGATTATGTTATCTAACTATGTCATCCTCTGCCACCCCTGTTGTTTTGCCTTCAGTCTTTCCCAGCATCAGAGTCTTTTCCAGTGAGTCATTTCTTCTCATCAGGTGGCCAAAGTATTGCATCTTCAACTTCAGCATCAGTCCTTCCAATGAATATTCAGGGTTGATTTCCTTTGGGATTGATTGGTTTTATCTCCTTGCTGTCCAAGGGACTCTCAAGAGTCTTTTCCAACACCACAGTTCAAAAGCATCAATGATAGGTAGGAACTATCCAGCATATAAATGGACAAGAGTTTTCCAGGCAGATATTATTAATGAAAATATTCCTAAGTGTTATGCACTTGGCATATCTGTGGAACAGAAAGAATTCTGCTGTGGTTTCATCAACATGAAAGAAGAGTTTAGAGGAAGATAATGTTGTTGGAAATATCAGTAAGTGCCAGGTAATAAAGGGATTTGAAGACAATGGTAATGACTTTGGATTTTACTCTGAGTGTATTGGAAATTCATTGGAAATGAATTTTCTTTTCATACAAGAAGAGTCAAAGGAAAGAAGCCATTGAAAATTGTAGATAAAAAGATGCAATGGAAGACTTTAGAACATACAGAAAGATTTGGGGGGAAATGTATATAAATGATTAAAAATGTATGAGCATTTTTCTTTGCAATAATGTTTTTATAAAAATTTATACATTTTTAATAATAATTCAGCAAGGCTGTTTTCCAGTGTTGATTTATTGTACTGTTGTTGCTTAGTAGAAGCTGTTAGTAGTAGTGGTAGTAGCAGTTTCAGTGACAGTGGCCAGTGGATTCTCCAAGGATGCTTTGGACATATGTTTCTTGCAAACTCATGGACTCTGTGGTGATTTTTCTACTTTCATTGAAAGGAAAAACAAAAAGTGTTATCACCTCTTCCCCATGTCAGTCTTATAAAATTGGAATTTTATGATATTTATCCTTGTTAATATAATTTTTGAATGACATGTATTTGTCATTGGGATTTTGACTCCTTGTGAGTTGTGAGCCAAAATGGCTTGTGCTGTTTTTGGCTGAAGCATTTGATTACTAATGTGAGACTTTACACATCACTACATTTAAAAGTGTTTATAGAAAGAATCCTTGTGTTCCTTTTTAGAAAAATACAAATACTTCTTGGTCAATTATTACAAACTTCAGGTGAAAGTTAAATTAAGCAACAATTTCAAGTAGTTAGGCAGGCATAAACACTTAATGTAGTTTTATATAAGTTGGAGTTGTGCACTCTAAATATATTCCAATATATAAGTGTTACTCTCCATCCATCGAAGGTGATCTTTCTGAAATGGAAAATAGATATTTGAGTGTCCATTGTGCAAACTAGCAAGAATAATTAAAAATAATCAACTTGTTTATTTAAAACCTCAGGCAACCCAGACACTATCCTGAAATTAATTTAGTAAGCTAGTGTTACACAAATTCTAAGAACAGATGAGTTGAAGAAATTCTGTGGGAAAATAACATATGGGGTGCTAAAATATGCTAGGTATCATGCTTCTGTAAAGCTTTCTATAAATCCAATATTGGATTTATTGTGTATGACTCATTACAACTCTGTAATGCAAATTAAGATAAAAAATAACATATGCCTATATGGGTTTTAAATTTTTTAAATCTCACTATTCATTTATGAATAATTTATAGCTATCCTGTGACATATTTCCCTAAATATACCATGAAGTAAATTTGGAATTATTATCTCCAAAGACATTTTAGGACCACATGTTTATAAAGTCATTCATTTTAAGACAGCTGCACCCTTGGCAATACTGTGGCCTAAACTATAAAGAAAGCAGTAGACTTTCTTTAATATGTTTTTCTCTGAAGCAAAAATTTGCAATTATTCTCATTTAGTTATTCTCCAGTATCCACCAGGGATTGGTTCCAAGATCGCCCCTCAGATGCAAAAATTTGGGGATGCTTAAGCCCCTTGTATAGAAATGGATAATATTTGCATATAATTTATACAATCTTCCTATATACTTTAAATCATCTCTGGATTAATTGTAATAAATCTAAATACTATCCAAATACTTGTAAAAACAATGTAAATGCTATGTAAATAATTACCTATACAACAAATTTAATTTTTGCTTTTTGGAACTTTCTAAAATATTTTCCCCCCAATATTTTTGATCCACTGTTGTTTGAGTCTGCAGATACAGAATCCACAGATACAGAGAGTTGGCTTTATTTAGATTTTCTTTCATGATGTTCCTTGACACCAACAGCTTGTTCTACAAGATATTTATTTGAGACTAGGGACATGTCTCACAGTCATGGAAGTGAACAAAGTTGACAAACATATATCTGGGGGTCATTAGTTTAATATTTTAACTAGCTGAGCAAATCAATTGGCCCCTTAGGACTTAGAAAAGTTTAAGTATTACTTCCTAAGTGCTTAACTTATTGGGCAAGGGCTGAGATATAATAGAGTAAGACCTGTCTTAGTGGTTTCTTGATGATTACTTGCTTATCTGTGTTTTTTTTTTTTCGTTGTTGTTCTACAACTATAAGAAGATATTTATCACTATGGAATATATCATTAGAGCTCAACACAGATTGAAAAACGACTATTGTCATATGGTGACAGTGAATTTCGTGTGATCCCTATGCCACCATGTAATTCATTAGGAGAGATAGAGACAGTGGGCTTTTGCAGAAGCACTTAAATAGAGCAGTCCTGGAGGTTGGATAATTTGTAACAGATGTTCCATATAATGAATGGATTATGGGGAGAGTGTCTGCAATGCAGACTATCTCATTCAGTGGGTATGATCGATGCTTCTTATTAGCTTGACTTAACATTCTGTGAACTGAGGTTGTGAGACAAATATGTGAGATTTGATTTACTGATACACACAGATCAGGTAATAAAATCTCTTTTTATTACCTGAGATTAGGTATTTCAAATGAAGTTTACTGATAACAGTCCTATTTCTTGAGTTGGTACAAAAAAAAATAATTATATGAACCAATAACTGCCTGAACTTGTTTTATGCCATATTTTTCTGTGATTAATGTGCACTAGAATTAACCAAATTAGAACACTGACAAACAAGAAAGCTGACAATTTAGTATAGATGATTAATTTTTGTTAACTTATGTGGTTTAGGAAAAAATTCCTTTGTTTGAAATTCTGTACTTTTGACCTAGAATGTTTTAAAAGCTAAGACATAATCCAGAGGAACTTGAAAACCATTCATACCATTTGTTTTCAATTTTAAAAATCTAAGTACTTATTTCACAAGTACTTTCAAATCTTTTAGTGTCCTTGGTGGTGTTTATAAAGGCTTTTTACTTTAATTTTAATTTTTGCATTGCTTCATTGCCAACTAAAAGTATGCAAAATTCCATGTAAATATTCATATAATAAATATTTATGTTCTTAAAATATTAAAGACTATGATATAAATCAACTTATAATATTTTGGGGGGGTTCATTTCATATGCTATCAAGCTGGTTACTTTTAGATAGGCAGATAGTGATGACTGTCACTGGTAGAAAAGCACTAATCTTATGACTCTATTACAGCTTCATCTACACATCTTTTCTAGAATGAAATATAATTTGTGCATTTAACTTTTTTTATTCAGCCTTAGCCTCTTGCTGACTTTGTGTAACTGTACTTCAAGCTCTTTAGTATTTGTTTCACACATGGGAAATTCCCTTGTACACTAAGGCAGCTATTGCAGTTTGCTCAAAGATGGAGCCCCCTACAATGGAATCTACAATGCAAATAAACACACTAATATAAGCAGTCCACTTGTGGAAAGTGAGGCAAAGTTTCATCAACTCAGTTAACTGAATATACCGAGATGGTCCTAATGGTATTTCGCAGTTCATACTAATGACAGTAAACCTGCAGAGAACACAGTTGTGTCAGGCTTAAAAACATGCTATTTTGGCCCTGAGGAAGAAGAAGCAACCAAAATGCTCCATTCACCTTTAGAATGTGTATCAAAGTGTAATTGAACAAGATGGACAGAACACTCATAAAGTTATGGGATATTTCATCAGTGGATAATCAGATAGCATTGCTTGTTGGATAAATGTAGACCATTTTCTTGTTTATAGGTTCCATGAAGAATAATGATTCATCTCCCTAATCTTAATGATCAGGGAAACATATTCTTCATCTAGTGAAAAATATTAACAGTGTCTTGCATTTTCTGAAAAGCATTCCACCACTTGAAATCTCAATTCATTTTCCTATTAAATCTGCAAACTGGATATAATGTCCTCATTTTACAAATGAAGAATCTGGAAGAGGTAAAATGACTTGCCTCCAGTTATCCAGGAGATAAAGAGTTAGATCTAAATCTTGGCCTGGAATTGTTTTTAGAATGCAACAATGTATGGGCTGGGTAACCTGGCTTCTATCACAGCCTTTTTAAACAACATGAGTCATCTTTAAGTTGGGCTATTGAGATTCAGAAAACATTTACAGTGCACCAGCTATAAACTAGTGCAGCATTAAGTGCACAGTTGCCCAAAGATCTTTCGGAAAATGATCTGCAGATCTTTTCCCACTACTTTTTGCACATTTTGAATTTATGCAGTTTTATTTTCTCACAGCAGTAATTAACCTTGCAGCTGTCATTTTTATGTCTCAGCTTTTCAATACTTGACCACTTTGACTTTTGTAGAGGTAATTCTCTGTTTTAATATACTGCTTTTTTTTTTTTTAAGTAGGAACTATTTTTTCCTTTCCATCTCATTTTTTTTAGGTACCTCACCAATGATTCACAAATTTCCAAAGGCAAAATCTACTGATATACTCATTCGATAACATAGGAATCCACATACTCATGACTGCCAATCCTGACATATAATGTATTAAATTAGATTTTCTCTATAAGTACAAGCAACATATTTTACATAACTTAGTTTAGAAAAAATGAAAATAAATATCAATTTTGAAATATTTTTTATCAAGAATGAGTGACTTATTCTTTTTTCTTTTCTTCCCTCATCATCTGGTGTTCAGTTTTGTCCCTACTCTTTCACCTCACTTGCTCTAACTCATTAGAGAGCTAATTGCCTTTGTAAGTCCAAATTAAGGAGTAGTGAAATGGAGACATTACCTTTGCCAGGTGTTTGGGAGGACATAATCCAATTTGCCGTAAAAAGTTTCTTCCAATCAGTGTTAGCCCTCTGTTCAGGCTGCATGGATTTTGTGTAGATTAATGAAGAATCATTCAGAGTCCAGGCTATATGTGGTATTGTGTTACACAAAATCAAGAAAATAATTAAGAATTGAGTATTCTGGAATATAAATTGAAATAAAACAAGATTTGGGGATGGAAACTGAAGTGAACTTACCGATTTTGCATTAACTTCCTTGGGGATGTGACAAGTCATTGTGTTGACCTTCACCAGAATTTTCGCTTGGAACTTGGATTCCACATGTGGATATCCAAAAAGGGCCATGTAATAATGTATATGCCCTGCAAAACTATTCTGGGCTTCCCCTGAAAACAAATTACTACCCAATACTCAAAAGACATGCTAAAACAATTTATGTAAAATTCATAGAAAACAATACATCCAGGGAAATAAAAAGGTTAGGTTTCAGAAAGTTTAGGTTCAAAAGGTTAGGTTTCTTACACCAACTGGTTGTTGGTTTAGGCCGTGTCTACATAAAGTGTATGAAAACTAAGTAGGATGACGTTTCCAAACAATTCAAACAAATGAACAGACATATAAAATGTACTTCCAATATTTCAGCTAAGCAATATTGGTGACCTTAAGGACATCCTTTTGAACATCAACGACCGTTTTTGTTTGTTTGTTTTGTGTTGTTTTGTCTTCAAGGCTCTTAACATAATTCACCCATACTGAGAAACAATGAACATCAAAGCTTTGGAAGAAAGTGTGTGAAGTCGCTCAGTCGTGTCCGACTCTTTGCCACCATGTGGGCTGTAGCCCGCCAAGCTCCTCTGTTCATGGGATTCTCCAGGCAAGAACACTGGAGTGGGTTGCCATTTCCTTCTCCAGGGGATCTTCCAAACCCAGGGATCGAACCCGGGTCTCCTGCTTTGCAGGCAGACGCTTTATCCTCTGAGCCACCAGGGAAGCCTAGCGACCACGAGTGGGTGGAAGGTCAAGCATTTTTAAAGCAATTGGCAATTTTTTCCTTGGAAGAAAGTTTAAAATGAGAGAACAAGGAGAGATTATGTAGAAAGAGGTCTCTTATTGACTGATGCTTACTATTCCTGAGGGTATTTGTCTCTGAGGCTAGTTTCCTTATCTGCAAATTGGAACTAAAAATAGTAACCTCATATTGTTTTTATAGGACATTCTAGATATACAAAATGAAATAATTCATAGAGATACTTTAGCACAGTTCTTGGCATATAGGAACAACTTAATAAATATTAGCTCTTTTATCAATAGAGCTTATGATCAGAAAGCAAAATGTGCTGCTCATATATCTGTAATCATACTCTTTGTATTATATTATAAAAAGTGTTCCTTCATGTTGGGGGCATAAGTTGCTTGTGATTAGCTGTAACACAGCGCCTGTTACAGATTGTGCATGCGTGCAAAGTCGCTTCAGTCCTGTCCAGTTCTTTGTGACCCTATGGACTGTTGCTCCTCTGTCCATGGGATTCTCCCAGGCAAGAATACTGGAGTGGGTTGTCACACCCCACCTCCAGGGGATCTTCCTGACCCAGGGATCAAACCGTGGTCTTCTGTGTCTCCTGCACTGGCAGGCGGGTTCTTGAACACTTGTGCCACCTGAGAAGCCCTCTGCCATGTACTATGTGCCCTATAAGTGTTTGATGAACAGCTACTGAATGAATGGGAGAAGAGTGGGAAAGGGCTAAAGTTGAGCAACCTGCTCAAGTCACACACCTAGTAAGAGCTTATGGGGATGTGAAACATTCTGTCTGACTTCAAACCCTCCACTTTCCTTAAGATACTGCACAGTTTTGCATACATTATCACTTACCTCTCTCCACCTACTCCGATTTCATTATTACATTGAATTTGCCCTTGCAAAGGTCATCAATGATTTAAAACTGCTCAAACCAGTGGTATCTATTTGTTCTTGATTTACTTGCATTTGGCACTGAAGCCTATTTTTTCCTTCCTGAAATTCCCTTTTCCTGTACCTAAGGTTTGGTTTTTTTGATCGTCCACTTAGTTGCTCAGTCTGGCAGCTACATCCCAATCTTCTTGTAGCTTCCTCCTCTTCCTCAATGTCAGTGTTTCTGAAGCTTCTATCTTGAGCTTCTTCCCCTTCTCATTCTTCACATGCTGTCTTTGCAATTTCATTTTCATCTCATCATACTGAAATCTACATCTCAGCTCAACCCTATTCTCTCCTGATCTCCGTAGCCACAAATCTGTTTGCTGCTGCTGCGTTGCTTCAGTCGTGTCCGACTCTGTGCAACCCCATAGACGGCAGCCCACCAAGCTCCCCCGTCCATGGGATTCTCCAGGCAAGAACACTGGAGTGGGTTGCCATTTCCTTCTCCAAATCTATTTACTTACTGTGTACCTGTCTCTGGAGAGCCTTATGTTAACTGCTCTTCCTTCACCCCCCCTCCCCCCGCCCCAGTTCACCTATCTCCTTATCTTCCAGATGAATTGAAAAACATGATCATTCTTCACTAGGATGGCCATTTAATTTATCATCTAAACCTGGACAATTTTGAGAGAAAGGACTTCATCAATAATTATGCTGGCTCTCCGAGTTTAACTTGAAACTGCCTTGGTCTATGCAGACCATATATCTTCCCTCCCCTTGACCACTCAGTTAACTGAGTGGTCCCAGCATTACCACTGGGATTTATCCTGGCCTCCTATTCTCATTTTTGCATGAGGTGAGCCACCAAGTTCTATAGATCTTGTCTCCTTCCTAGCTGTTTAGTATGTGTGTTTCTTTCCATCTCAATTACCATTGCCTTTTATCAGACCCTTCTTGTTTCTTATCAGAATTACTGCCATCATCTCTTACTTGGTCTCATGCTCCTCTAAAACATCCCCTGCTTTGTCAGAATGATCCTCTTGAAGTGCATATCTAATTACATGCCTTTCCAGTTTTGGTCCTTTAATGGCTAACTATAATCTGTGGCATAAAAGGTAAATTCTTTCCCATGACATGAGAAGGCACTTATAACCAATCTCGTTCCACCACTTAGCCTTCTTGCACACTAGAACTGTCTTGGCATATAGTAGGTACTCACTAAACAATAAATAAAATCAGCATGTAAAACATAACCCCACATACTTCCTTCACCCCACCTCCCCCCGCCCCAGTTCACCTATCTCCTTATCTTCCAGATGAATTGAAAAACATGATCATTCTTCACTAGGATGGCCATTTAATTTATCATCTAAACCTGGACAATTTTGAGAGAAAGGACTTCATCAATAATTATGCTGGCTCTCCGAGTTTAACTTGAAACTGCCTTGGTCTATGCAGACCATATATCTTCCCTCCCCTTGACCACTCAGTTAACTGAGTGGTCCCAGCATTACCACTGGGATTTATCCTGGCCTCCTATTCTCATTTTTGCATGAGGTGAGCCACCAAGTTCTATAGATCTTGTCTCCTTCCTAGCTGTTTAGTATGTGTGTTTCTTTCCATCTCAATTACCATTGCCTTTTATCAGACCCTTCTTGTTTCTTATCAGAATTACTGCCATCATCTCTTACTTGGTCTCATGCTCCTCTAAAACATCCCCTGCTTTGTCAGAATGATCCTCTTGAAGTGCATATCTAATTACATGCCTTTCCAGTTTTGGTCCTTTAATGGCTAACTATAATCTGTGGCATAAAAGGTAAATTCTTTCCCATGACATGAGAAGGCACTTATAACCAATCTCGTTCCACCACTTAGCCTTCTTGCACACTAGAACTGTCTTGGCATATAGTAGGTACTCACTAAACAATAAATAAAATCAGCATGTAAAACATAACCCCACATACCAAGAACTTGCTTCAACAAGTTTACATAAGTGAGAAATAATAGTAAATGTCATTTTTATAATAGGATGGAAGCATAAAAAAAATGTAAGATTTGTGGAGCAAAATACACAGTGAATTGTGATTACATTTCAATTTGTGATTCAGATATATGTGTGATATAAAACCTATTTGATTAGATTTTTCTTAAAATGGGAAGAGTGAAGTCAATGTACTTGTTTCAAAATAGCAAAATGCTCCCCAGAAAGTCTAAGTCAGTTGATGGAAATACCAGTTTCTAAGAGAACTTGGCTTCCAGCAGGCACTCAATATTTGTTGAGTGGCTAAATATAAGAAATTTAGTCTCCATCAATTGGTTGTCTATATACAGTGACAATTCATTTGTTCATTTTATGTATAACTGTGGCAAGCCTTTGGTCATTTGATCAAATCACTTCAGTTAACTAGCATTTCAGTGAACCAAACTAAATGTTGCACAGAAAATCCACAGTCAAAAATGTTACTTTTTAGTCAGTTGTTAGAGTTCCCACAGATTAGCAAGCAACCACATGAAAAGTACAAGAGAAAAAAAAAAAACTAAGTTGCTATTCAGCGTGTAAGAGAAATTGTATAGGTGTCAATCAAACTAGTTAATGTAGAAAATGTCTAAGCAAGTGATTTGTATCCATTAATTATTTAAAAAGCCTTATGCAACACTAGTGACAGTAGTGATCTAAAATTCCCACAATGCTATACAGGATATTCCAATAAGACTTTGCAATGAGTGAGATTAGATTTTCTTCTAGGTGAGGACATTTTATTTTATATCTCAATTTTAAAGCTTTCTTTTTTAATATTGGAAAAATCAATATATTAACTGAATAATTTCTATTCTGCTCTAAAGTAGAAATTATTGGCAAATTTTTTAATATTAACATTTAAATTACACTGAAAGCATTTGTTATTGTTCTTTTGAGCCTCAAATACCAGTAGATTATCAAACCCAGCTTTGTTTTTTGTGATTTATAGCTCCTTTTCTTTTTCCCTGGAGAGTCTTTTGATTCCAAGACATTACTCCACCATATGAAGGCTTGTGCAGACTTCAAACCTGTCATTTCATATTAGATTAGTGGTGGAAAAGGAAAACTGTGTGAACTCTGGATAGTTATGCCAAACACTTGTGCATTTTAAAGCCTGAAAGTTTAGTAGTAGTCAGATGGTAAAATACATTTATATCATTTTGGAATCTACACATTTCAAAAGGGTAGTGCTTTGAGAGATATAAAGACAAGGCACATTAATACTGGTTAATTTTCAAACCTACATGTATAAGAAATATGTTCAAGATTTTCACTGAGCTTGAGTTTCCTTTTATATTTGGAAAAGTGATAGTGTGCACTTGTATCTCTCCAAGGACAAAAGGCAGAAAATTTGAGAATTTTTCTCTCTTGCTGGTGAAGATCACTGAAAAGTATATCTTGGAGACAATCTGGAGAGTATTTAATCAAAGTTTCCAAGTTGGTTTCCATTAGATGGTAACTGGTATCTTTAGATTATTTTCAACTATTTGAAAACAAAACAGATAGCACTTCACAACTAGCTAAAATGTAAATCCCCCCCCCCTTTTTTTTTCCTGTTGGCTAGAGTGAAATTATCTAGTTTGGTAACACTGGCTGCCTCATGATGAAAGATTTTAGTGAAAATTTAAATAGAAATATGAATTAATGATTACTTCAACATAATGACCAAAATCTTTCAAAACATAAGGCTCTTGAGGTAGAATAATAAAAAATGATCTTTTGTATAAAAAACTGATGAAACGTCTGAACAGGATTTAATATGCTATTTTTATAGATGAGCAAACACATTAAAACAACTTTGTTATAACTGACCCTCCCCTTTGCTGAAGTCCTTTTGTTCCTGTAGCTTCATACCAAATTTAATGCTGTGCCTGGCTGACTTCATGGTGTATTACTTGTGCAGTCACACAGGGTCCCTGCCTTAGAAGGTCCCTATACTTGGATTAATGTTCTGCTATCACTGTCTTAAGATTCTTGTCAAATTTTGCATGAAGGACTCTGCATTTTCATTTTGCACCAGGACCCACAATTTATGAAGTCTGTCCTATAGCTATGCCTATGGATTTTCATAGCATTTCATTATTTCCCCTGAAAGATGTACGTTATCTAAGGAGCTTCCTTCACTGGTGTTTCTCATCCCATTCCCAAAGGTGGTTCTCACACTAGTGCACAAGAAGATAGGGAGCCACTTGGTCTCACACAGAGGGTTGAGATCTTGGCATCTACATCGGTTTCTACTCTGTAGCAGGGCTTGCGACAGACCAGGTGCCAGATGAATGGGTGAGTGAATAAATATACAGCAAATTATCAACAAATGTCTGTGACTTATTTAATTGGCACAACAAATTCTTAATAGCTTCTGTTTTGAAATAAAAAGTGACAAGGTTGATCAGCAGAGACTAAAGGTAAAATATTCAAGGAAAAATATTGGAAAGAATAAATGGAATTGAACTGATGAGATGTTTGAGCAAGTAAGATTGAAAGACATTCTGAACTCCAGGTTGAATCAGAAGTGATAGATGGAAGGAGGAATGAATAGTTAAAAGCAGTCAGATGTTTCTCAACAAACTGTGTCCTGAAATAGATTCTTTCTTCTCAAATTCAGTTTAATACAAGTCATATTCATCTTGTAAATTGTAATTCACGAAATAAAATTTGTCATCCAAGTTTGGGGAAAAGAGGGTATACAGGCAGTGCATTCAGAAAGAACCAAGAGATTGTGGATTGTCTTTGACTATGCCAAGAGTTTCTTGATCTACTGTTTTGCATTAATAACAGAGCAATCTGAATAAAAATTTGCATGAAGAAGTGCATTTTTTTATTGTTTCCTCTGCCTGTGGGCAGAATAGACAGAGGTCAGGCTCGGGCTCCCAGTTAGTTTAGCTAAAGACATTTTACTCTTAAAACTGTGATAGCTTCTTACCCTTATATTCTCTTTGGGAAACATATTTCTGACAATTAGTTTGTAAAATAAAATAACAAAAAATGAATACTTCTTTCTCTGTTGTGTTTTATGTTGTGTTTGGTCACCTCTCATAATGTTTGGGAAAGAAGGCACTGGCACCCCACTCCAGTACTCTTGCCTGGAAAATCTCATGGATGGAGGAGCCTGGTGGGCTGCAGTCCATGGGGTCGCAAAGAGTCAGACACGACTGAGTGACTTCACTTTCACTTTCATGCATTGGAGAAGGAAATGGCAACCCACTCTAGTGTTCTTGCCTGGAGAATCCCAGGGACGTCAGAGCCTGGTGGGCTGTCGTCTATGGGGTCGCACAGAGGCGGACACGACTGAAGTGACTTAGCAGCAGCAGCAGCAGCATAATGCTTGGGAGTATCAGTTCTTTATAAACTGTGTATTCCAGTCAGTGAGGTTATCCCTTAATGGTCTATCTCCTTTACTTTGGAGAATATAATACAGTTTTATCCATCTTTAAAGAGGTTCCCTGTAGCATTGTCTAGATTTACTTTCTCTCTTGTTGCTATATCACACTTGAATAAGTGACTTAAATTGTGCACAGATGTCCAGGTGTGGCTTTAATTTCTTTTTATATTCTGGCAAAATAACTTATTTTAAGTTCATTACTTCTACTATGGGTCTCCAAATTATGCATGGTGCTGTTATAAGGCTGGTTCACTGAATATTAAGTATATGAGAGCAAGCAATTTTATGCTTCAGATGATTATTTATGGGAAAATTCAATTTTTGGAGGATGATAATAATGGTGGAATAGAGGTGAATAATAGCACTGACATTTCACAGGCAAAATAAAGCAACAGTGGAAACAAGCATTTGGGGGAAAAATAGCTTTCAAGCAGTGAGTGAGAAGAGAAGCAGGGAGCAGCACTTGTTGGGGACGCTCAGATTCTAAACAAGCATTGATGATGTCTTAGGGCCACACACCTGAGCCCCAGTCTAGTGTGTGTGTGTGGCCAGGTGAAGAATTTCAGGGTTTGGTGAGATGTGCAAAAGAATTTCATAGACTTTCTCTAATGGGAAAGGAGACAATCTCCCAGATTATCTAGGAGAATATATACTTTAGTCCCCTAAGTTTCCACAGAAATAGAATTACAGAGTTATGAAAACATATTCCTTGTTAGCTAAGAATATTCCACATTCTCTGAGCAATACAATGAAGGTATCCTATATGAAGTATGGTGAAATTGTCTTTACCATTCTCATTTTATGACACTCTTGAGTAAGTGTGCTTTAAGGATTCTGCTGCTAAAACTGTAACCATCAATAGAAAACCTTCATCTAGAAAGCTCAGCTTTGGTCCTGTCGCCTGATCTATTAGAATGCCCCAAGTTTACAAACCAATGGTTGGAGGAATGGGAGAAAGAAGAAGACAGAGTAAAACTATTTTGAGTTTCATTTTACAACATTAAGAGCTGCAATATTCAAGCATCTGAGTTCCTTCAATAACCGGGAAGCTTCAGAAAGAAAAAAAGAAAAAAACCAGAACTTTTACTTCAACTTTTAAATCTGTCTGAGACCACCAGGCAGAAGAGGCAAGCTATTTTTACTAGTTTTAGAAAAAGAATATAATAACAAGTATATAATAGAAAATTGGTGACTTAATTCACTTCAAATGAAAGTTTGAGCTGAATGTTGCATTAATATTCAGACAATAGCAACCTGTTTGAAATTGCTATTGAGTGTAATTCCAAATTTCTGCATTTTATCATCTCCTAGGCAAAAAGCCAAAGGCTAAAAGAACAGAACACAAAAAAGCCGAGCCTGAATTATATTCTAAACGCTGTTGAGTTTAATTTTACTTACAAAGCAGAATGTTACTTTGCCACTTAAATATGCCCCTCACAGCCCTGTAAAAATACCTGGCTTCTTGTTATCAGCCTCTAAATTGTGTTATTCATTTAGAAAGCTCCAATTTTAGGAGCATCATTCTAAATTACTAGGCAAATGCTACACAATAAATACACATAATCTGAAACAGACTGTAGTGAGAGAAGAAAGCAATTTTCTATAAAATTGACTGCAGTGTGTGGTCTGCCATTCCATAAGCCTTGTAACTTGAAAGGCATAAAGGAAAAATTTTAGCTAAATTAAATATCATGAGAGGATGAGCACTTTAAAAAGTTGATGTTTTGTAATAGAGTAATACAGATACACATTCTTGTTATAAATTTGGAGATGACTTCAAATAACCTTTGGAATAGAAACAAACACACGCAAAGACTGAGCATGCTGCCACTCACCCAGATACACATCTGTTTCAAAACAATGTTTTACTTGGACCAATAGTAGATGTAGATGCACTACCCCAAATTAATAAACCTTGGGTGACATATACAACTAAAACAGATGATGAAGCTTACATAGGCCTTGTATTTCCTGCTCAAGATTTTTATAATGTTAATGAATTATTGAAAATTATGATTGGAAAACACTCCAAGTGAGTAAAACAAGTTAATGTAAGACATAAGTTTTTGTTACAGATTGTGAATTTTTCTTTGCAGAGATCATGCAAGGGGTCTTAGCATGCAGTAGTCACACAGTCAAATCTGATTTTTTTGAGATCAAAAAGGGAGAGGCGGAATTCTGGTAATGTTCTAGCTCTTGTCTTAAATAGAAATTTCTTGGTATGATTCCTTTATGATTCTTTTCTTTGAGCTGTATACCTATACAAATATGATTTTTTAA
This sequence comes from Oreotragus oreotragus, assembly GCA_006410675.1. Classification (NCBI taxonomy): domain Eukaryota; kingdom Metazoa; phylum Chordata; class Mammalia; order Artiodactyla; family Bovidae; genus Oreotragus; species Oreotragus oreotragus. Next base: position 156,125 of record SJYX01004177.1, on the reverse strand, counting down.
ATTTTTATGCAGATATATTGTCTCTCCATAAAAAAAGAAAAGAAAAGAAAGAAAAAAGGGGGAAAAAAGAGAAAAAGGACAGAAAGAAAGGAATGAAGGAGGCAGAGAAAGAAAGGGAAAGAGAGAGAGAAAAAGAAAGAAAGGAAGAAAGAAAAAGAGAAAATGCATGCTTAGAGTGGCATTTCCCAAACTGGCAAATAATGTGCTAAAAGAAATTAGTGCTGTAGGCATTTACTTAATTCAAATAAGATATAGCTTCATAGGGTTGTAGAATTTGGCAGCCTTGCTCATAGTTGGAAGCCACTTAACTGTCATTTCTGCACAGAGAGACTGTATGTTGACATTTTCAGACTTTTTAACAATCCTAGTCACTTAACAATTGCAAATGCCACTATATTAGGCATGCAGTTTTTCTGTTCAGGAAGCAGAATTTAGAAGTTAGTGGAGGGAAAAAAAAAATGCCTACGGGTTCCAGTAGCTTTACATTTGGAAAACCACATACATATACACAAAATTTTTGTTTCTCTACTGTTCAAGTGTCTTTGTGATTCAACTGTTGAAAATTTCATTTTGGCATTAAGTTGGGTAAACACCTAGTAACCACCTAGTACTAAAGGTGTTTGGGAACCTGAAGTTGGATCTGTAGGTTTTGTCTGTTTCTAAGGAGCAAGTTACCATATAATCGTTTCAAAGGCAAAAGGTTAAGCAAGAATAACATATATTGTAAAATCGAAAGTAAAATGCACAGTATTGATGTGCTCAAAGTCCATGCATTTCAATTTCTTTGTATGATAATTTATGGTGATCATGTCTTCAGACTGCACTATTAGCATACTCACCCCTAACAAGAAGTTCTGCCTCATCTGACACACTGTCTGCTGTAGTCTGTACCCTGCAGCCATATCTCCCAGCATGCATCAGAAGGATGTTCCTGATCATTAAATCTGCAGAGGATGCTTGCTGAAAGAGGGATGAAGTGCCAGTTTAAAATGTTGCAAATCTGCCTAGTTCAAGGTGGTTTAAGGGGAACTTTGCATATTCAGTCAAAGGGCCCATTTTTGGCCTTATATTTTATCTGACGACATTTCAAAGTCAAATATGCCCCACTTCAAGGAACACATGGAAGCTATGTTTTCAAAAATTGCTAATACCACATTTGAACATTTAATATTGCATATAATGATTTAGCAAATACAATATTTCAGAAATATTTACAAACAAATTCATATCTTTAAAAGTTTAGGAAAAATAGTGCACAAAAATTCTTGCTTTGCTATTCAGAGGCAGGCTTATTTTTGTGGCAAGAAAGCAGTATTGAAAGGAATAACAACTCTTGGAATTATGAGGTGACAGTAGTTAAAAGATTATCTTGCACAGCTTTATTGAATGGCTTCTTTTGTAGGCAACAGAATGAAGTGGTGCTTAGATGCAAGAGTGCTGGTGCCAAGCCATATGTTTTCCCTCAAGAGAGATTGATTTATTCCTTCCACAACCACCACCATCAGGAGTAGGGTCAGCCTGAATCTCTGTTAATCAAAGCAATTAAAAAACATGAAGAAGACACAAAACACCTCATCCTTGTTGGGAGCACAATGATTAGAACATAGTTGAAGAACAGTTGTATCAAGGAGATGAATAAGTACCAAGGAGATTATGTTTTAGTTGTACTAGTTCATGGGATCGGTGATTATCCTATACTTTAGGATGTCTGGTATAATCTTTCATTACTTTATCTTGTCTTTCATTTACTTTAACAGGAAAGGTGGATTTCCCGTTTTCATGAAGATCTGATCTATTTACAGTTCATGAGGTATTCTTTTCAGAGAATGACATAGCAAAACTCCAATATGCTCTTCACTTTCCATGTTGCAATTAAAAACAATTCCCTGGAATGAGAGTACATGCATGCAGCTTGAAATGACATCTTCAAAAAACTCAACACTCCTCTTTCATGGGCACTTGAAAGAATGACAAATGCAAGACATGGAGAAGCACCCCTGATTAGATATCTTCAATTTGTTGATGGAATGGGTGAATTATCTTAAAAATGATTTGTTTGTCCTTATAAGGCAGCATCCTAATGAGTATTTATGAATTTAATTGTTTACCTCCATTTTGAAATAAACTAATGGACTATATAAAATTCATGAAAGTGAGAGGAATTTCTGAAAATCTGTTGGTTTTTTTTTTTTGTCTTAGCATTCATAACAGGGTGAGAAGTTATTGGAAGTTTTTAACCTCTCAAATGATGTGTATTTCTTTAAATCAATCAACTGTATATTATGTTTTAGGACATTTCTTTCCAGTATTTCATTTCTGTTCTTTTTTTTTTTTTTCCCCTTTCCCATTAGTCTTATGACAGGAGCTTCTAAGTGTATTGAAGTTTTCTCTCATGAAATAATTGTTAATTCATGGTCTGGTTCAGTCATTTACAAGGGAATGCTTCTTAGTGAGAATGCATTAAAATGTCACAATAATTATTTCAAGTAATGTGATATTTGTCCAGTGAATGTCCTCCACTATTCTTTTCCTTAGATAAAATTATTAAAATTTCATTTTCTCATGTGTACCAGACTAATGCTCATTTCTTTCAAATCTGAAAAGGAAATTTACACTTAGTAAAACCTTTGATTTCTCTTGGGGAAACAAAAGCAAACTGTAAACATCACAAGCCATAGCTTAGTCTCACATCTGCATAATATAACACTGTTTGTGCATGCTAAATTGGTTCCATCCTATCTGACTCTTGGTGTTTCTAGGGACCGTTGCCTACCAGGATCCTCTGGCCATGGGATTCTCCAGGCAAGAATACTGGATGGGTTGCTGTGCAACCCCTCCAGGAATATCCTCCCAACCCAGAGATCAAACCTGTGTCTCTTCCATCTATCTGCATTGGCCGGTAGGTTCTTTACAACAAGTGCCACCTGGAAAGCCCTATAATTCTGTATAAAATAGTCTAAATATTTTTACCATTTTATATAGCATGGATCCATCTTAGGTGTGAAATATCCTTTGCCCCATGAATTTCTAAGATGCTCTCCTAATAGGGTACTCAGTTAAATTAGTCAAGAATAAACGTGCATACCATGGACCTAGAATAGAATCTATGTTTAATGGAAAAGCCAAGAAGAGGTCCAGAAAAGAACAGAGGACTATTCTTCTCAGAAGTAACACTTCTGAAAGACTGCACTTGGAGTTTTTTGTTTATTTATTTATTTTTTTACTTGCTTGTTTTTCAGTTTCACAAACTGATTGGTGGTAGTTTAACAGTAGAAAAAGTAATGATCATAAGTCATTGTTCAGGCTATTTTTGACAAAATTATTCCATAAAATCACAATTCTGTGGTTAAGTTATATTTTCCAGATATTTTTCTTCCCAAATAATTGATTTCTTTTTGCTTGGACAAAAGTCTTGAAACCTTTGTCCTTTTGTTAAATTATAGTGAAAGAAAAGTTTAATGGGATTAAGAAGAGACTGCACTGAAAATCACAAAGAGGTCCGAAGAATCCAGGAGAGTGAAGTACAGATTATCTTTCTTATCTTGTCCTTTACTTGGTTCCTGCAATTAACAGCATGCAGTACTCTAGAAACTGGCTGAAGCTCCATCACCATCTATCAAGAATAAAAAGTCTACAGCCCATTACTTATGTATTAATGCTAAGGCTATGTGAGGAGTTGAAATTGCCTCATTTCAACTCATGGGGCCTATTCCTCCTCTTTTGGATTATTTCTGCATTATATTTTTACAATTCTAAACAGAGAAGATTAAAAGTAAAATGAATGGTGAACACTAAACCTAAATTACCCTTTCAGGAGATTTACTGATTTTCATGAGAAGTAATGAGAAGAATTCACGTGGGAGCCTATTATACTTAATCTCAACCCACAGTATGCAGTTCCTGGGAGAGAACTTCCACAATTTAGTGCACTTTTAATGAAATGGTTACTTAGAGCAGATGTTTGCTTTCTTAAGCTTAAAGCTCATTTTCACTTTTCTCTCTTAGGAGTTACTCTGTCTCATCTTGTTTTCTTTGACACTTGCTTTATACCCTGCCTTTTTCTTTGCTGCTTTCTTTCGCTTTATGAACAAATCACATTACGTGGTGCTTCAAAAGAACTTTCCCTGCAACCAGTGCCGTAACACAACTCTCCAAGCATTGTGTACCTAGCACAGGGCATGCCTCAGAGTGGGCGCTCAATAACCATCTGTTGAATGGATGAATAAGGTGGGGATCTTTAAGAAAGAAGCTCTGTTCACTCTGTGGGCGCAGCGACATTTCTAAGTCATTTACATCTCTTGGTCACATAAGTTCATTCGAGCAGTTGTTAGATTGCTGTAACTTTTATTTATGATTCAGAAATAGTACAGGAAATGTCATCCTTCCACTCAAGTTCAGTTCTTTATTGGCATTCACTTGGACTAAGTGTCCTGCTCGCCCATCATAAGACTGATAATTAAGACTTCCTAAAAATGGAAGCATGGTTAGCTTCACTGTTCTGAGTGTCTGTTGACTCTTGCTGCCTTGAGGAAGAGTCCAATCTCCTTGTTTCAACAGAAGGCTCCTCAGAGCATGATTCTACTTCCTGTGCTGAATTCTGTCCTTCTATGACATTAACCTCACATTCCTTCCTACGCAGGAATACCTCTCATAATTCAGCCTGTTCTGTTACAGAAGCTTGTTCTCCCTTCTTTGCCTGCAAAGATACTTTTAGACACAACCCAACTGCCTCCTCCTTGTTTAAGCCTTTCTTCATGAGTTCTGCCATTGTTTAGTTTTGCTTCATTAGCACTCTCTTCCTGTCTCTGAACTTGACATTCTTGGAAGTCGCCCCAGAGGTCCTCTGGGCACTCTCAGAGCTGAGCTGGGCACTAGGGTAGCCAATGCTCATCAGGTGAGCTAGGGAGTACATGAATGGCTTGCTTCCTTCCTTCTCTGTTTCTGACAATACCTCCTTGTCCTCTTCTTACAGAGATTAGAAGGGAAATAGGAAGAAACTATGGAGGAAGACAGCAGAAAAAGGTGCTAAAAGAGTATACACAGGTTTAGGGATGACACAGAATTGCATGAGTCCCTGCTCTGCCACTTATTAAGTTTTGAACTTGGAAAAATTGCTCTATTGCTCAGAGCTTCTCTCACAGCTTAAATGTGATAATGCAAGTGAAGCTCATAGTAGTGTGTTTGGCACACAGTAAATGTTTGATAAATGTTATCTGTTAAAAGATACTATAATGCATTCTTAGCCAAGAAGAGTATTTCTTTAACTGGTGTTCACTCCTTCAATGAACTGGATATCAACGTTCTCCATAGGTTATAGTAAGTTTTCTGGTAAGTGCCTGGCTCATTTTAGATGTATGTTATCCCACACCTTTCTCTCTTATAGAAAATCACTGTACTCACAATAAGAAGACCTGAATTCTAACTTTAGTTCAGCCTCTTCCTAGCCCTAAGACTTTGGGAAAGGCATTTTATTGGAATAATAATAGTTGCACTGTCTCTCACCATGTTTGAGGGGAATTGAATGAAACAATGTTCACAGATGAACTCTTAGTAAATGTTTCAAAAGTGTAAGGTACTGAAAAAGCATTTTTTTTTTCAGAATTTAGAAGAATGGTGTACATGTAGTAAGCACCCTGAAAAGATCTGGGGAATTAATTGTCTGAACAAGAAGATAACTTGAATGTTCTCACAAACAGTGAATTCATGCTGAATGGCTTAGCCAGAAACCCACTAGGTATTGGCAGTTTTTGTGGTCTCATTTATGGTTTATATAAATTTCTCAGTGGGCTCATATAGGGCACTTCTGGCATCCCCAGCCCCCACCAAACAGACTCAGGAACAATTCTTCTCTATAAAACAGAGAATGGCATATAAATTCTATGAGACATAATTTTAAAAAAGATCTTCTAACACAGAAACCTGAGTATCAGCTAGGAGATATGAATTATTAGATATGATTAATGTTATTGACATAAAATCTTGGATATCTAAAATATTTTCCTGGTAACAATATTTCTTTTTCCCAGAGGATAATCTGCTAAAAGAACCTTATCACAATAAGGAGATAATATACTTATTCTTTTTACAAGTGTTTTAGACCTTTATATAATGGGATTTATATTCATGGTGATATGAGTTTAATATATTTTTTAAGAAGCTGCTGTGTTAACTCACATGCTTAATTAATTGGACATGTTATCTAAAATAGAAATTTTAGTTGTGAAGAAAATACTAGACAAAATATTCTTTGATGAAAATGTTTATGTCCATTATGATACAATATTAAATGCATCCAATAATGCATTGAAGGGACTTCCCTAGCAGTCCAGTGGTTAGGACTCCATGCAAGGGGGCATGGGTTTGATTCCTGGTTGGGGAACTAAGATCCTGCATAGTGGAAGGTGTGGCCCAAGAAAAAAAAAAAGTGCATTGAAGATTAAAAGTAGGCAAAATGGCTCTACCGTGCCATTTCTAGGACTTTAGTATTTAATTTCAGCATATATTCCAAAAGTGTTAAGTACTAAGAAAAATACATACAGTTTTTCTTGGTAACATAAATTAAAGATGAAAAAGTGAATTGATGACTCATTGATGAACTCAAGATGGTAGGTATCCAAACTGCATTATTTGGTATTATAAACAAAACATCACAAATTTATAGGATCAGTCTACTATCTTAGTTAAAATGAAGATTGGGAATTATGATCAGCTCAGAGCAAGAAAATATAGGACATAATTACACAATTAAATTTTATTATAATGAATTTATTTAATAGGTGAAAATATTGATTATATTAAGAATACTTAGTGGATGAGAAAATGTCCTGTATATCACATTAGTGTTACTCCTTTCCCAAAGAGGCATGTAGGACTAAGGAGTGTGATATTTAACTTGACAGTGGATGCCAGACTTAGCATGTTTGTATCCTGATTCTTGAAAGATGTCTCTTATCTGGCCATGTGTACACTGACTCTCTTTCCCCTAGTGGTGAGCGAAAAGGGTATTCCTTTATCTAAGATTAACAGAAATGACCAAGGCGAAAGGACTGTATTTGTGTCCTTCTCAAATTCATATGCTAAAACCTAATCTCCAGTGTGATAGTATTTGAAGGTTGCATGTTTTGGAGGTAATTAGAATATGAGCATGGGTGAAGCCCTCATGAATGGTGTTGGTGCCTTTATAAAAGAGACCTCAGAGTGCTCTCACTTTTTCTGCTGTGTAAGGACACAGTAAAAAGATGGCCATTTGTCAATCTGGCCCTCACCAAACACCAAATCTGCCAGTGTCTTGATCTTGAACTTCTCAGTCTCCAAAACTATTAGAAATACATTTCTGTTGTGTATAAGCCACCCAGACTATGGCGTTTTGTTATTGTAACTTCAATGGACTAATAAAGGATCTAAGTGCATACTGTCATTTCTATATTTATCTAGTGCTTCTAAACTAAATGAGACATGAAATATACCATATACAATTTATCAGTCATATGTTTTCTTGATTTACTCTCAACTCCATCCTATTTGTTGCAAAGTTGGTCTTACACGATTACTGAGAATATTTGACTCATAGTGCTTTTATTGCTTATGCAATTATTGCTACTTTATTCAACAGATATTTATTTCTGTGTCCTATGCTAAGCTTTGGGTATACAGATATATATTCTGCCATTAAGGAATGCTTGCTTTAATACACCTTTGATGGAAAAAATTGCAGGTGGAGAATGTGGAGTAACTTCCCTTACATCTAGGCTTGGAAGCGACGTAAAGGAGCGATGTATTATCTGATAGCATAGTACTCAGACTAGGTCCAGAGAGAATTATTTTCTCCTTCCATGAGCATTGACCCTTAGGTTTATAGTAGATTTCAAACTGTCTCTTTTTGTCTTCTCTTTGTTCCACCTTCCCTCATATGACATGCCATTGCTAGGTTAATCCTTTTTAAAAACTGATTTTATTTATGATCTCAAACATCTTCCCTGGCTACCTTCATTTATTGTCTATAAGTTAGCTCAACTTCTTACTCAGCATTTGAGGCTTGACGCAACCTAGCTTGTCTCTCACTCTGGTGGTAAATATATTCTCGACACCTTTCCTGAAGTGTCTCCCCAGTGACCTGTGAAAGTCTCCAAATTCTGTCTCACAAGTTAAAGCCTTGTTCAAGTCTTATCTCTTTCAGAACGGCTTGACTGACCATGAGGACTGGCTATGTCATTTGTGAGTCTTAGTGTAAATTGAAAATATGAATCTTTGTCCAAAAATTATTCATAATTTCAAAATGCTGACAGTCAGGCTTGACACCAAGCACAAGGTCTTTCTCAGTGTGGGGTCCTGCGTGACCACACACATTGCACACCTAGGGAATTGGTCCTTCTGAACACTCGCATCCACACTGATCTCCTAGAACATGTATGTACATTCTAGGCAATGATACTCTTTGGAATAAATATCAAGGAAAAAATATATCTTTTATAAATTAAAAAACAGTACCTTCCTACTTTGATGTCTGTACCTTCTCTTTTATTCTTTACTAACTTGAAATCTTTGTTTTTCAATGAATTTTACAGTTAATGAATGAGAACAGTTAGATTACATCCATCTTCTTAAAGCTTGTGTTAAAAAAAAAACAGTGATCAACTTTATATTTGTTGAAGCCTATCCAGACGTTAGCATATCATACATTATTCCATCTAAATATTCTTTTCACTTTTTTTCCTGCATCTCCAGTGTTGGCACAAAGCTCACTTACACACTTGTGTCAACTTCAATCTGGCATATTGGTGAGAAACCAGAAGACATCATTTCATGCTTTGAAGAATGGAGATGGGATCCCCGTGTAAACTTTATAGTCCTAGAGCTGGAAGAGACCATAGAGGGACTCTTATCCTCACTTTGAAGTTCAGTTTTTAAGTGCCATGGCATACCAGTTTTCTTTAAGAGAATTCTAGGCAAGAATGGTACTTAAATTCACATCATTAATGTTATGAGAAAACCTTTCTTAGTATGACAGGTCAACTTTCTCATGCAATCACTTCAGGAATAATATTTTATAATCTGAATAACACCTGGTCCATGGGTTGTCTCAATGAAGCAACACTGGTAGGTAGAAAGATATTAACAATTATGGAGGCAATACATGTTTTTCCTTAGAGGAATGAATTACTCCATTATTAAATAATGGAATAAACTTTCTGTCTGTCACTTTTACATTACCTCTCACTGCTGTTACATCAAGATGATACAACTAGTCAGAAAGAATTCTGTTCCCTCTTGAATTAGCTTGCACTTTGTAACTAGTTAATAATGGCATACATGCATATGTGCTCAGTCAACTTAGCCATGTCTGATCCTTTGCGACCCGTGGACTGTGGACCCCACCAGGTCCTTCAGTCCATGGGATTTTTCAGGCAAGCCTACTGGAGTGCAGTGGGTTGCCATTTCCTCCTCAAGGGGATCTTCCCAACTCAAGGATCAAACTCTCATCACTTGCATCTTCTGTATTAGCAACAGGATTCTTTACCAATGAGCCACCTGGCATGACTATGAGGAAAGTTCTAGAATTATAACATTTTACAATAGCTACACATTTTATGAGGGCTCATAACATATGCACAGTTATACATTTGTTAATTCATTCATGTATCGATCATTTGTTAGACTATTTTGTCTAAACAGGACATTGAAGATACTTGGCACCTTTGATGTTATGCCCTTGTCCTTTGTTCATAGAAAATACAGCTGAGGTTGGACCCAACTGATGTACTCAACACAGTGCTTCAGTTGACTGCAGTTGGTACAAGAGACAAAATCTGTCATATCTGATATACACATTCTGTAAGATAAAAGATAAATTTTGGCTTTGAGAAACTGACAATGCAATTTATGAGGCAGGCAACTAGCTATAATGCAGTATGATGTGTTAAAATAGATAATAGGACAAAAACACCATTTCGGGGATAATTGATTCTAATGTGTAAAGAAAAATAACAAATCATATGGTTCAACTAAGCCCTAGAGCATTTGAGAAGATGGGGCTGACGAGTGTAGATGACTTGTTCAAGGGTTAAGTGTGGAGGCTGGAGTTGATCCTTGGGCACTGACTCTCGTTGAGTGTTGTTTCCATTCTACTATTGTGCCTATGGAACCAGTCCCTGTTCTGCTTAAACTTGCAGGTAATTTGATTTGCTTGTACTAACTGAAGCACAGTTTGGCAAAAGTACCAAAATAAAATTAGTTCATTACATGCTAACAACCACAAAACTATTATTAGAAATTAATTCTCAAATAAACCCTAGGATGATTTTGAGAGCTCATGCTGTTATGGCTGTTCTTTATCTGTCATATTCAAACCTGAAATGCTGCATCTTCCTCTGAAATGCCAGGGTCACCTTTCTGATAACATATGACCAATTAGCTTCATTTGCTCATGCTGTCATTCAACCTTTCTGGGACTTTTAATCCAGCATTGAGAGAATTTTCTGTGTGTGACCCACAACTGACATGTTTTCTTTTAGCCATGTGTAGTTCTTAATGATACAATTTTAACTGAAGAAGAATGAACCAAGTTTGTCTTCCTAACCTAAGTGCATAATTTACAGGGAGCAATATTTTACTAATATTTCAATGTGTTCCCTTTCTACAATTGTCGTATTTATCTTTGAAGTTAACAGTATTGTGTTAGACCATCATATAAAGGCTTCCAGGATGAATTGTGTTTTATTTTGCTACTGATTTTACATTGAAGAATAGTCAGTGTCTACGCACAAGTCTAGTCCCATTCAGGCTGTGGGAAGAACGCTCAAACACTCCTTTGGAAGATTTCTATTTCTTTCCTAGCATAGGCAGGCAGAATATTATTATTGATCTGAAATTGTCATAAGGTCTGAAAGTGTTACGAATGTGATAGACCATTCTGTGTTTCAATGATTTTTGCACAGAACTTTACAAATGGGTCTGGAATGAGGCCAGTTCGTTTATATGCTTCTATTTTACTTAGGACTCTTAGATCCCAGCTATTTATCACACTGAGTCTCTGGCATCATGTGGGAATTGTGAAAGTGTGAGGTGCTCAGTCATGTCCGACTCTTTGTGACCCCGTGGACTATAGCCTGCAGGCTCCTCTGTCCATGGAATTCTACAGGCAAGAATCCTGGAGTGGGTTCTTTCTCCAAGGAATCTTCCCATCCCAGGGTTTGAACTCAGTCTCCTGCATTGCAGGCAGATTCTTTATCATCTGAGCTACCAGGGAAGCCCATCATGAGGGAAGGAGGGAGGCTAATACTGAGTGTAGAAGACTAAGCGAGAAGAGACCACCTGCTCTGTTCTACAGTTTTCCTTTCTGTCCTTCCCTTGCCATTGGTAAATAACTCATTTGTAAATGCCCTAATTTTCCTTCTATGACATCAGTTTTATCCCTGTCTTTTGATCCCAAATCTCTCTAAAGTATAATACCTCCTAATAATTGGAATGGAGCTTTACTGCTTCGTATGAGTTAAATTTAATATCTCCAGATTCTCTTAACTTCTGCCCTTCTAGTATTATTCTATCCCATTATTTATCCTTTCCCCATCCATCAAAGTGACTGAAAAATGCACTATGAATTATTTAAAATTTGTTCCAAGAGCTAACTGTGAAACATATTCCATGTTATTACGGCTAAAAATGACACTATATTATAGTGAATATTTCATAATCTGTTTCATACTACATTGGCTGCTGTGCTTTATGGGGCCACTACTTGCATATACTGCGGCTCAAAGTATCTATTAGGCTTAGGATTTGGCCTCCTGTTCACTGTGGTAGATTAAGGATGTCCATTTGTATTTTTAAACTGATTCTATTAAGAGGTGAAGTCTAATTCTCTATTCCTTAAATCTGGATTGGCCTTGGTAACTTTTTAACTAATAGAATATGACAGAAATGATGTATTGAAAATTCTGTGACTAGATCATAAGAAGAAGTGAAATGTCTTCCTAGACCTCCTGAAACATTTGCTCTGGGGGAAGCCAGGGGCCTTTTAAAAAGCTGGACTATCCTGAGGCTGTCATAAAAAAAGACCAAACTATTTATGTGGAGACATGCCATGCAGAAAGAGAAAAGTCCAGATACACCCAGTTTTAAAACCATGTTAGCCCAGCTGCCAGATTTGTGGGAACTGTGGGATTCATCTACTTCTAGGACTGAGGCTCTGAGGTATCTCCAGCTATTTGGCTACACTGGCTGAAGGCCCATTGTGGGATGGATTCAAAACACCCTCAGGGTTACCTGCTTGATTTAATGACCCACACAATTATAAGCATGGACAAATAGTTGTCATTTCACAACACTAGGTTGTGCGGTGGCTTGTGGTACAGCAGTAAGTAACCATAAAATAACTGGGTACCTGGAGGTGGGGTGCTGCTGTAACTGATGTCTAAACATGCAATATTGGCTTGGGTTGCAGTGCAGAGGCTTGGAAGGCTATGAGGATATTGCTACTGAGAAGGAAGGGTCTCAGGGAGACCATCGATAAGGGCTCGAGGAACAATGAGGAAACTTCCTGGAGATCGGAGAAAAAGTGGCCCTTCATAAATTCTGGAAAGTCTGGCAACACTGTCCCATAAGATAATGCAAACCACAGATTATACACAGTGGACAAGCTTTGAATCTGCCTAAGGAGATTTTCATGAAGAAAACAGAATATTAACAGATTTCTTTGTATTATGTATAATAAGATCTGACTACTGGGAGAAGAACCAAAAAAAGAGGATTGCTCATTTCTCAGGCAGAACACAGAAGAAACCCAGAGGAGCTGGAGCTCCAGATTACACTTAATCTTTTTACAAAGACATGATATTCCACATGGAATAATTAATTTTATTTAAGAATTTCTAAAGGTGAATTTTCCAGTTAAATACAGGTTTCAAGTTTCTCCTCAAAATTTAAGGTTTTTCTTAGGTATTCTCATTTTATTTGCTATACTAGTAAATATTTTAGCAAGCATAATCTTCAATAAGTAGCTGTATCATATCAACTATGTGCTTTATCACCAAATACTGAGTATTCTTTGGCCAAGCCTAACTTGATAATTCTTAATGCTTAGGAACGCATTTCTGTGTGGAAAAAGTACCCCACTGCAAAAAAAGGAAATTTGGGTCACAACCTCCATTTAAGCACTGTCATTCACAGTCATGAAGATTCTCATCAACTTCAAAAATACTAAGAATTTAGGGAATTCAAACACGTCAATGTCAGAAAAGACTATTCAAACTGCTGCTTAGATTGTGAGTTACAACATTAATCTTCCAATGAAGATTCAATCAGAAGAAGAATAGTTTAGTTAAAAGGAAAGGTCAAATTGAATAAATGTGTCAATCAAACGCCAACTATGAAAAGTTCAAGGTCAAGGACTTGCAGTCAAATTCAACTGACATTTTGAAAGTGATTGAGACACTTTGACACAGAAAGCTCATTTTTAATAACAAGGCTTTGCAATTTTATGAAAGAGAATTCACCAATTATTTAGTATATAAAAATAAGTTTACTTGGAGATTGAAAAATTGTCAGAGGCCATAGTCTATTACTTCCTCTCAGTTTTCTTTAACTATATAATACTGCTTCTGATATTTCAAGGAAGAGTTACAAACCTATTTCAAAGCTGCACATCTTTGAATTGACTGCAACACTAGTGATTATATATGCACATATATTTTGGCCTAAGAGTTCATATTGATAGAGTTTGAATTGTTCATTATATGTGGAATATTTTGTATATATGTGCTGTTTACACACATTAAGGGATGCTGTATCTTACCCAGAAAAAGGATATTGCTTCATTCTATAAGATAATTATTGCTTTTAGAGAAAATCTTTCTTTATCTTTAGAGAAACTTTTTCTCATTTATTGAGATATTGTATATGCAAATAGTCTTGCAATAGGAAAGATTTGTGATTTTAGATTATTTTTCTAGTTTGGAACCCCTTCTGAATTAAGAATTTTTCAATTCTAAGGACAACTTGAGACTTAAATATCTTCCATGAATCGAGCAAGTATGTAGTATTTAACAGATAAAATATGATTGGGAGCTACTTAACAATGCCCCATTCTGAAAAAAAAAAAAGTTTAGTGTTCACTAAGACTTTAAAACTGATTTAATAGCATATCTGAAGAGTTGTTTTGTTGTTGTTATTATTGTTGTTGTTGGTTGGTTTTATTCCATTAAAAATAATAAAACTTTAAAATTAGATAGGAACATTGAGTCATCTGCTCTAACCTCTTCAGTTTGAAGAAGACCAGAGCTAGTAATCTTTTACTATATGAAAATTCACTCAGTAGTGTACTTTGCAATTATAGAATTTCTGAAAAAATTTCTGGCAGCATCTATTTAAATTAAAAATGACTTTATTCTTTTACACCTGTAATCTATTCCTGGAAATCTATGCGAAAGAAAGAAAATTATTAATACTCAAGAATGCAGCTATTCAGAGATATTTTCTGTAGTATTGTTTTAATCTCTCAAAACAGGAAGCAAAGTTAATATTTATTAACAGGGCAATGGCTAAACAAATTAAGGCATAGTCATATGCTTGTTATGCACCCACTGAAAAGAATGAATATATCATGTGATGTGGGAAGATTAAGATAATGAGATGCAAAAATATGTAAAGTGCTTTAATTCATTAAAAATAATCACAAAAATATCCCTCCACATGTTTGAATCTACTTAGGATTACAGTAGGACAGAGGAAAATCTAGAAAGACAGATACAGAATATTTAAAAGATTAACCAAGTGTGATAAATACTTTCAAAGGAGGATAAAAGCAAGGGAAAATCATTCTAATCAAAGCAGAGTGCATGATATAATCTCATTTTGTGTAAAATGTGTGTCTGTGTATGCTTGAAGAGATGAACATATGATTACAAAAATTAATTGTCATTATCTTAAGGTAGTACGAGTCCAAGGGATTTTTATTCTTTTCTTTCTAGTTTTATTATGTTTAAATGATCAATAACAAGCTGGTATTATTTATATAAATATAAATGCAAAAAAATCTACTTTCATTATGGAGAAAAAATGAAAATCTGACTTTGATTTACAGCTGAAAGATATGGTTACTGTGGCGAAGCACCAAACCAAGTATTTATCATCAATGACAGATATTATAAACTAATCAGCTTATGCAACTAAAAATGGTCCATGCCTGATAAACAGCTCTTCCTACACAAGTGAAGATTGCATTTCTGTTTATTACTACAGATGGTCATTTAGAACTTAGTCTTTTTATGAGTCTGCATCTCTGACTTATGATCTTCTCAAGGCATCTGTTAACAAAGAGTCTTCATATTTCCTTTTGCTGAATGTCAGACTGATCTAGCATTGTAGGTGTACGTTAGCAATCTATAGCTGCACTCTATTAGTCATCATGTGATATATTGTTCTTCAGGTATTCTTTTAAAGTCTCTTTACAAAGGTCATATTTTCATTAATCTTTGGGTAGCTGCAATGTTCTTTTGCTATTACCTGTTCTCCATGACTGCTAAATCCAGCATAACTGAGTAAATGCAGACAACTGCATTCAGAAGCTCAAAAACACATACTCATTTTAACATTAAGAACTACTGGTGGGTTACCCTGATAACAGAGTAAATGTAAAGCTGAAGATTATAGATAAGAGCTCAATGAACTTCTAGATGTGTAGAAGTTTACCTTATATAAGAGCTTTCTAAGATCTTCAGATTTAACCAGACTTGATGTCATTGGGATGTACAAGTTGATAGACTAATTTATTTTTGACTTAGTCAAGAACATTTCATTATGTATCAATGATGTAGAAATACTCAATTATATATCTTTAAATTTATTGGCTGCACATAGGATTTCTATACAGGCCACATAAAATCTGTATTTGAATTATCTTTTGGTATATTAAGACACACACTTGAGTTGTTTTTTCAGGTCTTTTTGACTACATACAATGTCATTGTAATCAAGACTAGGTAAGAATTTTTTGGAGAGTTTCCTGAAGGACTTTGATGGTATCCTTTGGTGTTACCAGCTAAAAGTTGACCTCATGGAAAATTCATTTTCTACCATGGTGTTCACAAATGAAACCTTTACCTTTGACTCCAAGAGCTTCAACAAACATGCCTCATACTCATTAAAATTGTCAAGTTTGCACGTCTTAATCAATATAGCTTAGTCACCTTTGTTTTTATCTTCAAATGCTTTTTAGAAACTCCTAAAATTTCTGGATTGGAAAGATCCCCTGGAGGACGAATTGGGAACCCACTTAGTATTCTTGCTTGGAAAATCCCATGCACCAAAAAGCCTGGTGGGCTACAGTCCAGGGGTTCACAAAGAGTTGGACACAACTGAACAAACAGAGTTTAAAATCTTTTGAATCCTCAAGTCTAATGTTTATTTGAAGAAAACACTCACATCCTACAATCTGTATTCCTTTATTACACCTAAAGCTTCAGCTATAAGCAAAGTAATGAATACAAATAAATTTCACAGGAAATAGAATTATTGAATATGGAAGCTGAAGACATGAATTTGGACTAGTTTTTCCACCTCTACTATTGTCTCTAGATCAGTCTATTATTTCCATATCTTTGATCAAACTATTAATTTAATTCTAGATTGTGAACAGTTTCATAAATATGGCCATTCTCTCCAACAGTTTAACCTGCAGCAAAATCAAAGGTAATACAAATAATGATACCACCCATTCATTAATGAAAAACAACTAGTATATGCTGACTAAAAGAACCTATACCTTCATTTTGGATATGGAATATTCAGTATATTTCATGTTTGCTAAGATATATCCACCTCTCTTTCCAGCAGTTCATAAATAAATATATCTGTTTTTGGTCCTATCAAGTATAAACTAAAGTACATAAATCAGTAGAACCAATATTTGGAAGAGACATTTAACATGGATTATGTTAAGATAGATGGAGTAGCAAATATTATATAATTGTCTTTGGAATATGCTATTTTCTGAAATACTTATTAATTCATTAATTTTAGTTCAAAATATTTCTCTGTTTATTTTTTTCTTTATAACTGCTGCCAATTTTCTACTAAAAAGTGAAACAATTAAATTTTCCCGACATTAAGAAAAAGAGAACACAAATCATATAAAATGGAAAAATAACCATATCAAGTGCTTTAACTAGCTGAATGCAACAAAAGGGATCAATTAAAGTAGTGACAGGTTAATTTAGTCAGGAGTTGACACAGTCTGTGTTGCAGGTGAGAGCACATACTGAGTTTTAGTGTTGTGCACATGACTATTTTCCCAGATGATTTTTTTTTCCCTTCTTAACATGGCAGGTAAATCTAACTTAGTTTATCCTTAAAAATACCATGACTGAGGTTAAGGATCATTTGACACCGTTTCCCTATGTGGTAGATTGGTGCAGTAATGGACCCAGCATTTTTCATACCTTCCTGAATTCATACCCTTGAGGAGCCCCCTCCCACACTCATTCACTGTGCCTCATGAAGTGAATTGCATTGATCAATGAGACATTAGCAAAGACAGAACAGACAGATGATTGCAACGTGTGTGTACATTGGAGACTGCTATTTTGAAGCCCTGTGACAACCACGGAGCACAGCCTGGTGAGCCTGAAGTAGGATGAGAGACCATTTGGAGCAGACACAACGATCCTGGCTTTTTCCTCCCCAAACAACCTCTAGCTGACCTGATAGCTGACTGCAGATGCATGAAGGAGCCCAACTAAAACCAACAGAAAAACAAA
Organism: Oreotragus oreotragus; assembly: GCA_006410675.1. NCBI lineage: Eukaryota > Metazoa > Chordata > Mammalia > Artiodactyla > Bovidae > Oreotragus > Oreotragus oreotragus. Next base: position 138,375 of record SJYX01004177.1, on the reverse strand, counting down.
ACAAAACAAAACAAAACACGTCCAGCTCAAATTATTGACCCATAGAATTGGATCATAAATTCTGTGAAGTTTGTTTTGTAGCAAAAGCTAACTGAACCAAATCAGAACAATAACTGAATGAGTGTTTTGTGGGTCCTGCATGAGGGGCTATAAGTTAGAGAAATGTAAAAAATTGTGGCTGGAGAACAGGTGGAGGCAGATGGCAAAAATGTCCTCAGTGCTTTGCAGTTCCTCCCCACGGGAAGTTTCCCCAACCTTTGAGTGTGATATGGCCATAGGACTTGTTTTCACCAATAGAAAGTGACAGAAATGATATTGAGCAAAGTCTGGGCCTAGACCTAAGGGATCATGATGCTCCTGCTCTTGTGTCTTGGAATTCTGAGATTTCCATGTGAATGAGTCTGGGCTAGCTTGATGGATGATGAAAAACACACAGCCCATTTGCCATAGTAGTTGATCAGCTGACAGTCTGCTGATCCCTCACATTAGCACCTTGAAGTTGGCTGGCAATCGAAGACAGATGTATAAGCCTTTCCAAGATCAGCAGATGACCTCCAGCTGAGTTCAGACTAAATTGCCAATCCATTGAATCATGAGCAAAATAAATGGCTTTGAAACCACTAAGTTTTGGAGTGATTTGTTTTACAGCAAGAACTAATTTATATAGATTGTATAATTTATATTTTATAAATATATATAAACTGATTGTTTAATAGCAACCTGTATATATTCAGAATTACTACTCCTTAATTTTTTTCCTATGGTTGTTCATAGGAACATAGATGTGCAAGGGGTATTCATTGATATTTAAACTGTGAAATTTTATCCTAAGATATTTATATCTCAATGTCAAAAATATAAAAATAAAACAGGCTAATGGATTATTCCAGTCAGAATTTTGATATAAGATTAAGTATAGTTGGAAATAACAACGTGAGCAAAACCCCAAAATAAACTTAGCTATTCCTTAATTTTTTCTGCCTTTTAGGCATATGGAAACATCCTCATTCAAATGCTTGCATCTCTCATACTAGCTAGTTATTTTAAACACCAGAGACATTGCAGTAGCCTGTTTAGAATCATTGTTGATGTGATAGGAACAGTGAGCAAAGCATTATCACTTCCAGGTTTCCTTATTATTCCTCAAGTGATGGATAATGGCAATTATAGTGCAGGCTTCAGAAATACTTTTAGGAAATGATACCACTATACTTAATAAGCATTTTAAAACAAATTTTGCAAACATGCTATATTTATTTGTGGGGTTCTCAGCAATTAAAAAGGGTGAACTATAGTATCTTATAGTTTTGGGTAGGCTTTTTGGTATGAAATCCTTGAACTCTTTAGTACAGTGTTGTATCTTCACCATTAATGCATTCCAAATTATTTTAGCTAATTTTGCTTCAAACTGGTTAATTTTTTTTCTTTTATAGACATGTAATGTGTATAATGAAAAATGCATTGATTTAAAATCAAGGCAGGATTAGTTAAAAATTATCTAAAAGGTTATTACCTTACCTTGTGCTATTTGATTATCCTTTAGTAGCAAACTTAGTTGAATTCAACTGAACATTAATTCTTAAGAAGAAGTTTTTCTCCCAATGACATACTTGATTCACAATACAAATTTCTCCTCCACAGTTTTTTTTCCCCCTCTCAACAGCTTAACATCTCAATACTATAGCATTTATTTCATTCAATAGTTGTTTAACACTCTGTCTAGATTAAGACTTCTACAAAAGAGATATCATGCTTTACTCAACCATATATTCCCTGTCCTGATATTGTGCTATATATACAAGTAACCTGTAAGTGTAAAGTGAATAAATGTATTAAAATTTTTCCTGATATTGGTATATTTCTTTTTTCATGTTGTAATTTAGCAGTTGAGAAACTAAATGAGAAAATAACTATATGTAAGAATAGAAAATAGTATTCATTTATGTAATAAAACTGACCCATTGGAAAAGACCCTGATGCTGGGAAAGATTGAAGGCAGGAGGAGGAGGGGATGACAAAGGATGAGATGGTTGGATGGCATCACCAACTCGATGGACATGAGTTTATCTAGACTCCAGGAGTTGGTCATGGACAGGAAGGCCTGGCGTGCTGCAGTCCATGGGGTCACAAAGAGTCGGACATGACTGAGTGACTGAACTGAACTGAACAGAATAAATAATTTAGCAAACATTTTATCTACCAGGCATGATGCCAAGTGCTGGTAACTGTTAGCAAAATAAGTACAATTACTTTTTTTTTTCCCAAAAATATATAATATAATTAAGGAAAAAAGTGCAGAAGGCCCCTGCCTTTTTAAACTACATTGTATTCTTGCAGATGCTTCTAGAATAAGAAGCAATCTTCTGACAAAAACTATTTCATGTCTCTCAGAAATTTATCTCAATGACCCTTAATATTGAATCTTAACACCCTAATAGTCAATTTCTTTTTTATGAACCCCACGGAGAGCTTCTAGCAACATGTAAATTTATGTGAAGCACATATATCTATGCTAAGCAACAATTTATACCTGGATTTAATTTGAAAATATCTAGTATCTTTACTTTGGCTAAGGATATGTAACATGCTATAACTGAAGCCAAAGATCTTAGCCATCTATATAACTTTCACAGACAATATAAAAAAGCTTTCTTTAAAAGATAATCTCATCATAATATATTAGATGAGGTTTGCTATGACTATGAGATCACCATATTGGAATTTGGTAGGCTTTTGTCTTTCATATTTTCTTTGTCCTTAGTCTCTACCTTCCTGTCTTCCACCTTTCTATGTCCTCTCCTTGGTTTGCCTGCAATACTCTTTTTCTCCGTTAGGCATAGGCTTACGTGTTATTTGGTTTAGGACGTCTCCCCTTCTTCCACCGTTTGGGTGATGTGTTACTTGGACTGAGTTCCTTGAACATACTTCTTGCAGTGCTCTTGCTACATGTTAGTTTATATGTTTGTTCCTCTGTAAGACTTTAAGCTCCCCAAAGGCAGTCCTCTCAATTGTATTCACATAACTGCTAAAGAGTCCTCAGTTCCTGGACAGGTAGCTAACATATAGGTGTTCAGTACATCTTTGTGGATCTGAGATAAATTCAGAATTCATCTATTATACACTGATAAATATTCTATAAAGCCATCAATCATTCCTTAAAGATAATGATGTCATGCTTTCCAAATTCTCTAATTTGACCTTTTATAAGGCATACCAGATGAAGAAAGAAAGTGAATGATATTACAACAGCTCAATTGTTATTTTAAAAAAAATTCCTCTTTCTCCTTTTTCAAGAGAAGAAACATCTTTGAGAGGTAACCTATTGAGTTATTAATTCTAGACTCCTAAGATACAGTTTTATATTATAATATGATGAAAATAGTCCATGAGAGAAACTGCAGGATTTTGAAAAACTGAAAGCTAAACATAACATAACACTTATTCTATGGGGTCGCACAGAGTCGGACACGACTGAAGCGACTTAGCAGCAGCAGCAGCATGCACTCTTTAGAACTTAATACAAAACAGATGCAGAAAGAAATTGTGAAATAAAGGTAGAATTTCAAAGACATCTTGAAAATAATGGCCTCTCAAAAACTCATCTTTTTGAAAATTACTTTGAGAAATAATAGTCAGTTGAAAACACAATACTTACATATCAATAGTATTTCAAAATGAAACACTGAACCATGTTTGCTTATAAAAATCCTAAACCTTATGTGGTATTAAGGGTATAAAGACAGCCTTTTATTTATCAAGCTTTTCAGAAACTGAAAAGAATGATCTTTCGTTATATATTATTCCAACAAGGTAACAATTCTAGCATTGAGGGCCTATTGTACTATGCATTTCATCACTCTGTAGGTTAAATTATATCCCCTGGATACTACATCTATATAGGACATTCTTTTTAAAATAACGAAAAAAATCTATAAAACATGTCAGCATTGCTTCAACAAGATAACTAGAATCCACATGCATTTCTGTTTTATTAAGAACTCCTGTGATTATTATTTCCAGAGAAAACAATTACTTTCAGTCCAATATCAAAGATATTTAGATATTCATATGAAGCAAAACAAATAAAATTATTGATCACTGGCATTTTTTATTTTTATAATAGAAGTTAGAAAATGTTCTTGGTTAAAAAAAAGTAAAAAAATGGTGTCTAGATAGATGTTATAGTCAATTTTTAAAAATCTAGTCAGTCTAGTCTAAACGGCTAGTTTTTGATTCATATATTCCTACCTTCACTGATTCCTTTATCAACGTCACAGATGTTTATTTAGTTTTGAATGTGCACAGTTACTGGGTGAGTTCAGAAAATAAACATCCTCTGAACTTGCAGAAATGTAAAGGCTAGAATGAAAGAATCAAACATTTACAGATTTTGTTACTTGCTCTGGCAGAGGGATGGAAAATTATAATAGAAGAACCAGAGGCACTGGGGATGAAAAAGGGGGAAGACCCTCAACCCCTAATGAGTCTATGACTTGAAAACTGGATTTTTGTGCCAAAAAATTCACATGAAACCAACCATTCTGTAACTAACTTAGTAATAACAAATGATTTAAAGTGTCTCAAATGTGTCTCAAATACTCTTTGCTTGATCTTCAGCAGTAAAAGAATGGAATATACTGCATCTCAAACTCATTTTGAGAGTATTTTCAAAAGATTAAAGTGGGAAGTTGATAAAAAGGGGTTCAAACTATAAAATGAAACAATTATAGCAGCCAGAGGAATGAGCATTAATTAATGGGAAAACACACCCACAGAACATCTGAAGAAGCAAGTGTGGTAGGATATTTTAAGATGTTTTTAAACTCATTCTCAGTAGTTTATGGAAAAATTTTTTCACAACAAATGTGGTGCTTTGATCTTACAGAACATATGATTTTAATGTTTTAATAGTGATCAACTAACTAAGATAAAAATAGGCAGAGCTGACCAGTTAAAGAGGTAGAATCCTACCTCTTTAGGAGAGGTAGGATTTTCTCTTGAGGAAAAAAAACACAATCTCTTCCTGTCCTTAATTTTCAAAATGCTACAGTGAAGAATTACAGCTAGTTTGTGCTCTTCGTATCTTTGCTCATAAAGCCAGATTTAGATTCCATGGCAATGAAGCTTTCAGCTCAAAGAAGCTTAAATAGTAATAGAGGCTGTGCCCTCCATGTTCCTGGATTCTCAGAACCTCTGTAGTGAGGGACTTAACCCTTCTTCCTTCCTGGGGCTCAGTTTCTTCATCTATTTATAATTCACCGGTCTCACAATATTGTGGGAATCAAATGAAATAAAACACGTAAGAGAGGAAGGGCATTTTACATCTTAATGGTATGAAAGTCTATTTATATATTTTAACTTAGGTCTTAATCAGACAATAAAGCCGTTTCAAATTTATTCTGAAATGATTAAATGTTGAAGAATCTGGCTGGTAGGATTGCCTTTACATTATATAACAGAAGCAAATTTTTGGCAAAGGGCCAGAAAATCGCTCATAATAGTAAAATTTGCAAATATTAGGAAAAAGAAATTGTATATTGTAAATATAATAAAAAACTTTATAAGAGTGAGTGACTTTGCATGAATATATCAAAATCTTATCAGTAATGAGAATAATTGACCCACAAATTATAAAATGGGTGAAGTATATTCATCTATATTATTCACAAGATGATATAATTTAACATTGAATTCAGAGATAAAAAAGGAAATTTAAAATTTTGTCTCCCCAGNTAATAAAAAACTTTATAAGAGTGAGTGACTTTGCATGAATATATCAAAATCTTATCAGTAATGAGAATAATTGACCCACAAATTATAAAATGGGTGAAGTATATTCATCTATATTATTCACAAGATGATATAATTTAACATTGAATTCAGAGATAAAAAAGGAAATTTAAAATTTTGTCTCCCCAGATAGTTGTAGATATGCTCTAGGTTTGACCAAGTATTTTGAGAGACAGTGTGATATTACAGTTCAGAATTAGCTTGAATAATATCTTTCCTATATAATACTTGTTTAAATTTGAAAAAGCTATTTATCTTTCTGAATTTATTTCTTTCTTTGTGTCAAACACAAAATGAAAACAAAACCAGTCTCTAAATAATAGGATATTTGTAGGAAATAAGAGAAATAACACTTGAAAAATTTAGCATGATGTCAGTTATTTAATAGGCCTTCAATGGACAAAAATTAGCATTATTACTTTTTACTAATACTCATACTTGCTTTGAGTGTGTTAGGTCGAACCCTGGTCAGGGTTTCAGAGAAGCAGACTCTGAGATGGAGACTCCATTGGGGAATGCCATATGGGTAACAAGAAGAAAGCAGAATTGTGCAGAGGACAGTTATTTAATAGGCCTTCAATGGACAAAAATTAGCATTATTACTTTTTACTAATACTCATACTTGCTTTGAGTGTGTTAGGTCGAACCCTGGTCAGGGTTTCAGAGAAGCAGACTCTGAGATGGAGACTCCATTGGGGAATGCCATATGGGTAACAAGAAGAAAGCAGAATTGTGCAGAGGGGATGTTTAATTGTGAAGCAGTCATGATAAAGGCCTCAGCTTATTCCACAAGAGCTCTGTAGCTGAGAGCCCCTTCAGATTTGTCCTCCTTTGAGGCAAGAGACTTGGCCTTTTTTAAACATCCCTATGCATTCATCAGGGCTTCCGTGACAGCTCAGTTGGAAAAGAATCTGCCTGCAAGGCAGGAGACAGTATTCTTGGGCTTCCCTGTGTGCTCAGCTAGTAAAGAATCCACCTGCAATGCAGGAGACCTGGGTTCCTGGGTTGGGAAGATTCCCCGAAGAAGGGAAAGGCTGCCCACTCCTGTATTCTGGAGAACTCCATGGGCTGTTTGGTCCATGGGGATGCAAAGAGTCAGACACGACTGAGAGACTCTCACTGACGCATTCATCAGACTTCCCAGGTGGCACTAGTGGTAAAGACTCTGCCTGACAAAGCAGGAGACTTAAGAAATGAGGGTTCCATTCCTGGGTTGGGAAGATTCCCTGGAGGAGTGCACGGCAACCCTTTCCAGTATTCTTGCCTGGAGAATTCCATGGACCATGGAGTCTGGCAGGTTATAGTCTATACAGTCACAGAAAGAAGCAACTTAGCACATAGCATGCACATGCATTCATCACCCCTACCCTTGGTTATGGGCTGGAGGTGGGGCATAATTAGGACCAGAAAGCTCTCTTTGACTGGATGGTCATTCCCAGAGAGGGACTCACATTCTGTGGCTTAGGGAAAGAGTACCACAGTCTTGAAAGGGGAATCTGAGCAACACTCCATAACATCTACAACAATGGCCTCTGGTATCCTCAAGTCAGTTGACACAATTAGTTATCCTTCCTAAGCCAATTTATTTGAACCAGCCCATGGATCAATGCAAATAGTGAATGGGAAAGGAATACAAGAAAACAGGAAGGAGAGAGGTATTTTTGAAAATTATCAGGATTTAAATAGTGGCCTTTTAAGAAATAAAAGCAAACATTGATTATGTGCGAAGTTAGATCATTGAGAAACGATGAGTACTAGGTTCTGACGATAATTTAGGCAATCATTTCAGTAACTTGATTTGAACATTTGATACTTTACTAATTAATTTATTCATTCTAAACTGATTAGTACACATATAATTAATAAAGATTTTTGGTGTCTCATGAAATAAACAAATTTATAAATAAATAAATAAATGAATTTTAAAAAAAGTTTCTGTCAGATTAGGACAAGGAAGATGTTCTAGAGTCAAGATCCATTGATTATTCTTCCATGCACAATAGGATAACTAACACAAATTTAGAGTAATAATGAATGAACGTAGTGGAAATTCTGAACTGAAACTCAAAATATTTGGAGGGTTATATTGCATGAAAATTTATATTAGAAATTTGTTACACATATTAGAAAGACATTTAATAAATCTAAGGAAGTAATTCACTATTGAAAATGACTTAGAATTTGGTAAGAATTTGGCTTAATAAACACAGCTGAAATACATCAGGCTTTGGGTCAAGGCTACAATCACAATGGTTGAAAAACTTCCTGGAGCCTACCAATGATCGCATTGCCAAAGACAGAGGCACTTCATCCAGGATTAAGTTTTCCTTTGACTGAGTTAAAAAAAAAAAAAAAAGAGAGGAATGCAGCATTTTAGAAATCTAGACTGAGCTAATATTTGCATGAAATGGAAAAATAATTTTGGAAAGAAACAAAACTTCCAAAGGGAACAATATGGAGTCCCAGACTCCATATTGTAAACACTTAATTTCAGGAGTTAGTGAGCTAAAGCATATTTAATATATGGAGTTTACAATCTAGGAACCCTGGGTCGGAAATATCTGCTGGAGAAGGGATAGGCTAGCCACTCCAGTATTCTCGGCCTTCCCTTGTGGCTCAGCTGGTAAAGAATCCGCTTGCAATGTGGGAGACCTGGGTTTGATCCCCAGGTTGAGAAGGTTCCCTGGAGAAGGCAAACACTACCAACTCCAGTGTTCTGGCCTGGAGAATTCCATGGACTATATAGTCCATGGGGTTGCAAAAGAGTCCCACAAGACTGAGTGACTTTCACCTCACTACAATCTGCGAAAGCAAATTCTGTTAAGAGGTAAAGGAATGTTTTCTATTTCTCACTGCCTACTTTTCCCAAGCCAATAACCTGAAACATTTCAGTTGGCTCTGATGACAATCTCTGGGAAGTATGGTGCTTTTATCCTCTCCGTGATCAGAGACTATTGATCTGATTTTTCTCAGCATGGCCAACACTAAAATTGCCTTTCTCTACAAGAAGCTTTATTTTCCCTCTCTCTCTTTCAAAAAACAAACAGAAAAAGGCAAACCTGTATTTCTGCACTAAAACACACTGCAGAGAAACTGGTAACTTTTGCGTTATCCATAATACGCAAAGCTGCTATCAAAAATGGCGGCTTTAACTGAACAAAAATCTCTGTCTGGTCACCATAATACCATACCCAGAAAATATGTTTTGGTAGACTACCTTTAAATGAACAAAGTGAAGCCTGTGCCTTCTTTTTTTGCCACGGGGATTACTACTACTTTGAGAAGAGAGTAGGTGGAGGCATATTCTCTAATACAGACAAAAAGGGAGCATGGATGTGGTACACTTTCTGGAATGATCTGAAAATTTTAGGGCTTTTGAGTGTAACCTCTCTTCTTTTTAGCTTCAAGCTTTAGTTGGTTTTTACTCTGTTCTGTCCTATTAACATGACAGTGTGATTTCTTTTGTTAAATTAGGTGAATGACTGGGAGGAACTGCTACAAAGTAAACGTGTAGCAGTCAAAGGATCACAACAGAGTACAGCTGTGCTGTGTTCTGTTCTTAGTCGTGTCCGACTCTGCAACCGCATAGACTGTAGCCCACCAGGCTCCTCTGTCCATGGGGATTCTCCAGGCCAGAATACTGGAGTGGGTTGTCAGGCCCTTCTCCAGGGGATCTTCCCAACCCAGGAACCGAACCAGGGTCTCCTGCATTGCAGGCAGATTTTTTTACCAGCTGAGCTACCACAGTACAGAAGCCAGGTGACTTATCAGGATTCAGAGCAAGACAAAGATCCAGGAGGCAAGAAATCGAGTGATGAGGGAGAACAAGCCTTTTTCCAGGCAGGCAGGGGTAGGGCTAAGCGTCCAGGAGGCCATACTACTTGGAAGTTTGAATATTACTAGTGAGCAGAATGAGGCAAAGAGTACATGTGACTTTGTTGACCTTCTGCCTTTCATACATTTTCTGATTAGTTATGAACTGCCTTCAAGACTTACACCTGCTAACATGCTGAAGAAGCGGATGCAGCAGATGCTCTCTGTCCTAAGAGCTTTGTGCGTGAGTAAACCTTAGAAGCATATTCAGTGATTTCATCCATTTTTATATTTATCCATCAGGAAAGAGAATGGTGCCAGTCGAGTACTTACTGTTTTCTATTCTGAGACTTTTACTCCTCAGGAAATAATAGGGGTTAATTCCTAAGAAGAAAAACTAGGAACAAAAGTAACCATAATAAGAAGACCGGCATAGGCTAGGACTTTCAGCTAATGAAAAATCCTGAGGTAAAAAGGAGTTTATATTCTGGCTCCCTTTCCCTACCTAATACTCCACAAACACCAGGGATATGAAGCAGGCATATTACCTTATGACTCCTATGTGTGCCATACAGATTATCATAATCACTCCTACTTTGCAATTTTCTGACATTCAGATCTGGTTGGTATGGAATGGACTACTTCAGAGGAGTGAGTTCTTCATCACTAAAGGGATTGCAGTGAATACTGATGATAGTGATGGGGAATCCATACATCAACCTAGGACAAACTCAGTAATTCCCAGGATCCCTTGCAACCTTGAGATACAATATCTTTTCCCACCTAAGATTGTCTTTCTCTTTCTTCTTTTCTTTTCCTAATGCTAATCACCCTTTGAGGTCAAGGTCAGAAGGCACCTTCTTCCCAAATAATATTTATACAATTGTTATGGGGAATTGATGAGTTATTGTGTGTGTGTACACAATACATTGGAGAAGGAAATGGCAACCCACTCCAGTATCCTTGCCTGGAGAATCCCATGGATGGAAGAGCCTAGTGGGTTACAGTCCATGGGGTCGCAAAGAGTCGGACATGACTGAGCGAGCTCACTTCACTTCTACACAATACATACACAATACAATCTCTGGGTTGGGAAGATCCCTTGGAGAAGGAAAACGCTACCCACGCTATTATTCTGACCTGGAGAAGTCCATGAGCTGTCCATGGGGTCTCAAAGAGGCTGACACGACTGAGTGACTTTCACTTTCACACATAAAATGCATTAATGTGTGCATGCGTGCTCAGTCATGTCCTACTCTTTGCGACCCTATGGACTATAGTTCACCAGGCTCTTCTGTCCATGGAATTTTCTAGGCAAGAATATTGAAGTGGGTTGCCATCTCCTATTCCAGAGGATCTTCCTGATCCAGGGATCAAGCCCAAACATCTCTTGGGTCTCCTGAATTGGCAGGTGGATTCTTTACCACTCTGCCTCCTGGGAAGCCTATACATATATAGGCTTGGTTGGTTTAACTCACTGTTTATATATATACACATATAAATAAAGTTGAATGCTTAACTTATAGTAGGTGCTAAATTAATTCCTTTCTTCACTTTTCTCCACAATGATTAAAAAAATTCACATTAATCTCCTTTATGGTCTCAAAAAATATTTGACTGTAATTTAAGAAATAGTAATTGCTTTCTTATGGCATATTTTTTGAGTTACTTTATTTTCTATGTCATTTTAACATTTAACAGAGACCAGAACAAAATCTTTCTTTTATTTTTATTGCCCACAGTTTATAGACAAAAGCTGAACATGAGGAGGTCAACGAATGTGGAAAGGGTAAACTGAGAATCAGCATAATGCATTTTAAAGATCATAGTGCATTTAATATTGTTAACTCAATTTAGTATTCATGTGGCCTGGAAAAGTCTTATACTTCTGTTTCCTCATTTAAAAATGGGATTGAACATCCCATCCCTAGTCTGCTTTCCTGAGTATATTGTTATAATCAGAGCATCGAGTAAATACAAAGGACCATTCAAATAGTGTACTTTGATTTTGTTGACCATTTTGTTGCAGTTTATCACATTTAGAGAGTTCACAATGAAAAAGGCAATTCTTTGGCCAGCCTTCCTGATCACAAATATTTGGCTTTTTTCCTCTGTCCCCAAAAGAGCAAAATTACAGGCTTCTATGATATTCAGTGCAAATGATCTTTATGCATTGTAAAGATTAAAACTAGCTTACATCTTGAATGAATAATTAGGAATTTCAAGTCTCTAAAAAACAATGTGCCAGCACAGTTCTCTATTAAGATTATGGCTTTGCAGTCAAATGACCATGTTTTGGTGCTGCTGAGACACCCTGAGACTATTGAGAGAGACTATAAGACCTCTAATGGACAACTGTTTCAGAACACAATTGTGTCAAAGCACAGTTGCAAATGCTTTATTTGATAACTGAGTGGTTATTTGAGGCAGTTGCTTATAATGGTCAATGTCTCATTGTAACCTCTGTGTGTGTGTGTGTGTGTGTGTGTGTGTGTATGCGGGCGCGTGTGTGCGTGCTCAGTCACGTAAGACTCTTTGTGACCCCGTGAACTATAGCCCACCAGGCTTCTCTGTCCATGGGATTTCCCAGGCAAGAATACTGGAGTGGGTTGCCATTTCCTTCTCCAGAGGATCTTCCCAACCCGGGGATCAAAAAACCTGTGTCTCCTGTGTCTCCTTCACTGGCAGGCAGATTTTTTGCCATTGCACCTGGAAAGCCCCAACCTCTGCTTAACCTGTTTGGATATGAATGTAAAGTCGGTAAGCTATTCAACCCCTGCTCCACAAGGCTGTCAGAATTATCTTCCTAAAGAACAAATCTGAGTCACAAGGCACCCTGCTGTATCCCAAATACAATCCAGATTTCATGGCTTGAAAGTCAGTGTTTCACAATGAGGACTCTGCTGTTCACCTTTAAACGCATCCAACAAATATTGCCTTATCCTCTACTCTGCATCCTCACTATACCATCAGGGCTATGGTTCCTCACTGAGAGGTGCTCTGAGCTCTCTGCTTTGTCTTTGCTTCACCCACTCGCTCTGTCTGAAATGTAGCTTCTCCTCATAACCTCTTGGCAAAATCTTAACAGTCCAGGTCCAGTTCGAGTACCAAGTCCTCCTGCCAGCAGTAGGTAGAGCGCCCCAGTGACAGCACTCTGATAGAAGATTTCTAGCTGCCTGTCCCCTTAAACTGTGTTCTTTTAGGGGAGAAGGGCCATGTCTTTTAGACTGGACCCCCCACAGCACTTAGCTTGTAAAATTGAATCTAAAGTGAATCTTAAGAATAGCTTCACTAATTTGCCACCTTCGGTTAGGTCCTATCATTGCCAAAATGTGATTTGGGTGAATTGGATCAAGTGTTTACAGACCAATGGATTTAGTTTTGACCCTTTCAACAAAGGTTTCAGTAATGGATTCACTCCAAAAATCAGTCAAGTTGCTGGGTTTGTAAAAAACATGGCCAAAGTAAAGAGGCAAGAGAAATAGAAGCATTTTCATTATAGATTTCAAAGCAATAGCTATTATTCTTTTAACTTGATGTGATGATATGTTTATTTATTCACTCTCTTGAAATGCAGTTCAAATGCACTATTTTATTTAAAACATAATTATAACTTGCCTATTCATGTTATAAAAGCTACACATAAAATTCTACACAGAGCTTTGTCTGCAAACCAGTGGCTGTGTATAAAAGACATCACTGTAACTGGTTGAAAAGTAGAGAACTTCATGAAGCTGTATTTTGGCATTACAAAATGGAAAAATATCAACACAATTGGTATCTTTTTGTTTTTTCAAAGATTGGTTGATTCATCTGACACTATGCAGTGTTAATGTGCCTAAAAATACACCTATCTCCCCCTTTCTCTTCTGATTCATCCTCATTCAATCAGCTACTGGTGGGTTAGCCCAGGGCAGTTAATGTAGAGACTTCTCCAGTCAAAGGCATACTCTTTTCCTGCCTAAATCCCAAATCCTGTTGGACTTCCTACTCTGCTGGGCCAACCTAGATCCTTAAGATCTCCTTAGTGGCTCTCTTCTGACACACAAACAAGCCACAGACCCACCCAACCAGTCTTTCCTCTGAGCCCTGGCCTGCCCTCTTGTCCCAGAGTCTTCAACTGACTTCTCAAACAGAAGGTTTCCACACGTTCAGCTGCTGCTGCTAAATCACTGCAGTTGTGTCCGACTCTGTGCGACCCCATAGACGGCAGCCCACCAGGATCCCCTGTACCTGGGATTCTTCAGGCAAGAACACTGGAGTGGGTTGCCATTTCCTTCTCCAGTGCTTAAAAGTGAAAAGTGAAAGTGAGGTTGCTCAGTCCTGTCTGACTGCAGACTACCAGGCTCCTCCATCCATGGGATTTTCCAGGCAAGAGTGCTAGAGTGGGGTGCCATTGCCCTCTCTGCCACACGTTCAGAGGCCTTCCCAAATCTCGCTTTTTTACAGCTCTTTCATCCCTCCTTCTGAAACATGTTATTTCTCAGATGTATTATTTCACAAGGAGAAAGGCAGGATGGAAAAAGAATGCTTTTCTTTTTCCCTCTGACTTTCAAAGTCACAAAATCGGATTTTCTCTCAGGTATGTCCTTAAAGCCAGCCAGGACCCAATCAGTCTTTGAGGATATTCAGAAAAGGGGAATAGACTATTTCTTTTAGACCTTGCAGTTTTGAAGCTTCTAAATACTTTAGAAAAAAAAAAAAAAAAAAAAAAAATTCTATTATCTTTTTTTCTAAATGTACTAAAGCAATAAATCCTAGATGATCTTAAAGCTAAATATTTTTCTTTCTTCTCAATATAATAACTTCCTCTATTCTTCTGTTCTATAGTTTATTATCCCTGTCTACAAACTGAGCCTAATTTATAATGGCTTAAAGCAATATGAGTGTACATGGAGCAGGGAGTTAATTTTGTACTTCTCAAGGGCAAGAACAATATATGTACAAAGAGAGATAGAGCAGGTGTTATTAATTGCCAACCTTATGAAAAGGATTAAAAGTATGTATTGATACAATGAATGGACATGAAACTAACATGGATCTCTAAGAGAGAAAAACAAGAATTCACATAATTGTACTAAGACTATTTATTGATTGATATTTTAAAATAAAGAAAGCACCTGCTTCTATGAAGTGAAAATTCATTTTAGACATACTTTTATGTGTCTGATCACTCAAAATAAATGTTTACAGAAAATCCTTAGAAAGTATATTTTTGTTGGAGTATTTGTTGTTTTCAAATGTAACATTTTAATGTTATATTTTTCTGGTTTTATTTTATGACATTCATAGCATAAAATTTGTTCACAGTCTTGAAGAAATGATCAACTCAAGGTAAATGAAAATCACAAATTTGAGGGAAATTAGTTTAACATGATCAATAAATTTTGTATATAACATAAACCATTGCTAATTAAAATTAATTTGTTTAGTGAAATGTGAATAATACAGTTGGTAATTATTTCTTATTTATGCAGTCTCTCTCATTAATTAAAAATAAATCAGGATGAAAAGAATAAGTTAGAAGAAAATGTTTAATTTTGTTTGCATTGAAAAATGCAATAAAGTTCATTCTTACTATTCTCTTAATATAAATTCATCAAATTCTAGAGTTGGGGGGGGGCATCTTAGAAATTATCTGGCCAACTGCCTCACTTTAATTCTCTATGCAATCAATGCCCAGGCAGGTCAAGTGACTGGATCTGTGTTACATAGCTGATTAAGGATTGAGCTGGAACTTCATCCAGAAAATTCCTGATTTTGGGTCTAGGACTTTTCCCACTGTATCTCATTACCTTTAAAATAAAACTCAATCCAAACTGAGTTTTTTATGTTTGGGCTCACCAGAGCTGTGGTTTTCCAGTGCTTCCTGCAGTGTTTAGAGAAGGATAAACTGGTATTAATAAGCATGTGGCAGAATTTTAAATTGGATTTGTAGGCATAAATTGCATTTGGATCCACCTCTTCTGCCAATATTGAAGGGATATTGCAGCCAGAGTCTCTCTGCCACTCTAGTCCCATCATCCTTCTCTCCCCTCGTGTCACTCTTTTGTGTCTTAAACAAGCCATTGTGGGGAGAAGATCTTTTTTCCAGTTCTCTGTTGAATTAAGACACTGTGATGGTACTATAGGATTTGGTTGAAAAGATTTCTTACTCCATTTAGTAGACATATAATAGAAGATATTACAGGAAAAGATTTGGCAATTGAGAAATGAGCATGTCTGTGAATGTTTATCTAAGGCTACAGCATTTCTGACTTTGGGTTGAAAGTTTAAATTCTGTAGTTTGTGAGAGATTAAAGAATCTCCAAGCATTACTATTTCTTCAAGAACAAGCATGCTTATTTCACTTATTCATTGTATCATAATTACTAAGAATGCTTTAAATAATACTAGTCAGCTGATGTAGCTACATAACATTTGAGAAGTAAGGTGTAAATATGGACAGTACTAATCAAAAGAATACAAGTTGGAAATAAACCAAATTTGCATAATGAAGTATTTCCAATTTCTTACTGGGAAGTTTTAAATAAGTATTAATTTCAGTTTGACATAACAGAGAATAATGAAATAAAGTAGTCTGAACTTTTTCCTAAACATTTCATCAATAAGAAAATTTTTACATTTGATTCTAAATTTCTAAAAGTATTATTATTCAAAGAACAAAATTGTATTAACTTACGGCCCTGATGCTTTCAAAATGTCCACCTTCCTTTTCAAAATCGATAGGCTGTCCTTTTAGTGTCCAGTAGAAAGTGACATCCAAACTAGGATCGTGAATTGCTTTGCAATTAAGGACAATGCTTTCTCCCACAGTTGACTCTGTTTTTTTAGGAGTAAGCTCTATTCTTGTAGGTTCTATAGAAATAAAAATACATTAATTAGCATAGCACATAGTTTTCCCTTGCATTCTGTATTTTAAATAATAGAGAAAAATTAAACAGGGAATCTATGTAATATAGTTGCTCCAGGTATGTATCTTTTAATAAACTACTATTAATTGAAATATCTTTTATTGCATTTAGGGTATTTTACTAGGTATTTGTAGGGAACTGATGATTTAAAAGTCACTATTCCTATCAACAAGTCAGCTTGGACGAAAAAGAGGGAAGGCTATACAACTAGAAACAGCATTTGGCATCCTAGAAGGAGAAGTATTAGAAAAAAGACTCTGTAGCTTCCCTGTCCACCTTCAAGGATCATCAAGTATAGAACGGATTTTTACACTAAAAAAAAAAAAATTAAAAATAAATAAATAAATAAATGCCTCACATCAAAGGAAGAATAATTCAAGCAAGTTCACTTCTTTAAGGAGTATAGGAAGAACCTCCCATCAAATTACTGTCATAATAAAGATGAAACTATCCTACTACTGCTACTGCACCACCTTATATTTGCTTTATAGTTTACAAAACCTTTTTGTAAGTAGAGAATAGAAGAGGCACCTCTGGCTGATTATAAACTATCACCTCCGATAGCTGCTTTGACTGAGATCTAAACAAAGGCAAAATGGTAAATAGAATTTTTTTAAAAAACTTTAATTTTTAAGATATATTTTTACTGATGTAGAGCAACTTTAAACCAATAAATGCTAAATACCAACTGTACATCTAAGGGATATTTAAGCTAATGATCAAATATGTGCAATGTGATATATATATATATTTGAATAAGTAGGGGGATGATGCAGACAGGATTTTGATTTTTTCTTTTTTCCTAATTAGATTCTTGATTGTACATGACTCAAGAAGCCTGGCACAAATGACTAAAAATTAGCCTAATTTTCCTATTCCAGATCTATTGTTTGCAATAGCATAGTCTGATGAAGCACCATTGTTAACCATTGATAAGTTCCTTCTCCGCAGTCTGTGAGAGGAAAGAGTGACACCAGGAAAGGAATATCACTGTAAATATTAACATTCTGGAACTCAGATGTTTTGTGTGGCATTCTAAATTCTGGCTTCATCAGAGAAGACAGATAATCACAGCATACTGCAGTTTAAACTTTGTGACAATTGGAATGTTCTGAGTAACTAAACATTCCAGTTAACTCATGATTAACAGAAAGCATTGTTGCTATTATTAAATGAAAAAGTCTGTGAATTCTGCCTTGTCTCACTATGGAAAAGATTATTTAATACACATCAAGAATGAGACTCAAACTCGAAGACTGAGTTGTATTCCAGTAAAGTATGCTTTAAGTGAAGACATTTAAAAAATTATATTCCTTTCTTCCGTGGATGTTTGCCTCTTTTCTAAAATATCAAAGTGTTGGCTATTTTAATTGCATTTCTATTTCTAAAGAAAGAGAAAAATTAACATTTTATATTTTTGTGGCCAAAGTATGATTCACTGTATACTACATGCACAAATGGAAAAAAAACGAGTGATATACTTTGTTATGAAAGGCATTCCTTTGCCAAATGAAGAGAGTGTTTAAGATAGGAGTTTTTCTTATAACTTGACAAGTAGTCTCAAAAGAAGGTTCTAGATTTGAAATCTAGTTCACTTTAGAACTAGAAAACTAACAGAAACATTTAAGCAGTAACATTTATAATACTAAAAAATGACAGTGTATAAAAATTCCACTGATGTCGACATCAAAGAGTAGATCTGGTGTTGCTTCATCTGATGCATATTCCAACACCACATGTTCATGTCCTCTTTCTGCTTCTCTTTTTTTGCCCCAAATTCCCAGCTGAAGTGGTAACAAAGCAGTATTACTGATTGATGCTAAAATTAATCTTGGTTGAGGAAAATATTTTTATTCTGTTGGCATACTTTACATTTTTGAGATACCAAGTAAAACTTCAGAAAGCTTTCTTTACTCTCCCACGTATTTTGTTCAAAGCGAAATACTTAAATTTCTACCAATAATATGTTCCTTTCTTCACAGTCCCCTAAATAATGGAAAGGGACAGTTTGACTGTGTTTGTCCTTTATGTGCAATTATATTTCATCAGCAGAAGCATGTACACATATACAAGCAAACACACATACATGCATGTTACATTTATTTTCTTTTGAATAAGGCCATAAAACTATGCTTATAGAAAATTCACCACATTTTCTTACCTTTTACAGATACTGTAGCTGTTATTTCAGCAGAGCCAAAGACATTTTCCCCTCGGCAAACGTACTTTCCCTCATCTGATTTAGAAGCATTTAGGATCCGGAGACTCCCGTCTGGAAGAATAGCTATTCTGAAAATCATTAAAAAGAGGTGTTTTTTTTTTTTTTTTTCTGCTTTACTGAAAATGATCTAAGTGGTAAGAAACTCTGATGAAGTCTGAAACCACTTCCAAGGTAATAATAAAAAAGATAAAAGTCACTGTGAAAACATGCAGGGAGAGTAGAAATATTTTGCCCTTCAAAAAATTATATAGTAAACCCACATAATACCTTCTTATAGTTAAAAGGGTTAGGGAGTTACAGGTTTTCTTTGGACACATTTATGACATTCATTTTAAAACTTGTGGAAAAAAAAGTGACACTGAATTTGGTTATTAAAACTTATACTATAATAACACCCAGTGATATTTTAATATTAAGCTTGAGGTATTTCACCTCAAACCAAGAATGACCTCAAAAATCAAATATAAAAAGAAATAGCATAAAACATAGAGGAGGACAAGCACAGAACATAAAATTAATTGTACACAGCCTTGAGATGATTTATGGTGGTTTCTCTGCAGTGCAACCTGTGTAACAAGGGCGTGACAAGGAAACGTGAATCCTGGAACCTGGACTGCTCACACTGCACTTTTCAAACAGAAAAACGTGATATCTAAGTTTGCATTTGGGCTCTTTTGAGACCTTTATTATAATTGGACCTTGAGTCTTATATGAAAATGAGAAATTAGAGCATTATTAAAAATTTTAGAAGTTTAGTGAAAATGAGATTGACATTCAGGATTACCATATTCTCCTGTGTATTCATCATTCCAGAAATATACAGATTTCAAACTTAATTAGAATTTTTGTCCTTTTCTCCCTCGTATGCTCCTGAAATATAATCTGTTATTTCACCAGTGCATCAGCCTACTGAAGCAACCTTAGGCATAGCAGAGATGGCTGTTGTGATTTACTTGATATGCCACTAGAATTTAGACTGCCTTCTTCTAGGAAAGGAGTCTGTGCTACTTTTGGTAGAAAACCAAAGCTCTCACCGAACTTAAAATTCTAAATTTGGATTCTCCTGGTTTTGAAAAGAATAGTTTATTTCATGGCATCATGAAAACATTAAACTATTTAAGGTATAAGAATGATGGCTAATTCTGTTTAGTCAACATCCTATATGTTATTTTTAAATTAGTATTCAATTTTGCCAATCAATCTAGAACTGATGGCTAAAGACAGTATTGAAATTTTAACAATTGGATTAGATTCTAGGCTGCTGAATATTGATTATTAATTTTCCTGACATTGTCATCCATAAAGAAACCAATTTAAAAACATTATACTCCTTTCAATATGGATCAAATTTAATTTACAATGTGTTGACAAGGGAGACAAATTTAGATGCAAGCCAAACCTAGGAATAGAAGATTTGCCTGTAATTTATATCTAGGAGGGATATTAATGAGGCATTTGGAAAAAACAGTGGTCTCTAAAGATATACCATCTTTTTAGGATGGTCAAATTCTGTTTATTATTTAGGATTTAGGACTGTTTCTATAAAAA
The DNA here is from genome assembly GCA_006410675.1 of Oreotragus oreotragus. NCBI lineage: Eukaryota > Metazoa > Chordata > Mammalia > Artiodactyla > Bovidae > Oreotragus > Oreotragus oreotragus. Next base: position 118,089 of record SJYX01004177.1, on the reverse strand, counting down.
TAGAATATAATGTATTTATTCCATTTTAGTATCNTGAGAGGAAAGAGTGACACCAGGAAAGGAATATCACTGTAAATATTAACATTCTGGAACTCAGATGTTTTGTGTGGCATTCTAAATTCTGGCTTCATCAGAGAAGACAGATAATCACAGCATACTGCAGTTTAAACTTTGTGACAATTGGAATGTTCTGAGTAACTAAACATTCCAGTTAACTCATGATTAACAGAAAGCATTGTTGCTATTATTAAATGAAAAAGTCTGTGAATTCTGCCTTGTCTCACTATGGAAAAGATTATTTAATACACATCAAGAATGAGACTCAAACTCGAAGACTGAGTTGTATTCCAGTAAAGTATGCTTTAAGTGAAGACATTTAAAAAATTATATTCCTTTCTTCCGTGGATGTTTGCCTCTTTTCTAAAATATCAAAGTGTTGGCTATTTTAATTGCATTTCTATTTCTAAAGAAAGAGAAAAATTAACATTTTATATTTTTGTGGCCAAAGTATGATTCACTGTATACTACATGCACAAATGGAAAAAAAACGAGTGATATACTTTGTTATGAAAGGCATTCCTTTGCCAAATGAAGAGAGTGTTTAAGATAGGAGTTTTTCTTATAACTTGACAAGTAGTCTCAAAAGAAGGTTCTAGATTTGAAATCTAGTTCACTTTAGAACTAGAAAACTAACAGAAACATTTAAGCAGTAACATTTATAATACTAAAAAATGACAGTGTATAAAAATTCCACTGATGTCGACATCAAAGAGTAGATCTGGTGTTGCTTCATCTGATGCATATTCCAACACCACATGTTCATGTCCTCTTTCTGCTTCTCTTTTTTTGCCCCAAATTCCCAGCTGAAGTGGTAACAAAGCAGTATTACTGATTGATGCTAAAATTAATCTTGGTTGAGGAAAATATTTTTATTCTGTTGGCATATTTTACATTTTTGAGATACCAAGTAAAACTTCAGAAAGCTTTCTTTACTCTCCCACGTATTTTGTTCAAAGCGAAATACTTAAATTTCTACCAATAATATGTTCCTTTCTTCACAGTCCCCTAAATAATGGAAAGGGACAGTTTGACTGTGTTTGTCCTTTATGTGCAATTATATTTCATCAGCAGAAGCATGTACACATATACAAGCAAACACACATACATGCATGTTACATTTATTTTCTTTTGAATAAGGCCATAAAACTATGCTTATAGAAAATTCACCACATTTTCTTACCTTTTACAGATACTGTAGCTGTTATTTCAGCAGAGCCAAAGACATTTTCCCCTCGGCAAACGTACTTTCCCTCATCTGATTTAGAAGCATTTAGGATCCGGAGACTCCCGTCTGGAAGAATAGCTATTCTGAAAATCATTAAAAAGAGGTTTTTTTTTTTTTTTTTTCCTGCTTTACTGAAAATGATCTAAGTGGTAAGAAACTCTGATGAAGTCTGAAACCACTTCCAAGGTAATAATAAAAAAGATAAAAGTCACTGTGAAAACATGCAGGGAGAGTAGAAATATTTTGCCCTTCAAAAAATTATATAGTAAACCCACATAATACCTTCTTATAGTTAAAAGGGTTAGGGAGTTACAGGTTTTCTTTGGACACATTTATGACATTCATTTTAAAACTTGTGGAAAAAAAAGTGACACTGAATTTGGTTATTAAAACTTATACTATAATAACACCCAGTGATATTTTAATATTAAGCTTGAGGTATTTCACCTCAAACCAAGAATGACCTCAAAAATCAAATATAAAAAGAAATAGCATAAAACATAGAGGAGGACAAGCACAGAACATAAAATTAATTGTACACAGCCTTGAGATGATTTATGGTGGTTTCTCTGCAGTGCAACCTGTGTAACAAGGGCGTGACAAGGAAACGTGAATCCTGGAACCTGGACTGCTCACACTGCACTTTTCAAACAGAAAAACGTGATATCTAAGTTTGCATTTGGGCTCTTTTGAGACCTTTATTATAATTGGACCTTGAGTCTTATATGAAAATGAGAAATTAGAGCATTATTAAAAATTTTAGAAGTTTAGTGAAAATGAGATTGACATTCAGGATTACCATATTCTCCTGTGTATTCATCATTCCAGAAATATACAGATTTCAAACTTAATTAGAATTTTTGTCCTTTTCTCCCTCGTATGCTCCTGAAATATAATCTGTTATTTCACCAGTGCATCAGCCTACTGAAGCAACCTTAGGCATAGCAGAGATGGCTGTTGTGATTTACTTGATATGCCACTAGAATTTAGACTGCCTTCTTCTAGGAAAGGAGTCTGTGCTACTTTTGGTAGAAAACCAAAGCTCTCACCGAACTTAAAATTCTAAATTTGGATTCTCCTGGTTTTGAAAAGAATAGTTTATTTCATGGCATCATGAAAACATTAAACTATTTAAGGTATAAGAATGATGGCTAATTCTGTTTAGTCAACATCCTATATGTTATTTTTAAATTAGTATTCAATTTTGCCAATCAATCTAGAACTGATGGCTAAAGACAGTATTGAAATTTTAACAATTGGATTAGATTCTAGGCTGCTGAATATTGATTATTAATTTTCCTGACATTGTCATCCATAAAGAAACCAATTTAAAAACATTATACTCCTTTCAATATGGATCAAATTTAATTTACAATGTGTTGACAAGGGAGACAAATTTAGATGCAAGCCAAACCTAGGAATAGAAGATTTGCCTGTAATTTATATCTAGGAGGGATATTAATGAGGCATTTGGAAAAAACAGTGGTCTCTAAAGATATACCATCTTTTTAGGATGGTCAAATTCTGTTTATTATTTAGGATTTAGGACTGTTTCTATAAAAATAGAATATAATGTATTTATTCCATTTTAGTATCAGAAATATACATGTTACAAAAAGATGTATTTGAAAGCAAAAATTATACTTTTTATAAACAAACGAGTCTTCTCTTGTACTAATGACATACTTTATTTAAATACAGCTAAATTACTACAGTTTGTGAGATTGTTAATATCTTAAATATGTCTAGATTTTACTTACTGGTGTAAATTCTAATCTAGCAGTGGAGAAGTTTGGCTTAAAAATTCACCACCTTTAAAGAAACAAATGTATCTTAGATCCCGGCAGTATTTCAACTCTTGATTTAAGATAAGTCCTTTCTCACTGACAGAAGGCAATATATTACAAAGATAGTTTATGAACACTCCTGTACTTTAGGCCACTGATCCATTTGGAGGATGAAGAATTTTTGAATATCAAGATGCTTTTAATCTGTCAATTGACAGTGTCATTTAACCAAAAGCCTGTCTACTGGTTGAAGTTGCAAGTTCTTATCAGATAAAATTTTTTTTTTTTTTTTTTTTAGAAAAGAGAAAAAAATAGACAATGAATGGAATTAACCTTATAATGTCTGGCTATTGCAAACATAAATACTTAGATAATGGAATGTTTAATTAATATTTCTTTACAATTTTCTGCTTCTTTATCTTCTTCCCTGTGCTATTACCATGTGATTCCTACATTTGGAATCTTCAGATCTGGAGACCAGTTCTGCTGAGAGCTCCTTCAACTAGGAGCGGGATGCTAAGTGAGTGGTAAGGTGAAGGTCTATTGTAGAACTTTTAGTAATGCAAACCAGCATTCTAGCACTTAGAATCAAGGCACTTTATTCTGGTCTCTAAACTTCTCCCTAAGTTGCTGCCTAGACCTGGAAATGTCTTGCTTCTCATCTTGCACTTAATTACTGGATCTCTCTCTTGGTAACTCATCTAGTACCACAGTCTACCTAGGACACCATGGTGTTTAACCCTGTCTTGCAGGGATTTACTGGTAAATTTCTTACACCAATCCTGATCTCCAAATTTCAGGATCATTTTCTGGGCTCTCCATTTCCATGTTTGATTTACTTGGCAGTTAACACAGCCTAGTCTAGACCCTTCCAGGTGCTTGTCTGGAAGTGCAACCTATATGTGTTTAGTCACTCAGTCGTGTATTTCTCTTTGTGATCCCACGGATGGTAGCCCAGCAGGCTTATTCTCCAGACAAGAATACTGGAGTGGGTTGCCATTTCCTTCTCCAGGTGATCTTCCCAACCCAGGTATTGCACTTGTTTCTCTTGCATCTCCTGCATTGGCAGACAGATTGTCTACTGCTGAGGCCCCAGGAAAGCCCTGTGTCCTATCAGAGTGGATATGGTATTAGGGAATCATTAATCACATATTAAGACCATGTGCTGTAAAGTCAGAGGAGGTTACATTCAAATCACTGCCACTGACCAGTATATATGTCATTTTATGTGCGTGGACTCACCTAGAGCCAAACATCTTGGAATGTGAAGTCAAGTGGGCCTTAGGAAGCATCACTATGAACAAAGCTAGTGGAGGTGATGGAATTCCAATTGAGCTATTTCAAATCCTAAAAGACAATGTTTTGAAAGTGCTGCACTCAACATGCCAGCAAATTTGGAAAACTCAGCAGTGGCCACAGGACTGGAAAAGGTCAGTTTTCATTCCAATCCCAAAGAAAGGCAATGCCAAAGAATGCTCAAACTACCGCACAATTGCACTCATCTCACATGTTAGTAAAGTAGTGTTCAAAATTCTCCAAGCCAGCCTTCAGCAATCGTGAACCATGAACTTCAAGATGTTCTAGCTGTTTTTAGAAAAGATAGAGGAATCAGAGATCAAATTGCCAACATCCGCTGGATCATCGAAAAAGCAAGAGAGTTCCAGAAAAACATCTATTTCTGCTTTATTGAGTATGCCAAAGCCTTTGACTGTGTGGATCACAATAAACTGTGGAAAATTCTGAAGGAAGTGGGAATACCAGACCACCTGACCTGCCTCTTGAGAAACCTGTATGCAGGTCAGGAAGCAACATTTAGAACTGGACAAGGAACAACAGACTGTTTCCAAATAGGAAAAAGAGTACGTCAAGGATGTATACTGTCACTCTGCTTATTTAATTTGTATGCTGAGTACATAATGAGAAACGCTTGGCTGGAGGAAACACAAGCTGAAATCAAGATTGCCGGGAGAAATATCAATAACCTCAGATATGTAGATGATACCACCCTTATGGCAGAAAGTGAAGAACTAAAGAGTCTCTTGATGAAAGTGAAAGAGGAGAGTGGAAAAGCTGGCTTAAAGCTCAACATTCAGAAAACTAAGATCATGGCATCTGGTCCCTCACTTCATGGCAAATAGATGGGGAAACAACGGAAACAGTGTCAGACTTTATTTTTGGGGGCTTCAAAATCACTGCAGATGGTGATTGCAGCTATGAAATTAAAAGACACTTACTCCTTGGAAGGAAAGTTATGACCAACCTAGACAGCATATTGAAAAGCAGAGACATTACTTTTGCCGACAAAGGTCCATGTAGTCAAGGCTATGGTTTTTCCAGTAGTCGTGTATGGATGAGAGATTTGGACTATAAAGAAACCTGAGTGCAGGAGTTGATGCTTTTGAACTGTGGTGTTGGAGAAGACTCTTGAGAGTCCCTTGGACTGCAAGGAGATCCAACCAGTCCATCCTAAAGCAGATCAGTCC
>SJYX01004177.1:52294-112331 GCA_006410675.1 Oreotragus oreotragus | reverse complement strand
CAACAGAGGATGAGATGGTTGGATGGTATCACTAACTCAATGGACATAGGTTTGGGTGGACTCTTGCAGTTTGTGATGGGCAGGGAGGCCTGGCGTGCTGCAGCTCATGGTGTCGCAAAGAGTCGGACACGACTGAGTGACTGAACTGAACTGAACTGAAGTCACCTCAGTCATGTCTGACTCTTTGCAATATTATGGACCACAGCCCACCAGGCTCCTCTGTCCATGGGATTCTCCAGGCAAGAATACTGGAGTGGGTGGCCACCCCCTCTTCCAGGGGATCTTCCCGACCCAGGGATCAAACCCTCATCTCTTACATCTCCTGCATTAGCAGGTGGCTTCTTTACCACTAGTGCCACCCAGGAACCCCTATGTGTGATCTTAAAACTATTCAATCTTTGTTCTTATATGTGTTACTGTCATAATTACATCTAATTAGCTCTTTAAAAGTATTAACCTCATATTATATGTAAACTGTTGTGTTTTTGTGCTGTGTGTAGGCAGTAATTGAACATTTACTCAAACATTTAAGGCAAATATGTGACAAATTTTGAAAGAGAAAAAGTGGTGCCAGGGAGAATTTCTACTACAAAAGCCTTAATTATTTTTGGTGTTTGATGAGTCTTTTCTGAGGGAAGTATGACACTGAAACCTGAGGAGTGAGAGAGAGTTAACTAGGAGAAGATTGGGAAATCACAGGGAATGATGCTGCAAGGCCTCCAGATAGGAAAGCCCACACGACCTCAAAGAGCCAAATGACCAGCTATGATGGCAGATATAAAAGGGGAGCTGAGGCTGCCTCAGTGGTAAAGAATCTGCCTGCCATGCAGGAGATAGGGGTTCCATGCCTGGATCTGTAAGATGCCTGGAAAGGAAAATGGCAACTCACTCCCATAGTCTTGCCTGGGAAATCCCATGGATGGAGGAGCCTGGTGGGTTACAGTCCATGAGGCCACAGAAGTGTCTGAAGTGACTTAGCAGCTAAACAACAACAATAGGAATATAGTAAGTTCACATCTGGAGGGATGATATGGGGTGGGAGGTGGGAGGGGGGTTCATGTTTGGGAGTTCGTGTAAAAAAATAAATAAATACAAAAAAAAAGTATATAACTGAAAAGTTCTTACATACAGATGCAATAATGAAATTATCAATACAATTGGAATAATCAACATATATGTCACCTGTACTTTCTCCACTCAGCCCTTTCTCATCCCACCCCTATCATGGGTCAACGACTGACCTGCTTTTTATCACTAGAGTAGATTTGCACTTTTCCAAAGTGAAAGTGAAAGTGAAAGTGAAGTTGCTCAGTCATGTCCGACTCTTTGCAGCCCTGCAGACTGAAGCCCACCAGGCTCCTCTGTCCATGGGATTCTCCAGGCAAGAATACTGGAATGGGTTGCCATTTCCTTCTGCAGGAGATCTTCCCAATCCAGGGATCGAACCCAAGTCTCCTGCATTGCAGGCAGATGCTTTAACCTCTGAGCCACCAGGGAAGCCCACTTTTCCAAAGTTTTATGTAAATAGAATCTTATCAGCATGTACTCCTTTTTGTTTTTTATTTCACTCAGCATAATTAAGATTAAATTGAGTGTCATCCCTATTGCAATTACTAAGAATCCATTCCTTTTCATGGCTGAGAAGTATTCCATTGTGTATAGATGGCACAACTTTCCTATCTTTCACCTTTTGGTGGATGCTTACATTATTTTCAGCTTGTGATTATTACAAATAAAGCTACTATGAATATTTGTATATATGTATTTTATTAATATTTATTTTGCTTGGATAAATACTTAGAACTGGATGACTAGATCATCTGGTTAATGTTTCTGTTTATATGTGGAATTTAAAAAAAAAATACAAATGAACTTATCTACAGAACAGAAATTGAGTTACAGATGTAGAAAACAGCCTTATAGTTACCAGTGGGCAAGAGGAGGGAGGGATAAATGGAAAGATTGGGACTAGCTATGGGGTATGAACTTAACTACATATTTATTTAGCACAGTAAAAGTGCTAGTGGCTCAGGTGTGTCTGATTCTTTTTGACCCCAAGGACTATAGCCCACCAGATCACCTCTATCCATGGAATTCTCCAGGCACGAATACTGGAGTCAGTAGCCATTTCTTTTCCAGTGTATCTTCCCAACTCAGGGATTGAACTGGAGTCTCTCACATCACAGGCAGATTTTTAAATGTCTGAGCCACCAGGGAAGCCCCTTTACTTTTACTAGTATATGGTTATCCAATTGTTCCATGCCATCATTTGGAAAAGACTTATCTTTCCTCCATAATCTTTTCATCACTGTCAAAAATCAACTGGCCATGTAAGTGTAGGTCAACAACTGCTTAACTCTCTCTGCTGGTCCATTGATCTACTAGTGTCTTGATTACTGGAGCAGTGTGATCTCTCTTAAGGTCATGTGAGATAGTTCCTTCTACTTGCTCCTCTTTTTCAAAACTGTTTTGAGTGTTCTATATTCTTAGCATTTCCATATAGATATTGTAATTACCTTTTCAGTTTCAAAAAACTTACTGAGATTTGATTTTGAGGAATTTCAGTGAATATACAGCTCAAATTGAGGACAAAGTAATGTTAACAATATTGCTTTAAAATCCATGAACATGACATATTTCCTTTTATTTAGTTCTTTTAAAAAATCTCTCTAAGTAATATTTTTTAGTTATCAGTCTACTTGGCCTGCAAGGAGATACAACCAGTCCATTCTGAAGGAGATCAGCCCTGGGATTTCTTTGGAGAGAATGATGCTAAAGCTGAAACTCCAGTACTTTGGCCACCTCATGCAAAGAGTTGACTCATTGGAAAAGACTCTGATGCTGGGAGGGATTGGGGGCAGGAGGAGAAGCGGACGACAGAGGATGAGATGGCTGGATGGCTGGATGGCATCATTCACTCGATGGACGTGAGTTTGAGTGAACTCTGGGAGCTGGTTGCTGCAATTNGTTGACTCATTGGAAAAGACTCTGATGCTGGGAGGGATTGGGGGCAGGAGGAGAAGCGGACGACAGAGGATGAGATGGCTGGATGGCTGGATGGCATCATTCACTCGATGGACGTGAGTTTGAGTGAACTCTGGGAGCTGGTTGCTGCAATTCACGGGGTCGCAAAGAGTCGGACACGACTGAGTGATTGAACTGAACTGAACTGGTCTTAAATACCTTTTGTCAGATTTATCCTTATACTTTTTGTTGCTATAGTAAAGTACTACTTTTAATTTAATTAGTTATTGTTATTTCTTATTTAATTACTATTTTAAATAATAATTATATGAGAAATATGTACTTTTAAGAAGCTGTACAGTGATATCCTTTGTATGCTTTTTTTTTTTCCCCAGTAACCCTTTATGGTAATGTGTTCCCATAAAGTGTAGTATAGCCAAAGGTATAGTACAATATTACAATCAGGATATTGATATTAATATAACCAATTGATCACATTTAGACATTCCTAGCTTTAACTTATTCATTTGTGTGTGCTTTAATTTCTATACAGTGTTTTCATTTTGTATTTGTATATCCATCACCACAGTCAAGATACTGAACAATTCTGGCACCATAAAAACTCTTCCTTTCTGCTTTTACAGTCTCAGCACCTTCATTCCACACCACTACCACCATCCCTAGCCCCTGGGTCTAATTGCAGCCAACCACAAATTTGTCCTGTTACTTTTTTTTNTTGACTAGTTTTCTGTGATTATTGTTTCAGTGTGTCTGCCCTCTGATGCCTGTTGTAACACCTACTGTCTTACTTGGGTTTCTCTTACCTTGGACGTGGGGTATCTCTTCAAGGCTGCACCAGCAAAGCTCAGCCACTGCTCCTTACCTTGGATGAGGGGTATCTCCTCACAGCTGCCCCTCCTGACCTTGAACATGAAGTAGATGTTAGCAATAAAAAGCATGCAAAGATTAAGATCTGTGCTTTTTCCTGTGAATGGCATCAGCCCCTGGATCCCCACCTTATTTCTGAGTCTTGTTTTTCTTTATTCTTCTGCAACACTGTTCCCTCGGGTTGGTTTATTGCTGAGCTGGTCCCAACAGGTTGCCACTTACTTCTGCACGGGATCTTCCCAACCCAGGGATTGAGCCCGGGTCTCACGCATTGCAGGCAGATGTTTTACCATGTGAGCCACCAGGGAAGCTTTAGAAACTGAAAGACCTTTATAATTTATTCAGTGCATAGACTTTTCATCCATGCCCATAGCCTTTGATAGTGTTATGAAGCCTATGGTTCAGTCCCCACAAAATAAAACTCAGAAGCACATAAAAAACTGAGTATACTAAAGAAGTTATTAAATATTTTTAAAAATAAAATTGAGACATAGTAACATATTAGCTTATTTATTAATACATTAAGGAACAAGATCTAGCAACACATGTGATGGTTGTGGTGAATTCAGAGTTGCCATGAAGAAAATTATATTTCAATACATCTTCAGCAAGTATAGTATGATATGAAAAAATCCATGATTTCTATAAGTTAGGAAGGCACTACTACTAATATATATTTGTTGACAATGTTCATGATTGAGGAAAATGTTAAATTTCATTTAGGTAGTAATGAAAATGTGATGTTCACAGACTCTCTAAATTGATTTATGGGCCCTTTGGGGATCCTTGGACCTCAGGTGAAGGATTGTTGTTTTGTATGATCTTCCCATTATCCTTATGAGGAAACTGAGGCCCTGCAAGGATTTGCCACAATTTGTGTAGCCAGGTAATGAGAGAAGAACTAGAACCCTCTGTTTCCAGATGGATTTTCCCGAAATCCCTCCAGAACATCAATTGGTGTCCACATCAACCTCAGTATGAAGTATGAAGTATTATAAAGCTTTATTTCATTTTAAACCATATGTTTAAAATAGTAATTTATAAAAGCAAACCATTTTGCACATGGTGCCAGGGGGCTTAGGGAAGGAAAAGTTTAGCACAGTCACTTTCTCCCTTAACACTCACGAAGGGGGATCTAATGAGCAGCTTAGGTTCACAGTGGAGACTAGCAACGCAAATGCCCTTTCCAGCGCTCAGCATTCCTATTCCTGGTTCTCACGTTCAGTGATTCTTCCTGCATAGGCCACTGCATCCATTGTTCAGGAGTGAGGATTTTAAAATGACCAGGACATTCATCCCTTTCTTCCTGTTACCATCTAAATATATATATATATATATATGACTGATTCATGTTGTTGTACAGCAGAAACAATACAACATCATAAAGCAATTTTCCACTAATTAATTTTTTTAATTGACTTTGACTAAGTAGCTAATTAAAAAATAATTCAGCAAGTAAAATCTCCTTTCCTAAACTGTTCATAGTTTAACATCCTTTGAAACTGCTCATAATTAACTCTGCCTGAGTCACTTAGTTGATAAACAATTTGAGTTGGAAGTATGTTTATAATTAACAGTATTTTTCATATTAAGACCAATTCATTTTTTCTCTTCAGAGGCTGGTTTAGAAGAGGAAATGTCTGTTCTCTTCTTGGCAAGAATATATTTTTCAGTTCCTCTAAATTTCTGTATTAGAACTTCAGTAATCATACGAACTGCATGAGAAGGTCTTGCTCAAATATGACAGGTGCCAAGATTTTAAAATGCATGCTGTGGGTCATAGCCAAAAATGTAATTGTGATCAAGACTTAGATATCAACACACTAGATGATAGGTTGGTTGCCTAATCGTAAAGTCCAGCATACTTAGAGAATATTTTGGCCATGTGATGGTTTGATTTGGCCATTTCTGTGATGGAATGTGATTGACAGACACTCAGCCCAAATGGATAGTTGATTAACTGTTATACCACTTTGGTAAAAATGATNGTTGGTTGCCTAATCGTAAAGTCCAGCATACTTAGAGAATATTTTGGCCATGTGATGGTTTGATTTGGCCATTTCTGTGATGGAATGTGATTGATAGACACTCAGCCCAAATGGATAGTTGATTAACTGTTATACCACTTTGGTAAAAATGATGAGACCTTTCAAATTTAGAATCATTATAATTCCTTGTCAGGCTCAGTGAGACAAAAGTTTGGTGTTTGGATTTCTCACTTGATCACTATTGGTTACCTATGCTACAGAGATTCCAAACTATCTTGTGTATGGAACCTAGGTTTGATCATGAATCTAGGAATCATGTATTTCAGGAGAGACTGTATTTCAGCCATAACTCCAGGCTGGAAATCATGGCTAGTTTTAGTGAAACACAGTAATCCCTTTCTTCTTGCCCATGATTGGTTTAGTTATCAGAACGTAATTCAGTTCTAGCCAAAAAATCTTTGAAGGGGACTCTATTGAATATCTTTGGGGAAAGGGAACTATTTCTTCCTAACTCTGGATTCCGTTCTGTGAGGTGTTTGACACAGTGTAAAATACCTTGTCACCATGAAGGATAAGCTTGAAGTCAAAAGTGAAGATATTCTGGGTATTAGAGCTAAAATATGACCTTTGGTGAACTATTTATGTGATAAAGTTAATGCTTTGAAGTAGCTTTGTATCCTAATTCTGATATGTGAGGTAAGTGTATAGTATATTTTTAATATGAACCTGCAGAGTTAATATTATTGCAACTAGAAACATTCTAACTGAAACATTCATCTTCTACTACTCCTGGAGTAGTAGTTTCCCAGGAGTTGCAGCATAAGAAGCTCTCTAGTTATTGTCATATTTTTTATTCCTGACTTGTATTTCTGTCTCAGAATTCATGCTTCCTTTCCTACCTGTGCTGGACCTCCTAGACTAAAACATAAAAGTCCATTTCATTCTTCTTCATGGATCATTTCTTATTCCACTCCGGTTCTTCAAACATTGATAATTCATTCATGGAATTATGGATTGAGTAACCACTGAGTAACAAGCATTGGACTAGGTAAGGTGATGGAGATAAAAAGTGAATGTGATGCAAACTTGATCCTGAAGGACTCACATGCTAGTGCAAGACCAATGGATAATTCATATGAACAATATGTCATAGAGGGGTACACCAGTTTGTTTAAAAGTGCTACATATATAGAGAATAGAAACCTGAGAGTGGATGGGTGTGTGGAATTTAGGGAGAACCTGGCTAATACCAACCAGGGTCAGAAGCCCATACAAGTATATCGTTAATGCAAGTCAGGCACTCATCCCCCTCTTTGTTCTTTGCCTCATCTCTAAATTGCTCTAGAATCAAATGTGCTTGCAAACTGAAGGCACCCATTAACAATAACACAAGTCACTCTTGCTCAATCAGGAAAATAAGAGAAATTTAAAAGAAGAAAACTGCAAGAGATTAAAATCATTTTACCTAAAATTACTCTCCCGAATTCTTATTCTGTGAACACACTGCTTCATGTTTTTGTGTTATTCCTTACTCTTTTCTTCTTATCTTTTTTCAGTGTGTGGTGGAGCTTCACTGAGTGTTGAGTGGAAATGTCAAATCAGCATTGTGGCTTGCTTTGCCAAAAGTCATCACAGAGTTCCATCTCCCTTTAGAACTGTTATCTTTGAGGGCAGTTATGCCATCCCTTTTATTTTGTAGATCATGGAAATAAAGCCAAAAAATCATTAAGTAACTTCTCTGTATTCACATAATTAATAAGAGGCCATTGACATCAATCCCACTAATTTTTCCTATGTCATCCTGTTACTTATAATGTTATTTTCTGAAAATAAAACATCCATGACTCCACTTGAATTACTGAGCAATGATCATTGAATAATTATTTTATTATTTTATCTGTTTTAAGGAAAAAATTATATAAAACTCATGTGCACTATAACTTCTCAATAATTGAACAGTACTTCTCTTGAATAAGCTAAAAAAATCATCCAATTACGGTTCTGCATTTGATGCGGAGCTATTCCTTCTAATCAGATTCTGACCCTCCACAATTTTGGTTTGGCTTAGTAAATCACCTAATCTTTATTTCTTAGTTCAAATATTTGAGAGAAGTGTGGGCAGGAGGCTGCATGTGGGCTGGGGGCGGGGTGCCTTCTCCTTTGTGTCGTGTTGAAGGAATTAGCATAGAGAAGGAAGTGTGAGTGTTCTTGGGCTTCCCTAGCGGCTCAGCTGGTAAAGAATCCACCTGCAATGCAGGAGACCCCAGTTCAATTCCTGGTTCTGGAAGATCCACTTCAGAAGGGATAGGCTACCCACTCCAGTATTCTCGAGCTTCCCTCATGGCTCAGCTGGTAAAGAATCCACCTGCAATGTGGGAGACCTGGGTTTGATCCCTGGGTTGGGAAGATCCCCTGGAGAAGGGAACGGCTACCCACTCCAGTATTCTGGCCTGGAGAATTCCGTGGACTATTTAGTTCATGGGATTGCAAATAACTGGATACCACTGAGTAACTTTCACTTTCAGGAAGTGGGTCATAGCCATCACTTGATGTTGCAGTAATTATACTTAACACAGCTGTGATCTACATGGTTTTCAGATTCAGAATCCATCCAGACAAACCATGAAGTCTCACCAACGGTTATTATAAAGACAGTTAAGTGTTGATAATATACAAATAAAGGCCAGGCTCAGAGAGATTGGGAGACTGGAGGAAAGGGTGAGAAAAGGGTGGGTGTGCTGATACCTCACTGCACAAAGTGAGGAATTACTGTCTTGAATGGTAACTCAAGCTACGGGCTGCTAAATACATGCCACAAGCCATGTTCAATATTGTTTTAAGTGCTTTTCTTATGTTAACGTCTTAACAGACTTATTAGTGACAAACGAATATTAATTTCACAAACTAACATTAATTTCACTTTAGACAGGAGGAGACTGACATACAAGGTCACACTGATAAAGAAATGGTGGGTTTACTGTGATATCTGAACTCTCCAGGGTGACGAATGGAAGAAACAAGAGCCAGGTGGGTGAGATGGACCTAGAGATTACAAAGTTAGGTGAAGGCAGACAGAGATCAACAAACATCATATGATATCCCTTACATGCGGGATCTAAAAAATGATATAAATGAATTTATTTACAAAACGGGAATAGATTTGTAGACATAGAAAACTTATGTTATCAAAGTGGGGGAGGGATAAATGAGGAGTTTGGGATTAGCAGGTACACACTACTGTATGCAAAATAAACAACCAGGACCTACTGTACAGCACAAGGAGCTATACTCAATATCTTGTAATGACCTATAATAGAAAAGAATCTGAAAAAGAATATATGTATATGTATATATATAGAGAGAAGTGGCTCACTTTGCTGTCTGTGTGCTTGGTAGTATCTGACTCTAGGTATACTTGAAACTAACACAGAATTGTAAATTAACTATACCTCAACTTAAAAATAGATGTTTTTCTGGAACTCTCTTGCTTTTTCGATGATCCAGCAGATGTTGGCAGTTTGATCTCTGGTTCCTCTGCCTTTTCTAAAACCAGCTTAAACATCTGGAATTTCATGGTTCACGTATTGCTGAAGCCTGCCTTGACAAATCGATCATCCAGTGGCCTGGCTTGCCTCTGGATCACGGGAAAAGCAAGAGAGTTCCAGGAAAACATCTATTTCTGCTTTATTGACTATGCCAACGCCTTTGACTGTGTGGATCACAATCAACTGTGGAAAATTCTGAAAGAGATGGGCATACCAGACCACCTGACCTGCCTCTTGAGAAATCTGTATGCAGGTCAGGAAGCAACGGTTAGAACTGGACATGGAACAACAGACTGGTTCCGAATAGGAAAAGGAGTACATTAAGGCTGTATATTGTCACCCTGCTTATTTAACTTCTATGCAGAGAACATCATGAGAAACGCTGGGATTCCAAATAGGAAAAGGAGTACGTCAAGGCTGTATATTGTCACCCTGTTTATTTAACCTCTATGCAGAGAGTACATCATGAGTAACACTGGGCTGGAAGAAGCACAAGCTGGAACCAAGATTGCTGGGAGAAATATCAGTAACCTCAGAAATGGAGATGACATCACCCTTATGGCAAAAAGTGAAGAGGAACTAAAAGCCTCTTGATGAAAGTGAAAGAGGAGAGTGGAAAAACTGGCTTAAAGCTCAACATTNCTGGGCTGGAAGAAGCACAAGCTGGAACCAAGATTGCTGGGAGAAATATCAGTAACCTCAGAAAAGGAGATGACATCACCCTTATGGCAAAAAGTGAAGAGGAACTAAAAGCCTCTTGATGAAAGTGAAAGAGGAGAGTGGAAAAACTGGCTTAAAGCTCAACATTCAGAAAACGAAGATCATGGCATCTGGTCCCATCACTTCATGGAAATAGATGGGGAAATGGTGGAAACAGTGTCAGACTTCATTTTGGGGGGCTCCAATATCACTGCAGATGGTGACTGCAGCTATGAAATTAAAAGACGCTTACTCCTTGGAAGGAAAGCTCTGACCAACCTAGGTAGCATATTGAAAAGCAGAGACATTACTTTGCCTACAAAGGTCTGTCTAGTCAAGGCTATTGTTTATCCGGTAGTCATGTATGAATGTGAGTTGGACTATGATGAAAGCTGAGCACCAAAGAATTGATGCTTTTGAACTGTGGTGTTGGAGAAGACTCTTGAGAGTCCCTTGGACTATAAGGAGATCCAACCAATCCATCCTAAAGGAGATCAGTTTGGGGTGTTCATTGGAAGGACTGAGGCTCAAGCTGAAACTCCAATACTTTGGCCACCTCATGTGAAGAGTTGACTCATTGGAAAAGACCCTGATGCTGGGAGAGATTGGGGGCAGGAGGAGAAGGGGATGACAGGATGAGATGGATGGATGGCATTACCGAGTTGATGGACATGAGTCTGAGTAGACTCCAGGAGATGGTGATGGACAGGGAGGCCTGGCATGCTGCAATTCATGGGGTCGCAGAGTTGGACATGACTGAGTGACTGAACTGAACTGAACAGGGTTTGTTAATGAACTTACATTTTCATTTCTTTGGCATAAATGCCCAAGATTATAATTTCTGGGTCATTTAATAATTGAATATATAGTTTTATAAGAAATGTTCAATTGTTTTAAAGAATATCTGTATCATTTTTCCTTAGTAGCAGGAATGAATGCATTACCCAGCATTAGGTATTTCTACTAATTTTTAAAGTCATCTTGTGAGGTATATAATAATGTCTCATTACAGTTTTAACTTGTATTTCTCCCTTGGTTTATTATGTTGAATATAGTTTCACATATTTCTTTGTTATCTATGTATCCTCTCTGGCAAATTACAGCTCATTCTTTTGCCTGAAATTGTCTTGCTTCTCTCTAGTCTACAAAATAACATATTTATTCCTTAGTAAAACAGTTGAAACTGAAAGTGAAAGTCGCTCAGTCGTGTCTGATTGTTTGCAACCCCATAGACGACAGAGTCCATGGCATTCTCCAGGCCAGAATACATGAGTAGCCTTTCTCTTCTCCAGGAGATTTTCCCAATCCAGGGATTGAACCCAAATCTCCCGCCTTTCAGGCGGATTTTTTGCCATCTGAGCCACAGGAGAAGCCCAAAACAGTTGAACGTCTTTACCAAATCATTACTTCCAAAAGCCCTGCTCTTTGTGCTCTGTTCTGCAGGTCTCCAGACTCTTTGTAATGCATTTTAAATATGTGTGTTTTATTTCACTTGTAAATAACTTACGCATCTCATACACATACACGCATGGAATGCTATACTAATAACACTAAATGCATTGTGAAAGTGAAAGTGAAGTCACTCAGTCGTGTCCGACTCTTTGTGACCCCGTGGACGGTAGCCCACCAGGTTCCTCCATCCATGGGATTCTCCAGGCAAGAATACTGGAGTGGGTTGCCATTTCCTTCTCCAGGGGATCTTCCCGATCCAGGGATCGAACCCAGGTCTCCCACATTGCAGGCAGACACTTTAACCTTTGAGACCCAAGTGCACTGTAAACACATAATAATTAGGTATTGTGGCTTCCCTGATGTTTCAGTTAATGAATCCACCTGTTAACGCAGGACACACGGGTTCTCTCTGGGTCTTCTTTGAGAAAATCTCTTGGAGAAGGAAATGACAAGCCACTCCAGTTTTCTTGCCTGGGAAATCCCATGGACAGAGGAGCCTGGTGGGCTGCAGTCCATGGGATCATGACAGTTGGACACAACTTAGTGACTAAATGACAACTATGATTATAAATAAAACAATATTTGATTTTCTCCTTTCACCTTACTCATCTTCTAATGAATATCTTTCATTCTCCTGAATTGTTCAGACTTGTATTTGGAGACCATTGCTTTAGCCATAAGACCATGTGCCTCCCAGTGCTTACATTCTTACTTGTTTATCTTGGTCACTAGCTTGCTCACCTGAACTCCTCCTCAATGCTCTCTATTTTATTTTATTTTTTTTAAATTTTTATTTTTACTTTATTTTACTTTACAGTACTGTATTGCTTTTGGCATACACTGACATGAATCCATCATGGGTGTACATGAACTCCCAAACATGAACCCCCCGCTCCCACCTCCCACCCCACATCATCCCTCCGGATCATCCCCATACACCAGCCCCAAACATCCTGCATCGAACATAGACTGGCGATTCATTTCTTACATGATAGTATACATATTTCAATGCTATTCTCCCAAATCATCCCACCCTCTCCCTCTCCCTCAGAGTCCAAAAGTCTGCTCTACGCATCTGTGTCTCTTTTGCTGTCTTGCATACAGGGTCCTCATTACCATCTTTCTAAATTCCATATATATGTGTTAGTATACTGTATTGGTGTTTTTCTTTCTGGCTTACTTCACTCTGTATAATCGGTTCCAGTTTCATCCATCTTATTAGAACTGATTCANGCTCTACACATCTGTATCTCTTTTGCTGTCTTGCATACAGGGTCCTCATTACCATCTTTCTAAATTCCATATATATGTGTTAGTATACTGTATTGGTGTTTTTCTTTCTGGCTTACTTCACTCTGTATAATTGGTTCCAGTTTCATCCATCTTATTAGAACTGATTCAAATGTATTCTTTTTAATGGCTGAGTAATACTCCATTGTGTATATGTATCACAGCTTTCTTATTCATTCATCTGCTGATAGACATCTAGGTTGCTTCCATGTCCTGGCTATTATAAACAGTGCTGCGATGAACATTGGGGTACATGTGTCTCTATTCTGGTTTCCTTGGTGCGTGTGCCCAACAGTGGGATTGCTGGGTCATAAGGCAGTTCTATTTGCAATTTCTTAAGGAATCTCCATAGTGGCTATACTAGTTTGCATCCCCACCAACAGTGTAAAAGGGTTCCCTTTTCTCCACACCCTCTCCAGCATTTATTGCTTGCAGACTTTTGGATCGCAGCCATTCTGACTGGTGTGAAGTGGTATCTCATTGTGGTCTTGATTTGCATTTCTCTGATAAGGAGTGACGTTGAGCATCTTTTCTTGTGTTTGTTAGCCATCCATATGTCTTCTTTGGAGAAATGTCTATTTAGTTCTTTGGCCCATTTTTTGATTGGGTCATTTATTTTTCTGGAATTGAGCTACATAGGTTGCTTGTATATTTTTGAGGTTAGTTTGTCAGTTGCTTCATTTGCTATTATTTTCTCCCATTCAGAAGGCTCTCTTTTCACCTTGCTTATAGTTCCCTTTGTTGTGCAGAGCTTTTAATTTTAATTAGACTCCATTTGTTTATATTTGCTTTTATTTCCAGTATTCTGGGAGGCGGATCATAGAGGATCCTGCTGTGATTTATGTCGGAGGGTGTTTTGCCTATGTTCTCCTCTAGGAGTTTTACAGTTTCTGGTCTTACATTTAGATCTTTAATCCATTTTGAGTTTATTTTTGTGTGTGTGTTAGAAAGTGTGGGCTGTAGTTGCTTTAAACAATGTTGTGTTAGTTTCTGCCGTATAGGAAAGGGAATCAGCTCTATGTATATATGAATGAGTGCTCAGTTGCTCAGTCATGTCCCACTCTTTGCGACTCCGTGGACAATAGCCCACCAGGCTCCTCTGTCCATAGAATTTTCCAGGCAAGAATATTGAAGGGGGTTGCCATTTCTCACTCCATGGAATCTTCCCCGACACAGGGACTGAACCTGCATCTCTTCAATCTCCTGCATTGGCGGGCAGATCCTTTACCACTGTGCCATCTGGGAAGCCCCTATATGTATAAATATATCCCCACTTTTTTTGAATTTCCTTTCCATTTAGGCCAGCACAGAGCATTGAGTACATTTAAATTTGTTTCAGTTTTTTAAGTTCACAAAGTGTGTGAGACTTTTAATTAGAAATTATAATTCAATATAAAGAAATGTAGGGATGAATTTCTCAGAAAAGTTTCCAAGGGATTTTTTGTATAACTATACTGTTTTCTATTTGAGCACCCTACTATATTCAGAAACTTAAGACTGTTTTGGAGGGGGAAAAATATCTTACATTTTGTTAAATAATGTGACTTTGTGAATCAATAAGACTTTTGCCTTGTGTATAATTATGTATACTAGCAAAGCTTTACAGTGAAATCTGAATAATATTCATAGTTGTTAATTTTTTCCCATATGTCTGCTTTCTCCACACACACATAGTCTTCCCTGTTATCAACATCAAAGGAATGAGGGATGTAGGTTCATCAGTTCATTACAACTGATGAACCTACATTGACACATCATGATCACCCAATGTCCATACTTTACATTATAGTTGACTCTTGGTAATGTGCATTCTGTGGGTTTCAACAAATGTAAAATGACATGTACCCATATACCCTGAAAATCCTTTGTGCTCTGCCTTTTCATCGCTCTCAACTGCCTGGACCCCAAACCTTTGGCAACCACTGATTTTTTTTTTTTTGGTTACTGTTGTTCCTTTATTTATTTTTTTAATATAAATTTATTTATTTTAATTGGAGGTTAATTACTTTACAGTATTGTATTGGCTTTGCCATACATCAACATGCATCTTCCTCCATAGTTTTGCCTCTTTCAGAATGTCATATAATTGGTATTGTACAGTATGTAGCCTTTCTCAGGTTGGATTTTTTTTTTCCACTTAGCAATATGTCTTTACATTTCTTCCGTGTCTTTTCATGACTTGGTCACTCATTTCTTTTTAGCATTGAATGTTATCCGAGGGCTCCTTTATCTATTCATTTTGGTTGCTTCCAAGTTTTAATAATTAACAATAAAGCTGCTCTAAGCATCTATGTGCAGGTTTTTCTGTAAGCATAATCATTCAACTCCTTGGGGTAAATATCAAGGAATTCTCCAATGATTTTTTTATAGTTCTTTGAATATTTAAAAATTTCCCTACTTTTTGTTTATATGGCATTAATGGAATTTTTTACAGTTTCTATTTTATGTGTAATAGTATATTTTGGTAGCTTTTCACCAATATCTAGCCTGTCTATATATTAACCTGTTTGTATGCTACCTTCTATGATTTTTTGGTGACCATATATCTATGCCAACTAGTGGATTTTTGTCTATAAAAATAATGATTTTGTTTGAATAGTTCATAAACGACCCTCAAAATGATAAAGAGAAAAGAAGTAAAAAATTCTAAATGATGTTTGAACAAATCAAATGAGGTTTCATAGTTATCTCCTTTGAATTGATCATGAGAAATGCTGGACTGGAAGAAACACAAGCTGGAATCAAGATTCCCGGGAGAAATATCAATAACCTCAGATATGCAGATGACACCATCCTTATGGCAGAAAGTGAAGAGGAACTAAAAAGCCTCTTGATGAAAGTGAAAGTAGAGAGTGAAAAAGTTGGCTTAAAGCTCAACATTCAGAAAACGAAGATCATGGCATCTGGTCCCATCACTTCATGGCAAATAGATGGGGAAATAGTGAAAATGGTGTCAGACTTTATTTTGGGGCCTCCAAAATCACTGCAGATGGTGATTGCAGCCATGAAATAAAAGACCCTTACTCCTTGGAAGAAAAGTTATGAGCAACCTAGATAGCATATTCAAAAGCAGAGACATTACTTTGCTGACTAAGGCCAATCTAGTCAAGGCTACGGTTTTTCCTGCGATCATGTATGGATGTGAGAGTTGGACTGCGAAGAAGGCTGAGTGCCGAAGAGTTGATGCTTTTGAACTTTGGTGTTGGAGAAGACTCTTGAGAGTCCCTTGGACTGCAAGGAGATCCAACCAGTCCATTTTGAAGGAGATCAGCCCTGGGATTTCTTTGGAAGGAATGATGCTAAAGCTAAAACTCCAGTACTTTGGCCACCTCATGCGAAGAGTTGATTCATTGGAAAAGACTCTGATGCTGGGAGGTATTGGGAGCAGGAGGAGAAGGGGATGACAGAGGATGAGATGGCTGGATGGCATCACCAACAGATGGACATGAATTTGTGTGAACTCCGGGAGTTGGTGATGGACAGGGAGGCGTGGTGTGCTGTGATTCATGGGGTCGCAAAGAGTCGGACACGACTGAGCGACTGAACTGAACTGAATATTTTACCCACTGAAAGTTTGTTAAAAATTTAAGGCAGAATAATATTCATTAATTTCTATAGGTTTCCAGTTAACTTACATATCTATTTAATCTATATTTTATGAAGTTGTAATTTATTATTTGAAGAGATTTCAGTTCCCCTTTTCAGTTCCACTTTCTGATCATATTAACAACTTCTTTAATAAAGTTCTAATAATAACAAATAACGTCAACAAGATGCAGAGGGAAATGAGTCTTCTCTCTCTTCACAGAAGACCATTACACTGGTTTCAAAGCTGTGAATACCCTAGACTCACCTGGACTCCCCAATCCACCTTGACTGTACATGGCGCTGAAGTAGTAAAAAGTTGCACATTTAAGAAACAGAGAGCAATTTCCCCCAACTTTACTGAGATATAATTGACACATAAAAATCTTATCTATTTAAATGTACAATATGATGATTTTATATATGTAAATATTATGAAATCATTACCAGAATCAAGGTAATTAACATGTCCATCATCTCACACACTTTTTTCTTGGTGAGCGCACAGATCTATTCTCATAGAAAATTTCAAGTATACTGTANAGTATTGGAGCTTCAGCTTCAGCATCAGTCCTTCCAATGAATATTCAGGGTTGGTTTCATTTAGGACTGACTAGTTTGATCTTCTTGCAGTCCAAGGGACTCTCAAGAGTCTTCTTCTGCACCACAGTTTGAAAGCATCAGTTCTTTAGCTCTCAGCCTTCTTTACGGTCCAACTCTCACATCCATAGATGACTACTGGAAAAACCATCGTTTTGACTATGTGGACCTTTGTTGGCAAAGTAATGTCTCTGCCTTTTAATACCCTGTCTAGTTTTGCCATAGTCTTTCTTCCAATGAACAAGCATCTTTTAACTTCACGGCTGCAGTCACCATCTCCAGTAATTTTGGAGCCTAAGAAAATAAAGTCTGTCACTGTTTCCATTTTTTTCCATCTGTTTGCCATGAAGTGATGAGACTGGATGCCATGATTTCAGTTTTTTTAATTTCAAAGTTCTTTGAAACTTACTATAGAAATATTTCTGAAAATAGAATTATCACATTGAGGTGAGACTTCTTTCACTGAAGTATAAGTATAAATTTCCATGACTGACAAATGAATTCCAGTCTCCAATGCCAGGTCATCAAGGAAGAGTCAGATAAGAGTGATATAAAATTTACTTTTTACTTTAAACAATGAAGGCATAGGGATACAAACTAAGAAATGAGATGAGAGAAAATTCTTTAAGAGCATCAATTACTTGAACCTATATTATTTGAAAAATAAAAGCAATATGTTTATCAATAGGCATTATCAGTAACTCCCACTCTAGGTTTATGTAAACCATTGAAAAGTGATCAGTTTAGATTAATTGCTAATCATATCAATTAATTTTGGAAGGTTTTATAAATGCTCATCAGATCTTTTAGACTTTAAACATTTCAGTGTCAATGTAGTGGTAAGCTTTTGCTTTTTTTTTTCTTTTCCTTTACATTGTAAGTTTGAGAAAATACAGAGGAAGAGATTTAAGGACTATATTTTGTGAAGTTAAGTCTTCATAACCATATTTTTAAAAAAATATGGTCAAATTGAAGACATTCATTCATTCATTCTAAGTGTGAGATTTCATCAGTAGCAGCATTGTATGTTCAGTCAACAGTTAAGTAACATAAGTTGGCCAAGGAAACGTCTTTTTTTCCTCCATAATCATTATTCATTTTATAAAAACTTTATAAAAAATCAGTTTTAATATCATAGAACCATCGCAGAAGTTCCAGAAATTCTGTATTTTCAGTGACTGTGTAGACATTTATATAACAAGGAAATGTTCCAGGATAATTCCATGTTTTGATGGTTTATGTCTGGTTATTTGGGTTTCTCTTGTGGCTCAGCTGGTAAAAATCCACCTGCAATGCAGGAGACATGAATTTGATCCCTGGGTTGTGAAGATCCCCTGGAGAAGGGAAAGGCTACCCGCTCCAGTATTCTGGCCTGGAGAATTCCATGGACTGTAATTTTTTTTCTTTTTCTTTACATTGTAAGTTTGAGAAAATACAGAGGAAGAGATTTAAGGACTATATTTTGTGAAGTTAAGTCTTCATAACCATATTTTTAAAAAAATATGGTCAAATTGAAGACATTCATTTATTCATTCAAAGTGTGAGATTTCATCAGTAGCAGCATTGTATGTTCAGTCAACAGTTAAGTAACATAAGTTGGCCAAGGAAACGTCTTTTTTTCCTCCATAATCATTATTCATTTTATAAAAACTTTATAAAAAATCAGTTTTAATATCATAGAACCATCGCAGAAGTTCCAGAAATTCTGTATTTTCAGTGACTGTGTAGACATTTATATAACAAGGAAATGTTCCAGGATAATTCCATGTTTTGATGGTTTATGTCTGGTTATTTGGGTTTCTCTTGTGGCTCAGCTGGTAAAAATCCACCTGCAATGCAGGAGACATGAATTTGATCCCTGGGTTGTGAAGATCCCCTGGAGAAGGGAAAGGCTACCCGCTCCAGTATTCTGGCCTGGAGAATTCCATGGACTGTATAGTCCATGGGGTCACAAAGAGTTGGACTCGACTGAGTGACTTTCACTTTCACTTTCTCTGGCTATTTTACAAAGAAGAGCACTTAATTGGGAGTCTTCCACAAGAATCATTACATAAGATGGAGAAAAATAAATTTAAAACATCACTTACTCCCAGTTTTAACTAGTAGAAACCTACAAAATGTAGGCCATTAAAGGAGAGAGGGAGTTTTTCATAAGGATGAAACCATTGTTCATTGCAGCTTGGGAACACTGGTATATTTGATATGAAAGGTCATCTAAACTCACTATTGGATTTTTACCAACTTGCAAATCATCTTAGTTCAGTTCAGTCACTGAGTCGTGTCTGACTCTGCGACCCCATGGACCACAGCACATCAGACTTCCCTGTCCATCACCAACTCCCGGAGCTTACTCAAACTCATGGCCATAGAGTGCTATCAAACCATCTCATCCTCTGCCGTCCCCTTCTTCTCCTGCCTTCAATCTTTCCCAGCATCAGAGTCTTTTCAAGTGAGTCAGTTCTTTGCATCAGGTGGCCAAAGCTTCAGCATCAGTCCTTCTGATGAATATTCAGGACTGATTTTCTTTAGGATTGACTGATAGGATCTCCTTGCAGTCCAAGGGACTCTCAAGAGCCTTCTCCAACACCATAGTTCAAAAGCATCAATTCTTCGACACTTAGCTTTCTTTATAGTCCAACTCTCATAGCCATACATGACTCCTGGAAAAACTATAGCTTTGACTAGAGGGACCTTTGTTGGCAAAGTAATGTCTCTGCTTTTCAATATGTTGTCTAGGTTGGTCATATCTTTTCTTCCAAGGAGTAAGTGTCTTTTAATTTCATGGCTGCAGTCACTATCTGCAGTGATATTGGAGCCCAAGAAAATAAAGTCTGACACTGTTTCCACTGTTTCCTCATGTATTTACCGTGGAGTGAAGGGATCAGATGTCATTATCTTAGTTTTCTGAATGTTGAGCTTTAAACCAACTTTTTTCACTCTCCTCTTTCACTTTCATCAAGAGGCCCTTTAGTTCTTCTTTGCTTTCTGCAATATGGGTGGTGTCATCTGCATATCTGAGGTTATTGATATTTCTCCTGGAAATCTTGATTCCAGCTTGTGCTTCATCCAGCCGAGCATTTCACATGATGTACTCTACACATAAGCTAAATAAGCAGGGTAACAATATACAGCCTTGACATACTCCTTTCCCGATTTGGAACCAGTCTGTTGTTCCATGTCCAGATCTAACTGTTGCTTCCTGACCTACATACAGTTTTCTCAGGAGACAGGTTAGATGGTCTGGTATTCCCATTGCTTTCAGAATTTTCCTACTGCTGCTGCTGCTAAGTCACGGGAGTCGTGTCCGACTCTGTGCAACCCCATAGACGACAGCCCACCAGGCTCACCCGTCCCTGGGATTCTCCAGGCAAGAACACTGGAGTGGGTTGCCATTTCCTTCTCCAATGCATGAAAGTGAAAAGTGAAAGTGAAGTCGCTCAGTCGTGTCTGACCCTCAGCGACCCCATGGACTTCAGCCCACCAGGCTCCTCCATCCATGGGATTTTCCAGGCAAGAGTACTGGAGTGGGGTGCCATTGCCTTCTCCGAGAATTTTCCTAAAGTTTGCTAAAGGCAAAGTATCATCTTACATCCCTGGCATTTTGCACATTGCCCTGTTTCTCTTGGAAGGAGAAGACTCTTGAGAAGGCCTTGACAGTTCAAGGATGCATGCTTATTAAGTAGAAGACCAAGAAGAAAAGTAAATCATCAAGGGAAATATAAGTGAAAGACAATAGTATAAAACTTAGAATAGAGAAATTTGGAAAAATTAGCTAGAAAGCCTTAGTGATAAATGCCCCAATATAATAAAGGAGGCAGAAAAAGAAGTTACATCCATGGCTCAAATCCAGTAACTCAAGTGGGAAACAAGGAAGTCAGGAAAATGGAATTCACATAAATCTTAAGGGGTTAATACAGGTCTAAGGGAGACCATGCAGAAGAGGCAGGTAAGAAAACATAATTGGTTCTTCTCATCAAGGAGCATTTTCAGCTGCGGTCATGATGCGATGCTATATTTGTTCATGAGAATAGCTTCCTAAGTGTGTGTGCTTGTTCCAGATTTTCAGTATGTGTATTGGCATGGCTTAAGAGATTATGTAATCTTATGAAAGTATGCAGTAAAAAAATGCATGACTATTTCCATGCTTCCCATTCTAAGAGATCCTTGTACAATATCAACAGGGCCTTCAGTCAAACTAGTGTATGTTAAGTGTAAATTGTCAGGCTCTAGGGGTTCAATAATAAATAAAACCAGATAGGAGTCTTGCCTTCCTGGGCTTCACAGGCTTAATCGGAGGAACTCAGAAATAAAATGACCACTGAAACACATCATTTAGAATCATGGTATGTGCAACAGAGAAAGAGTACAAGGGACAAGGAGCAGGTAAGGAGGGGGTTCTGACCAAGTCTCCAGGGTTGAGGCTTTACTGAGAACATGTGAGTTTGAATTTGGCAGGGTCTGGTTGTGGCTGGTTTATCCTGAGGTTAGTCTATAGTGAGGAATTTCCCCCACCCCCTAATTAATACTCTGCCAATACAGGAAAAAGACTGGACCAAATGGGTGACAACACATCTCCTAAAGCAACAGAAGGAGGTGAACCAGTGAGATTTGAGGAGGAAAAAAGGTGCTGAAAGAGACAAATAAAAATGAACACAGAACTATGGCAATCATTAGAGGGGAGATAAGATCCAAGGCTGGAGACTTCCCCTTGGATGATGGAGTTTTTCCAGTACTCTAAACCAGTGATTCTCAAGGTACATTCCCAAACCAGCAGCATCTTCATCACCTGGGTATTTGCTAGAAATACTAATTCCTAAATCCCATTCCAGTCCTACTAAATCTGAAACCCTGAGGACTGTTCCCAGCTTCTCTTGTGCCTCTTATACACTATTAGCCCTGAGTTTCAAAGAATATCTGTTTGTTTGAAGTATGTAGCACTTATTTTGTTAGATTTACAAGTACCACATGAGAGGCAATATGATGACATATAGTTGAAGAATGATTGTTCATCTGAAATTATTTTTATTTTTACTTTTATTTGGCAAAGAAAGGATCCTGTTTAAACTTAAAATAAAATACAGTATATATGAAGATAGTTCAATAATTGAATGAAGTGATTGGAAAGTTCTAATTTCTACTTCCATTATTAATATATTAGAATTTACTTGTATAAAGTCCATCTGTGTATATTGTTGCAACATACAAGGAGTTATGAATATACATGTAGATTTCACTAATTAATTTCTTTAATTAAATTACATTTCTCAGAAATGAAGGGACTTGACCTTTCTTAGTTTAGTGGCTCTAACCCATGATAGTGGAAGCATCAGAATTTAAATCTAGCAAGATATAATTCAATAATTGAATGAAGTGATTGGAAAGTTCTAATTTCTACTTCCATTATTAATATATCAGAATTTACTTGTATAAAGTCCATCTGTGTATATTGTTGCAACATACAATGAATTATGAATATACATGTAGATTTCGCTAATTAATTTCTTTAATTAAATTACATTTCTCAGAAATGAAGGGACTTGATGACCTTTCTTAGTTTAGTGGCTCTAACCCATGATAGTGGAAGCATCAGAATTTAAATCTAGCAAGATATTATTGATATTATAGTGAAGAAAGATAGAATAAGATGTCCAAAGAACCTGGAGACAATCTACTTTTCTACTTGGTCAAATACAAGTTTGATGAAATGTGTATATAATGATCATCAAGAAGCACAACTTCTACCTACTAATAAGACAAATTTCATGGAGATGCCATTAAATTACAGCATTACTCCAAATCTGTCATGTGTGGTTGCAGGGTATTCCAGAATCGAACAGCCTAGGTTTCAGCGCCACAATTTGCTGGCTGGACTAGCTTAGGAAATGGCTTAAACTTTCAGTCTTCCCCATATCTTCAAAACTGGTATAACATTAGTACCTTGCAGGTAAAACTGTTGTGAAAGTTAAGAGACAAAATGCATGTTAAGTACTTAAACTAGTTCCTGACATTGTGTTCAATAAAAGATTTTTTTAACTATTATTGTGTAAATAATAAATTCAGCTTTTTATACTGAAAATGAAACCCATGGAATTACATAGTGCTAAAATTAGTCCTTGGTAATCTATAAAGGATTTAACCCAGTAGTATTACCTAAATACTTTTGACATGAGATTCACAGCTCATTTTAAAACTTTGCACATTGATTTGGAACAAGGACTACCATGAATTCATGTGGTAAAATTATATGACATGGATTTAAGCAAGCCATTTGGGATAATCCAAGCAAATTGCCAACAGAGAGGATTTCTGCATATGTAGTTGTGTTTGCTCTTGTCTTCTTGCCTTTTGGTAGCAGCAGAATCTATTAACTTTATCCTTCTGGTGTCCACCTGGATCTCCACTCGTGGACCTTGAGACCCAATGATGTCACCCTTTGATCTTTCCATTTTTTAATGTCCATCTGGTCTGTGACTCTTCCTTCCAGACTTCTGAGAAAGAACAAACCCTCATTTAACATGAAAGATAGATTATATTAAATAATGTTTAAAAATAGATGTGGTCTAATACTTTCAAATGGATTTGGAGTAGATTCACTAAGACTTCAAAAGGTCTATTTGTTCTCTTGCCTGTGATTGATACAATGGGAAAATGAATCATAATACCCTTCCATTAATCACTGCATACATCTTAAAAATAAAAATAAATGTTAAATGCCACAATTAATCCTCAGTTCTCAATCTGTTAAGTAAGGAAAAAAGAAATGACTTTTGGATTTGGAATAAGAGATGTTATGTAAAAATAGAGTTAGAAGGAAAACTGAAAACATGTGAATGACAAGATAAAAGAGTAATGAGAAAAAATGTTTGAGTTGTAGTGCCTTTTGATGGCTCTCTCAATTCAGCCAAAGGGGAAAAGTGGCTTGTGGTAAATACTGCAGGCAGAATAACAGGGGCATGTGTAGCTACACACATCTGGTTCACAGGTGTCCAAATGGAATTTGCCATCACTCCAAGAAATGGTCAGATGTTGTCTTTTTAAATGGTGAATGGTGTGAGGACTAGTGGAATTTAGTGTAGATGTCAGGCATACAACACATTCATTTACGTCAGGGTTGCAGTGAGAATTGCTGTTTGACATACTTCTGAGTTAATTTCACTCTGTAGAAATTGTTTCATGAACATGAGACAAAAACCAAGTTCTTGCTCTTGCTTCAGAATTGCCTCTTCAGAGCAACAAATGAAAAGGAGGCTGTTCTAGTTTCCATTGCTAAAAACCTTAACTAGTTACAGAGCAATCAATTGCTCTTTCTGGTTTGAAAGGAATAAAAAGATTATCAGAATGAATATTGACCAATGAATTATTTTTAAAACAGACTTCTAAGAACCGATTCCTTTTTGACACAGCAATGAACAATTCTCGACAACGGTTTAAGTGTCTTCTGGTTCTTTTAATCTTACTGTTGGCAAACTCTACGCCTCCTCTCAGGTCTCATGGTACCTACTTTTAATGTCTTTCTTGGAGACATCTGCCATTAGACATAGTATGTCTTATATTCTTGGATCTCTCCAGAGGGAAATATAGCAACAAAAACAATCACAATAGCAAATATTTCTATTCATAAGACTACAACAAAAAACTCTGTGCTTTAGCACTTTGAAAAAAACCTTTTGATTTTTTTCCCTCACATATGAAAGTCAGGGTTATGCTTAAATGATGCTTGTGGGGTCGAGAATAGAGTCACTTGCTCTTTGTTTTCAATAAAATCAGTAATGGACATAAAAGTAGCCCCTGATAACAGAATTCTGTTTTATAAAATGATTCTGTTTTACAGATTATTGATGACTTTCAGCACATCATGGATAGGTGCTTGTGCAGTTGGGTCTGAACTGGCTGAAGCTGTTTGCCAAATATATTTTCTGAACTCCCTTGCTTTCTTGGGCTCTTTTTTTTATCTTTTAAAATTGGAATATAATTACTTTAAATATTATGTTAGTTTCTGCTGTACAACAATGTGAATCAGCTATGTGTGCTCAGTTGTGTCCGACTCTTTATGACCCCATAGACTGTAGCCCACCAGAATCCTCTTCCATGGGATTTTCCAGGCAAGAATACTGGAGTGGGTTGCCATTTCCTGCTCCAGGGGACTTTTCCAACCCAGGGATCAAACCCTCATCTCCTACATCTCCTTCAGTGGCAGGTGGATTCTTTACTACTGAGCCATCTGGGAAGCCTAAATCAGCTGAATGTATATATATATATATATATATATCCCCCAACTTGGATCTCCCTCTCACATCCCCCAGTCCCACCCCTTTAGGTTACCTCCAAGCACCGAGCTAAGCTCCCTCACTACACAGCAGCTTCCTGTAGCTATCTATTTCACACATGGTAGTGCATGTATGTCCGGCCTCTTCTCTTAATTCGTCCCACCCACTCCTTCTCCTCTGTGTCCACAAGTCTCTCTACATCTGGGTCTCCATTCCTGCCCTGAAAATATGTTCATCAGGACCGTTTTTCTAGATTCCATATATATCTATATGTTAATAAATGATATTTGTTTTTCTCATTCTGATTTCTTCCACTCTGTGACAGACTCTAGGTTCATCCACATCACTACAAATGGCCCAGTCTCATTCCTTTTTATGGATAATATTCGATTGTATATGTGTACCACAACTTCGTTATCCACTCCCCTGTGGATGGACATTTAGATTGCTTCCGTGTCCTCATGATTGTAAATAAGTCTTGTGATGAACACTGAGGTTCATGTGTCTTTTTGAGTTACGGTTTTCTCAGGGTATATGCCCACTGGTGGGATTGGCTGGGTCACGTGGTGGTTTTATTCCTAGTTTCTTAAGGACCCTCCATACTGTTCTTCATAGTGGTTGCATCGATCTACATTCCTACTAACAGTGCAGTAAAGTTCTTTTTTCCAACATCCTCAACATCACTTACTGTTTGTAGACTTTTTGATGACGGCTATTCTGACCGGAGTGAGGTGATACCTTATTATAGTTTTGATTTGCATTTCTTTAGTAATGAGTGATGTTGGGCATCTTTTAATGTATTTGTTGGCCATCTGTATGTCTTTGAGATCTTCTTTTTAGAACAGCCTGGACATCTTTGTGTGTGTCCCCCATGTGTGGCCTCGCTCAGTGACACAGAGACTGTACTTCCCCTCTGAGACCTGACGCTCAGTGCTTTAAAATTAAACCTCCTCTCTGCAGTTCTGCTGAGGATTACAACAGTCACCTTCCCTTGCTGTGGATAGAAACTGGTTTAGATTCCTAAGTCAGAGTGGTGAGTGTATGTGTGTGTGTGTGTGTGTGTGTGTGTGTGTGCATGTGCGTGTGTATGCATGTGAGTGTGTGCTTATTTAGAAATATGCAAACCTTGACAAATAAACAGGAAACACCCAAAAGTGACTTAAAAATTGTCCATTAGTAAAAATCCAGAAGCTACAGAAAAGAATATTACTCAGAATAACCACAATTACATTTTAATGTATGTTACTCTGGTGTTTTATTAAAGCCAGATATGTATATGCATTCATATATGTATATGCCATTAATACTGTCCTTTATTTAATGACTGTGTAAATTCTTCTATGATCCTGATATATTAATGTAATATCTTATCAAAGTTCTACATGTACATAGTTTTAAAGAACAGTTCCCAATACTTGCAGAAAAAGGCAAGGGAACCAACTTAACATGAATATACTAATGTTTTTTGATTTCTCAATAAAAATATAATCTACTGACTTACTAGAGTGGAAAGATAAACACAATCACACATAAACAAACACAAGCATGTATCTATTCATCCATTCAAAGTGATCACATTATACTTTTTGGTGTCCTTTTTGACTATGTAATTCCTTTTACCATTAGACCACATGGGATGTTACACTGGCATTCCTGTCTAGTTCAGATTTGCCTTATGAATTATTTAGAAGTGTGCTGCTTAATTTATAAGTATTTGGAGATTTTATATATTATGCTGCTGCTGCTAAGTCGCTTCAGTCGTATACGACTCTGTGCAACCCCATGGACAGCAGTCCACCAGGCTCCTCTGTCCGCAGGATTCTCTAGGCAAGATATATTGTGTTTAATTTCTAATGAATTACCATTGTGAACTGAAAGTCTACACTATGTGTTTCCTATTTCTTGAAATGTACTAAGACATTTTAAATCTATAATGTAATCTATCTTTGTGAATGTTCGATGTTCATTTGGAAATGCAATATAAGTACCTGTAAATGGTGTATAAATATCAATTAGCTAAAATATATTAATAGTGCTTTTTAAATCTCTTAAATGCAGCATTTTTGGTGTATACTGTGGTTTGCAAGCAAATCATACCACTCCCCCACAGTCAAGGAGAATGGATCACATAAGGGTCTGAACAACAGGTGACAGGGATAACAGGACTATTTTAGGATTCTGCTTGCCACATTTCTACATTTAAATATTTTTCCTATAAATATCATTTATTTAACTTTTGTATTTTTGTTGAGCTTGGAAATCCCTGCCTTTCAAAGGAAATATTTGGTCCATTTGCATTTAAATGATGTTACTATTACTGTATTTAAGTCTAACTTTTAAAATTCCANTAGGATTCTGCTTGCCACATTTCTACATTTAAATATTTTTCCTATAAATATCATTTATTTAACTTTTGTATTTTTGTTGAGCTTGGAAATCCCTGCCTTTCAAAGGAAATATTTGGTCCATTTGCATTTAAATGATGTTACTATTACTGTATTTAAGTCTAACTTTTAAAATTCCATTTATCCTTTCCTTCTTCTTTCTTTTTTGAATCATTTAGATGACTCTAATATTTTTGTATTCAGTTTTACATCTCAAACTGAATTTTTAGATGCATCATTTTATGTATATAGCTTTTCAATACTATATATTATATATTAATAATATATTTTAAATATTATATTTCAAACATTGTATTATTTCAAGTAACATACTATTTCATACTGTTTTACAACCATTGTAAAAACTTCATAGTACTTAATTGCATTTACCCTTTCTGCCCTTTGTGCTATTTTGTCCTGGATTTTTTCCTTCAGAAATTCAGCTCCTTTGTCACAACCTTGGTTTTCTGTGAAGATCTAGTATACCTTGAAGGATTTCTCAAGTCTCTTGACTTTCTCTTTTCTTTAAGCAGGCTACTATATCACACTTGGAAAATGGCTATGTATCCCGAGAGGCATCATTTCATTTCCTCTGCTCTGCTTCCAGTCTGTGGTAAACAGACTTCATTAATCTGTTCGGTCCATAGGAGAGGGTCAGCTGTGGGCTTATACATCCTCTGTGGCTGGGTACTCCCTGAGATTCCAGTCCCTCAGTCTTACCCACACGCATCCACTGAAGTTCTGTTACTGTCTCCTTACCTCCACATATAGTGAACTTCCCTGCTCTTCTTGTTGCTCCTTTAAAGATGATCCCAGCTGTTAGCTTCTCTTACCTGGTAAGAATATATTGTTTTCTCAATATCAATTGGGTTAGCTTGAACTAACTGATAGCAAAATCTATCATCTGGTAGGTTATCTAACTTTTGTATTTTAGTATTGCTGAGCTCTACACATCTGTATCTCTTTTGCTATCTTGCATACAGGGTCCTCATTACCATCTTTCTAAATTCCGTATATATGTGTTAGTATACTGTATTGGTGTTTTTCTTTCTGACTTACTTCACTCTGTATAATTGGTTCCAGTTTCATCCATCTTATTAGAAGATGATCCCAGCTGTTAGCTTCTGTTACCTGGTAAGAATATATTGTTTTCTCAGTATCAATTGGGTTAGCTTGAACTAACTGATAGCAAAATCTATCATCTGGTAGGTTATCTAACTTTTGTATATTAGTATTGCTGCTGCTACTGCTGCTAAGTCGCTTCAGTCGTGTCTGACTCTGTGTGAACCCATAGACGGCAGCCCACCAGGCTCCCCTGTCCCTGGGATTCTCCAGGCAAGAACACTGGAGTGGGTTACCATTTCCTTCTCCAATGCATGAAAGTGAAAAGCGAAAGTGAAGTCACTCAGTTGTGCCGGACTCTTAGCAACCCCATGGACTGCAGCCCACCAGGCTCCTTTGTCCATGGATTTTCCAGGCAAGAGTATTGGAGTGGGGTGCCATTGCCTTCTCCGGTATTTTAATGTTAGTCATTTAGTAATGTCCGACTCTTTGTGACCCCATGGACTGTAGCCCACCAGGTTCCTCTGCCCATGAAATTCTCCAGGCAAGAATATTGGAGTGGATTGATATTTTAAGTTGGGAGCAATTGTCTCTGGAGACGTTCTAACCTTAGTTAGAAAAGGAAATCTGAGAATTTAGAGTTTTTAAGAAAAATAAAATCAAGAACTTTGTTTTTCTTAATCTACATTTAACCTTGCTATAATTTTGCCATGGGCAAAATCAATACATGTTAATACATCAAAAGTATTATTCTGGCCCAAGGATTAGAGATACAGGAAAATGCTCCCTTCTGATTAGTAAAATCTTCTTAGCGAATGTAAATTTTGGACTTGTTTGCTTTCATGGAGAAGAGAATTTCTGGATTTTGTTGTAAAGAGGTAAAATGTAGTTAGATTTTTGAGAGTGTTATATTGATCTAAAGCACAGATAATGTGGCACTGTGAGTCACAGAGGGGGCTTACCAGGTGATGCTAGTGATAACGAACTTGGCTGCCAATGCAGGAGATGTAAGAGATGTGGGTGGGAAGATCTGCAGGAGGACACGGCAACTCTCCCCAGTATTATTGCCTGGAGAATCGCTATGGACAGAAGGGCCTGGCAGTCCACAGGGTCACAAAGTGTTGGACAGGACTGAAGCAACGTAGAGGGCTTCCCTGGTGGTTCAGACAGTAAGGAAGCTGCCTGCAATGCAGGAGACTCAGGTTTGATCCCTGACTTGGGAAGATCCCCTGGAGAAAGGAATGGCAACCCACTCCAGTATCCTTGCCTGGAGAATTCCACGGACAGAGAGCCTGGCGGGCTACAGTCCATGGGGTCGCAAAGAGTTGGACACAACTGAGCAACTGCAAGGAGGTCCAATCAGTCCATCCTAAAAAAAAAAAATCTGTCCTAAATGTTCATTGGAAGGACTGATGTTGAAGCTGAAACGCCAATACTCTGGCCACCTGATGCGAAAAGCTGACTCATTTGAAAAGACCCTGATACTGGGAAAGATGGAGGGCAGGAGCAGAAGGGGACGACAGAGGATGAAATGGTTGGGTGGTATCACTGACTCAATGGACATGAGTTTGAGTAAACATCAGACAGTAAGGAAGCTGCCTGCAATGCAGGAGACTCAGGTTTGATCCCTGACTTGGGAAGATCCCCTGGAGAAAGGAATGGCAACCCACTCCAGTATCCTTGCCAGGAGAATTCCATGGACAGAGAGCCTGGCGGGCTACAGTCCATGGGGTCGCAAAGAGTTGGACACAACTGAGCAACTGCAAGGAGGTCCAATCAGTCCATCCTAAAAAAAAAAAATCTGTCCTAAATGTTCATTGGAAGGACTGATGTTGAAGCTGAAACGCCAATACTCTGGCCACCTGATGCGAAAAGCTGACTCATTTGAAAAGACCCTGATACTGGGAAAGATGGAGGGCAGGAGCAGAAGGGGACGACAGAGGATGAAATGGTTGGGTGGTATCACTGACTCAATGGACATGAGTTTGAGTAAACTCTTGCAATTGGTGATGGACAGGTAGGCCTGGGGTGCTGCAGTCCATTGGGTCACAAAGAGTCGGACACGATTGAATGACTGAACTGAACTGAACTGGACTGAGCAACTAAAAACAGCACAGCACAGAAGTAAGCACATGCACTTGGGTCAGAGAACATTTTAAGTTAAGTCTTAAACCATGTTTAATAAGAACATAAAGAACTTCTAAAGTTTTAAAGAAGTACTATATGTGAAATCAGATACCAACATAATAATTAAGTTGATTAAGTTGAAAAATATTTATTTGACCCCTTGGCTTTTAATACTTCACTAAATAGTAATAGAAATAAATCATGCCCCTGAGTATGAATGATAATGCTTCTCATTTCAAGCAAATGCATTCATTTCCTTTTGAGCTATGTTCACCTAAGTTGAAAGACTTAAATTTTTTTAATGCTTTTAGCTACGTTATTTCCCATGTGGTAAGTTAGATTGTGTTTCTTGGTTACATTTAGAATGATAAGCCTTAAAGATCACTGCAATAAAAAATAATATCTATTAATACATAATTCAACAAAAAATATTGAGCCATTTTATAATTATCAAAGACCACTGGTGAATTAATTCATAAACTGAAATCTGAAAACTGCCTAACTGACCATAAGCTCATTTTGCTTAGCTTTTAACTTTTTTATTGTGGCCTTACGGAATAAAACCTAGACAGCATATTAAAAAGCAGAGACATTCTTTTGACAAAAAGGTTCTGTAGCCAAAGCTATGGTTTTTCCAGGAGTCATGTATGGTTGTGAGAGTTGGATTATAAAGAAAGCTGCTGCTGCTGCTTTCACTTCAGTCGTGTCCGACTCTGTGCGACCCCAGAGACGGCACCCCACTGGGCTCCCCCGTTCCTGGGATTCTCCAGGCAAGAGCAAACTGATGCTTTTGAACTGTGGTGTTGGAGAAGACTCTTGAGAGTCCCTTGGACTTCAAGGAGATCCAACCAGTCCATCCTAAAGGAAATAAGTCCTGAATACACACTAGATGGACTGATGCTGAAGCTGAAACTCTAAGAGTTTGGCCACCTGATTTGAAGAACTGACTCACTGAAAAAGACCCTGATGCTGGGAAAGATTGAAGGTAGGAGAAGAAGGGGACAACAGAGGATGAGATGGTTGGATGGTATCACAGAATCCATGGACATGAGTTTGAGTAAACTCCAGGAGTTGGTGATGGGCAGGGAGTCCTGGCGTGCTGCAGTCTATGGGGTCACAAAGAGTTGGACACGACTGAGTGACTGAACTGACTGAACTGAATCTCTCTACCTAGAAAAAAATAACGTATGAAATGAAGCAAAATATAAAGCATAGGAATTCAATTCTTTTTTAGTTTCTTTTGACATTTACCCATCAGTTTTTTTAGTTTTGGAAAGAATTTAAGGAACATTTAATTAATGTCTCATGTGCTAGGGTTAAATATATACTTACCACTCCATTTCTAATGTCTTCACATTGAACAAATATTCTAATATTATTAAGTTAATCAACTGTTGTGTCTTAAAAAGGCTGTTTGTATTGAGTACCCTAATTCAGTGAATGCATTTTATTTCTCCATCTATTTAGATCTTGTTTAACTGATTCCAGCAGCATTTTATTGTTTTCAGTGGAAAAGTGTATTGTTTTCAGTTGCACTTATTTTTTAAAGTTTATCCCCAAATTCCTTTTGATGCTATTATGAATGGAATTGTTTTCTTAATTTTATTTTTATATTTTCATTACTAGAAAATGGAAAAATAAGCATGTTTTGTGTTGATCATGTATCCTGCAACTTTCTAGTAGTTGGTTCTTTTTTTTTTTTTTTTAATTTCTTGGGAACTTTACCAGTAGGATCACGTAATGTGCAAATAATGTCTTTCTTCCCTCTTTCCAACCTATGTCCTTAATTTCATTTTCTTCCCTTTTCTTTTTCCTCCCTCCTCCTCTCCCACCCTGCTTCCCTCCTTGCCTGCCTCCCTTCTTTTCTTTTAGTCACACTGCTGGTGTTTGAATCCTAACTTCACCATATACTAAGGGAGTCTGGGAAACATCTCTTGGAATCTCCACTTTTCTCCATATATGAATGGGATTAATTAATATTAGCTGCTACTTTATAGTGTTCTTATGCAAATAAAATGGTTAAACATTTATAACATGTTAGAACAATGCATGACATTCTGTATATTCTCAATAAACATTATTCTTTATTATCTATGGTCAGTAAGAATCACCTTTCTGATTTCTTTTAAATATCCTTGGCCTCAACTCTTGAATTCTTCATGATAACCATCCCCACCCCCCCACTTCTCTGATATTAGGCTTCAGGCTTCAGCCAGTGCCAAAGTTTATTTGAAACTAAACCTTTTC
Source organism: Oreotragus oreotragus (assembly GCA_006410675.1). NCBI lineage: Eukaryota > Metazoa > Chordata > Mammalia > Artiodactyla > Bovidae > Oreotragus > Oreotragus oreotragus. The sequence goes on along the minus strand of SJYX01004177.1, from coordinate 79,233 downwards.
TGTTACACTTCTTATATCAATAGTTCACTATCAGAGAAAGGCAATATAAACTGGCAGTCAAATATTTCTAGTGCATACTAATATGAAAAATCCTTGTGTTTTATGAATAAAATATACGAAGAAACCCTGAGAGAAGAGGAAAAAAAAAAAACAAAAACAGAGTTTGCCTAGAACATTCAATAGACTTTGCCTCTCAGCCATAGCAATAAAAATAACATGAAAAACACAAGTGCACTGGATCGAATATAGGAAATAGACATTACATCATGGCATGATGTTAATAAATGGTTGCATATGCTTGCTTGGGACCAGCCATTTTAATTAGGAAAAGAATTCTGAAGCTATATCAAAATTTTGCTTTGACTTTTTTCCTATTTTTGCTTAATTTCATTTATATTCATATCATCTAATTACAGTACATTATGTTTTATTAGTAATATAAGAATGCAGCACTCTTTGCAGCTTTGGACAATTATTAAACACATTATTTTTATGTCCCAGCAATGTCACAATGGGTTTTGATTAATTGTGTATGTGCCCTTGTTTTCTACAAATTAAACATTAATATCCATGAAGTGAAATGATGATTTTCAAGTTTATAGGACAGCCTTGGCTCATAGTCTTGTTTTGAAGGAGAATAATTTGTTATCTGATAAATTTTGTAACATTTCACTCATTTGAGACACTGATGAAATATATTGATAAACACTGTATGCTTAATCCTACTGTGGAGCTTTACAAAGTTTGCTAGCAATTAAATTTCCTGAACAAAAAGATAGTATTGTTAAAAAAAAATAAAGAAAGAATAGGTTTTCTTGGTGGGATTTCTAGAAACAATGAAATGGTAGATGAGATTGAAATTTTGTAACATTTCACTCATTTGAGACACTGATGAAATATATTGATAAACACTGTATGCCTAATCCTACTGTGGAGCTTTACAAAGTTTGCTAGCAATTAAGTTTCCTGAACAAAAAGATAGTATTGTTAAAAAAAAATAAAGAAAGAATCGGTTTTCTTGGTGGGATTTCTAGAAACGATGAAATGGTAGATGAGATTGTATTGAATGGGCAAATATGCTGCTAAATCATGTGGCTGGTATATGACTTGACTATAAATAATACTTTACAAAGTTAGTAACTGAATCTAGATTATTGCTGTGGCTCAGAATAAAAATTCAAACATAATTATTGAAGCTGACTAATAGAACTAATGATCATATAGCAAAATAACCTCAGCTAACGTAAACAAGTATACATATTTACCAAACAAATATGGTTGCTAAAGCAATGTAGGTTATGTAGTTACCATTCCTCCTGTTTATATAAAAGGGGAACATTTGCACTCAGTAAAGCATCTGCCTGCAATGCAGGAGAGCCAGGTTCAAAAGATAGTATTGTTAAAAAAAAATAAAGAAAGAATCGGTTTTCTTGGTGGGATTTCTAGAAACGATGAAATGGTAGATGAGATTGTATTGAATGGGCAAATATGCTGCTAAATCATGTGGCTGGTATATGACTTGACTATAAATAATACTTTACAAAGTTAGTAACTGAATCTAGATTATTGCTGTGGCTCAGAATAAAAATTCAAACATAATTATTGAAGCTAATAGAACTAATGATCATATAACCTCAGCTAACGTAAACAAGTATACATAGTTACCAAACAAATATGGTTGCTAAAGCAATGTAGGTTATGTAGTTACCATTCCTCCTGTTTATATAAAAGGGGAACATTTGCACTCAGTAAAGCATCTGCCTGCAATGCAGGAGAGCCAGGTTCGATTCCTGGGTCAGGAAGATCCCCTGGAGAAGGAAATGGAAACCCACTCCAGTAACCCTGCCGGGAAAATCCCATGGACAGAGGAGCCTGGCGGGCTATAGTCCATGGGGTCGCAAGAGGTGGACACGACTTAGTGAATAAACCACCACCTCTCTGGGATGGGGGGAAGTAAAAGGAATCCATTTAGCTTTTCCCTACCTCCTTATTCATTTCTCTGCAAGAGAGAAAGAATGATTTATCTGTTTGATAAATTTAAGAGAAGGTGCTAAGTGTGCTCAGCTAAGCCCAATCCACAGTCCTCTCTCAGCTGCCTGTTTGCAGATGTGACTAACTCCCTTTAGGCCTGTTGGATATGCAAACTGCAGAGCAGCACAACCTGCCAACCATATCTAAGAGTCCTTTGTGAACCATATCTAGGCTTCCTAAACAAGGGTGGGGCCCCTTGTGGCTGATACTGGCCTGGCCTGGAGGTACAGCATGGACATAAGAAGGTATCACTCCTAAACTAAAATTGCTAATAATGTTTATGATAATTTTAGCAGAAGCCATGCCTTCTGATTCTAATTTCCATTTTATTGCATGCATAATTTTTTTGTCTTGAGTATATATTCAAATTGTATCTAACTTCTGATGTTTCTTGCATACACACAAGTGGAACCAGGCCAACCCTCAGTGTTCAGGCATAAATCCACAATATACAAGTGATCTGGGAGCACAAAGAAATGTATACATAAATACACTTAAAAGATACCAGGTGCTGAGAAAATGTGAGACATTTATGTCATTGATACTTTGTTTTATAAAATTACCAAGGCCATTTTTCATTCAAAATATCTGCTTAAAATTTGCTATTTTGAGCTTGTGTCACAAGAGGATGCACTGGCAAAAAGTGCCCACCTGGCCCGTGTGAGGTTGTTGAGACTTTGCCACTTGGACTCCCAGCCAGGTTGCATGGAATCACTTCCTTCACCTGGACTCTCATTCCAGGGCCCTAATTTTCTGGCTCAGTTCAGGTTCAAAGATATGTCAGACAACAATGTCTGGCAATTTCAGAACAGGAAAGGCCTCAAACCAAACTGAATTGAGAAGTCTCACAGAGTTTCAATGCCAGGACCTGCTGGAAAGGGAACAAGACAAAAACAAAAAACAAAACACCAAAGCCAGGAATCAGGAATGTATCCTTCACCTGAGGACAGCTTGGGACCTCCTCCCCTTCCTGCAACCTAACAAGAATAATTAATTCAGAAAGAAAAAGGACTGAATATGGATACACATAAAACTATTCCAGTGATATGTGAAAGAAAATCATGTTTTTTAAACAAATGGATTGCATGAAATAGTTAAGAGAGCCTGAGCTAAGATATATTGAAATTCCCAGTGTACTTCATTTTAAGGCTAAAGTCTTGTATGTTTCGTTTACATAATTCCTAGACTATATGTTTCCTCATAGACATCTCTGGATGCCTTTGGATTGAAACACTATCTGGCTACATGATGCTAAGTAGTGCCATGTGGAAAATAACCTACTGATCTTTCCTCTAGCACAGAAGACAGAGAGAGAGCGCCGCCTACAACCCTGACTCAGTGACTGCACTGTCAGATACTGAGGAGGAAGGCAGGAAGCCAACTCCTGGCCTCGCCCAGCTGGGGGAGAGCGTTGAAGTCTGGTGGGGTATGTCCCTTCCTTCACTTCTCTCTGTATTATTTTTGTTTACTAGATGCAGAGTCTATCTGTCCACGTTTGCAGCAGTAGGAAACAAACTGCTCCAAAACATGCCACACACACAGTGGGCTTGAGGAACACACCATGCATTGATAGTCTTTTCTTATAAACTTGCTCCAGTACAAAGTATGTACCCTGTTAAAATATCCCTTACAGTGCCTGGTAGCAAATGAGTAAATGAGGGTGTACAAGACCTGCTCACAAATGTTGATGGCCCACCAGTTTCAGAGGGCAGTACCTTAAGGAGGCTGCTGGTTAGCAGGGTAGGAGAGAAAATGGATCACTCCCTGGAACACTCATCAGACCCCACAATGCAAACTTTTCTTTGTCCTTAAATCACACACCACCTATTAGGCTCATAGCTGTTATGAAATCTCCATGCTCCGCGAAGTTCCACACATGGACACAACATAGGCACGTCATCTCATGTGACCTTGTATCTTAATGCTTGTGCCATTGCTGTTACAACTATCTCTCCTGCTCAAATATATTCGAGAACCGATTCCTCATTGTTGGTACCTGTTACTTCTTTGTCTTCCTCCTGTGACTCATCTGACTGAGGTCTTCCAAAAAGTGAAATCATCATCCCACTTGTATGAGTAAAAGGAATCCATTTAGCTTTTCCCTACCTCCTTATTCATTTCTCTGCAAGAGAGAAAGAATGATTTATCTGTTTGATAAATTTAAGAGAAGGTGCTAAGTGTGCTCAGCTAAGCCCAATCCACAGTCCTCTCTCAGCTGCCTGTTTGCAGATGTGACTAACTCCCTTTAGGCCTGTTGGATATGCAAACTGCAGAGCAGCACAACCTGCCAACCATATCTAAGAGTCCTTTGTGAACCATATCTAGGCTTCCTAAACAAGGGTGGGGCCCCTTGTGGCTGATACTGGCCTGGCCTGGAGGTACAGCATGGACATAAGAAGGTATCACTCCTAAACTAAAATTGCTAATAATGTTTATGATAATTTTAGCAGAAGCCATGCCTTCTGATTCTAATTTCCATTTTATTGCATGCATAATTTTTTTGTCTTGAGTATATATTCAAATTGTATCTAACTTCTGATGTTTCTTGCATACACACAAGTGGAACCAGGCCAACCCTCAGTGTTCAGGCATAAATCCACAATGTACAAGTGATCTGGGAGCACAAAGAAATGTATACATAAATACACTTAAAAGATACCAGGTGCTGAGAAAATGTGAGACATTTATGTCATTGATACTTTGTTTTATAAAATTACCAAGGCCATTTTTCATTCAAAATATCTGCTTAAAATTTGCTATTTTGAGCTTGTGTCACAAGAGGATGCACTGGCAAAAAGTGCCCACCTGGCCCGTGTGAGGTTGTTGAGACTTTGCCACTTGGACTCCCAGCCAGGTTGCATGGAATCACTTCCTTCACCTGGACTCTCATTCCAGGGCCCTAATTTTCTGGCTCAGTTCAGGTTCAAAGATATGTCAGACAACAATGTCTGGCAATTTCAGAACAGGAAAGGCCTCAAACCAAACTGAATTGAGAAGTCTCACAGAGTTTCAATGCCAGGACCTGCTGGAAAGGGAACAAGACAAAAACAAAAAACAAAACACCAAAGCCAGGAATCAGGAATGTATCCTTCACCTGAGGACAGCTTGGGACCTCCTCCCCTTCCTGCAACCTAACAAGAATAATTAATTCAGAAAGAAAAAGGACTGAATATGGATACACATAAAACTATTCCAGTGATATGTGAAAGAAAATCATGTTTTTTAAACAAATGGATTGCATGAAATAGTTAAGAGAGCCTGAGCTAAGATATATTGAAATTCCCAGTGTACTTCATTTTAAGGCTAAAGTCTTGTATGTTTCGTTTACATAATTCCTAGACTATATGTTTCCTCATAGACATCTCTGGATGCCTTTGGATTGAAACACTATCTGGCTACATGATGCTAAGTAGTGCCATGTGGAAAATAACCTACTGATCTTTCCTCTAGCACAGAAGACAGAGAGAGAGCGCCGCCTACAACCCTGACTCAGTGACTGCACTGTCAGATACTGAGGAGGAAGGCAGGAAGCCAACTCCTGGCCTCGTCCAGCTGGGGGAGAGGGTTGAAGTCTGGTGGGGTATGTCCCTTCCTTCACTTCTGTCTGTATTATTTTTGTTTACTAGATGCAGAGTCTATCTGTCCACGTTTGCAGCAGTAGGAAACAAACTGCTCCAAAACATGCCACACACACAGTGGGCTTGAGGAACACACCATGCATTGATAGTCTTTTCTTATAAACTTGCTCCAGTACAAAGTATGTACCCTGTTAAAATATCCCTTACAGTGCCTGGTAGCAAATGAGTAAATGAGGGTGTACAAGACCTGCTCACAAATGTTGATGGCCCACCAGTTTCAGAGGGCAGTACCTTAAGGAGGCTGCTGGTTAGCAGGGTAGGAGAGAAAATGGATCACTCCCTGGAACACTCATCAGACCCCACAATGCAAACTTTTCTTTATCCTTAAATCACACACCACCTATTAGGCTCATAGCTGTTATGAAATCTCCATGCTCCGCGAAGTTCCACACATGGACACAACATAGGCACGTCATCTCATGTGACCTTGTATCTTAATGCTTGTGCCATTGCTGTTACAACTATCTCTCCTGCTCAAATATATTCGAGAACCGATTCCTCATTGTTGGTACCTGTTACTTCTTTGTCTTCCTCCTGTGACTCATCTGACTGAGGTCTTCCAAAAAGTGAAATCATCATCCCACTTGTATGCTCCATGAGAACAGGGATCTTTGTTTTGTTCACTGATGTAACCCAAGCACATGACTTGTTCAGTCGCTCAGTGGTGTCTGACTCTTTGTGACCCCATGGACTGCAGAACACCAGGCTTCACTGTCCTTCACCATCTCCTGGAGATTGCTCAAACTCATGTCCATCGGGTCAGTGATGCCATCCAACCATCTCATCCTCTGTCATGCCCTTCTCCTGACTTCAATCTTTCCCAGCATCAGGGGAAAGATTGACTTTTCTAATAATTTACTATAGGTATTTAATAAATATTTGTTAACCTGTGTTGACTCATTCACCACATGTATTTTTATTCTCATGACTATCTTTTTTCAATATAAAATTTCTGCAATGAAGTTTTAATCTATCCATCTCTACCTAGTTCATTCTCTGCTTTCCACTCTGGCAAATCTAATACATTACCACATGGTGAAGTCCCATTCAAACTCAGGTTCACCGATTCATGTTTGTTCGGTTATAAATGCTGGCCCAGATAGCTCTAACTGCTGTATCTAAAGAGACCCAGCATAATACTTTTTCAGAAATATTTTTCAATAACAATATAGTTCTTAAAACAAGATAAATCTAGTTTAAAATCTTTTTGTAAATGAAGAACTCAGGGTTAGAGAGCCTGGACAGTAGCCCATCAGGCTCCTTTGTTCATGGGATTATCCCAGCAAGAATACAAGCGTGGGCTGTCATTTCCTTCTCCAGGGAGTTTTCCTGACCCAGGGATCAAACTCTCATCTCCTGTAGTTCCTGTGTTGGCACGTGGATCCTTTACTGCTGAGCCACCTGGGAAGCTCTTAAAATTTACTGAAGGTCTTATCACTACTAGTTCCTACCCATTAAATAATTGTTGCATATTGATTCTAGAAATAGAGAAGCACCTCATCTTTTTATATTCTGTAAATTCCAAAACATTTATGAAAACTTATACTAATATGATGTTGTTCAGTTGCTAAGTAACATACAACTCTCTGTGACTTCCATGGACTGCAGCACACCAGACTTCCCTGTCCTTCACATCTCCCAGAGTTTGCTCAACTCGTATCCATTGAGTTGGGGATGCCATCCAACCATCTCATGCTCCGTCGCCCCCTTCTCTGCCTACCCTCAGTCTTTCCCAGCATCTGAGTCTTTTCCAAAGAGTCAGCTCTTTGCATCAGGTGGCCAAAGAATTGGAGCTGCAGCATCAGTCCTTCCAATGAATGTGCAGAGTTGATTTCCTTAGGGATTGACTGGTTTGATTTCCTTAAAGATTGACTTATTTGATTTCCTTGCTGTCCAAGGAACTCTCAAGTGTGTTCTCCAGCATCACAGCTCAAAATCATCAATTCTTCAGCCTTCTTTATTGGAGAAGGAAATGGCAACCCACTCCAGTATTCTTGCCTGGAGAATCCCAGGGATGGGGGAGCCTGGTGGGCTGCTGTCTATGGGGTCACACAGAGTCGGACACGACTGAAGTGACTTAGCAGCAGCAGCAGCAGCAACCTTCTTTACAATCGAACACTCGTATCCATATATGACTACTGGAAAAACCCTAGCTTTGATTAGATGGACTTTTGTTGGCAAAGTGATGTCTCTGCTTTTTCATACACCATCTAGGTTTGTCATAGCTTTTCTTCCAAGGAGCAGGCATCTTTTAATTTCATGGCTGCAGTCACCAACTGTAGGAATTTTGGAGCCCAAGAAAATAAAATCTGTCACTGTTTCCATTGTTTCCCATCTATTTGCCATGAAGTGATGGGACTAGATGCCATGATCTTTGGTTTTGGAATGTTGAGTTTTAAGCCAACTTTTTCACTCTCCTCCTTCACCCTCATCAAGAGGCTTTTTAGTGGTATCGAGTGGTATCATCTGCATATCTGAGACTGTTGATATTTCTCCCAGAAATTTTGGCTCCAGCTTGTGCTTCATCCAGCCCGGCATTTCACATGATGAACTCTACATAGAAGTTAAATAAGCAAGGTGATAATAGACAGCCTTGACACACTTCTTTCCCAATTTGGAACCAGTCCATTGTTCCATATCCAGTTCTAACTGCTGCTTGTTGACATGCATACAGATTTCTCAGGAGGCAGGTAAAGAGGTCTGGTATTTCCATCTCTTAAAGAATTTTCCACAGTTTGTTGTGATCCACACATTCAAAGGCTTTAACTTAGTCAATGAAGCAGTAGTAGATGTTTTTCTGGGAATCATTTACTTTCTCTGTGATCCAACAGATGCTGGCAATTTGATCTCTGGTTCCTCTGCCTTTTCAAAATCCAGTTTGTACATCTGGAAGTTCTTGGTTCACATACTGCTGAAGCTTAGCTTGAAATCAGTATGAGATCTCTATATAATTTATTCTAGGAATGTTCCAAGAAATGAGAAATTTGTATTATCTGCCTGTTATGTGTTATAAGGACTTACCTGGTGGCTCAGACAGTAAAGCATCTGTCTACAAGGTGGGAGACCCGGGTTTGAGCCTTGGGTTGTGAAGATCCCCTGGAGAGGGAAATGGCAATCCATTCCAGTACTATTGCCTGGAAAATCCTATGGACAGAAGAGCCTGGTAGGCTACAGTCTATGGGGTCGCAAAGAGTCAGACACGACTGAGAGGCTTCACTTTCACTTTCATGTGTTATAAGAATATAGTAGTTGAGTATAGGAAAATTCAGCAAAAAAAAAACCTCTCAACTCTTGGCATTCTAGCTCTGGCTTCCATGGGATTTAGGCTGTTTCTTTTCCACTGGGAGACAAATGGTTATTAAATTTCTGCAATTAAGTGTAACATGGGGATTTAAATGGACTCAAATTTTCAAAATTGTCACTTAATTTTTTAGCTTAGTAAGAATTTGGATCAATTAAACAGCAGCACATTTAGCTAGCAGCAGGAATAAGTGAAAAAAGTTGAAGACAATTACATATATATTTTTTAAAAGTATCTGTGAACTAAATTTTATGTCACATTCTTAAAGAATATAAAGATGAAGAAATAAAACTCCCTGTTTCAGGAAATTTAGAATTTATTAGGACAGATAAAGAACACTCATAATGATAATAGAAAATAGAAAATTAAAAGATATTCCTTTTTCTAGTAGCCATGTACAGATTTGAGAATTGGACCATAAAGAAGGCTGAGCACCAAAGAATTGATGCTTTCAAATTGTGGTGCTATGGAAGATTCTTGAGAATCCCTTGGACTGCAAGGAGGTCAAACCAGTCAATCCTAAAGTAAATCAACTCTGAATATTCATTAGAAGGACTGATGCTGAAGTTTCAATTCTCTGGTCAACTCATGTGAAGAGCCAATTCATTGGAAAAGACCCAAATGCTGGGAAAGACTGAAGGCAAAACGAGAAAGGGGTGGCAGAGGGTGGCAGAAGGTAAGATGCTTAGATAGCATCTCCAAATCAATGGACATGAATTTGACCAAACTTCAGAGATAACGGAGGACATAGGAACCTGGTGTGCTGCATGCAGTTCATGGGGTCACAAAAAGTGGGACACTACTTTAGCGGCTATACAACAACCACAAATACCTGGAGTGGGCCTAATTTTATGGTGAACTAAGAATAAGTGTGGGGATATGGCAGGTCTGGATAGCACAGAAGCTAAAAGAGGAGAGTGAGGAGCGGAAACCTCGTTCATCACAAAGGCACGTCCCAGAGATTACTCACATCGCTTCTGCCCACATTCTATTGATAAGAACTAAGTCCTATGGTCACTACAAGTAACACTGGAAAATACAGTCTTTAGCTGGCAGCCTATGGGCTTGGCTAAAACTCAAGAAGTGGAATTTTAAGTTGAATTTTAGCTAATATTTTTCCTCTATCTATTGAAATGTTTATGTAAAATTTTCTTTTAATATATCTTTGCAATGAATTTTATTAACAGATATGCTAGTTTTAGCAATTTTGCATACCTGAAATAAACCCAGTGTGCTAACAACAATATCTCTTATGTACATTTCTGGATTTGGTTTGCTGATTATTTTAGAATTTTGCATCCATGCTGGTGTTTTTGATCAGTTAGAGATAATACTTTTTACTTATTGATTGCTGCAATAGACTTATTTTTAACCTCTGGACTACTTCCGTTTTGCTTTAATATTCACCAGATTGTCCACTTCCCCCTATGGTTATTCACTTAGAAACTCTGCATGTATTCAGTTCAGTTCAGTCACTCAGTTGTGTCTGACTCTTTGCAGCCCCGTGAATTGCAGCACCCCAGGCCTCCCTGTGCGTCACCATCTCCCGGAGTTCACTCAGACTCATGTCCATCGAGTCCGTGATGCCATCCAGCCATCTTATCCTCGCTCGTCCCCTTCTCCTCCTGCCCCCAATCCCTCCCAGCATCAGAGTCTTTTCCAATGAGTCAACTCTTCTCATGAGGTGGCCAAAGTACTGGAGTGCATGTATTAGAGGGGTGATAGTGCTTTCCTAAATATGATTTGGATTGATGAGCATGGAGATCTGACATAGAAAGCGATCTCACCAGAGCTCAGGGCACTACGTGGGATGCACATAGTATCTGAAAAAAAGTAAATAAATAAAGGTCTCAATCCACAAAAGAATAGAAGAAAAATTAACGAAATTGCCCATTTGGGACACTTGAGTTCTCAGGGTTGACAAATCCCGCAGACCAACTGCCTCTTTTACCTTCTTATAATTTTTGCCCATTGAGAAATAGCCTTGTTTCCCATCACTCAGCCATGCATTAAATAGGTGGTGTTTTTCCTTCATCATCTTGTTCAAATATGTTCCACATAGTTTTCATATGTGCTGTATCAGGAGGGAGTTTTGTTTATATTTATTCCACTCTAATGCCAAAAGAAGTTTTCCTTTAACTCTTCAACTGCCTCAGATTTATTTTCATGGTGAACCTAATTTTGCTGCCACATCTATAAACATGAACCTGTCTTCATATCTCTCAGCCTTCCCTGTCGCTGTTGACCACACACTTCCACCTTGAAACTCTCTCCTCCCTTAACTTCCATGATAGCACACTCTATGGCGTTTCTTCTTTGTCATTTGCTTGATCTTTATCACTCTTGATCTCTTTGCTGTCTCCTGTTTCTCAACCTCCTTGCTAAATTTTGAAATGCCCCTTGGTTGGTTCCTGAGATTTCTTCTTGCTGTACATTTTTGCCATAGGTGATCTCTTCCATTTTGCCACTAAATGTCATTTAAATTTAAACCATTTGAGCTCTGTCTCCATTTTAATTTGTCCATGGAATTTTGACTGGTGGATCCCAATTAAATGTAGCCTCAAAATGTGGCTTTCCCCAGCTTCTCCCTTCTCAATTAATTATGTACCCAACTGCTGAAATGAAAGTATGGAATTTAGAAAGATGGTAATGAGGACCCTGTATGCAAAACAGCAAAAGAGACACAGATGTGTAGAGCGGACTTTTGGATCCTGAGGGAGAGGGAGAAGGAGAGGGTGGGATGATTTGGGAGAATAGCATTGAAATATGTATACTATCATGTAAGAAACGAATCGCCAGTCTATGTTCGATGCAGGATACAGGATGCTTGGGGCTGGTGCATGAGGATGATCTGGAGGGATGATGTGGGGTGGGAGGTGGGAGGGGGGTTCATGTTTGGGAGTTCATGTACACCCGTGGNTACTTATTGATTGCTGCAATAGACTTATTTTTAACCTCTGGACTACTTCCGTTTTGCTTTAATATTCACCAGATTGTCCACTTCCCCCTATGGTTATTCACTTAGAAACTCTGCATGTATTCAGTTCAGTTCAGTCGCTCAGTCATGTCTGACTCTTTGCAGCCCCGTGAATTGCAGCACCCCAGGCCTCCCTGTGCGTCACCATCTCCTGGAGTTCACTCAGACTCATGTCCATCGAGTCCGTGATGCCATCCAGCCATCTCATCCTCGCTCGTCCCCTTCTCCTCCTGCCCCCAATCCCTCCCAGCATCAGAGTCTTTTCCAATGAGTCAACTCTTCTCATGAGGTGGCCAAAGTACTGGAGTGCATGTATTAGAGGGGTGACAGTGCTTTCCTAAATATGATTTGGATTGATGAGCATGGAGATCTGACATAGAAAGCGATCTCACCAGAGCTCAGGGCACTACGTGGGATGCACATAGTATCTGAAAAAAAGTAAATAAATAAAGGTCTCAATCCACAAAAGAATAGAAGAAAAATTAACGAAATTGCCCATTTGGGACACTTGAGTTCTCAGGGTTGACAAATCCCGCAGACCAACTGCCTCTTTTACCTTCTTATAATTTTTGCCCATTGAGAAATAGCCTTGTTTCCCATCACTCAGCCATGCATTAAATAGGTGGTGTTTTTCCTTCATCATCTTGTTCAAATATTTTCCACATAGTTTTCATATGTGCTGTATCAGGAGGGAGTTTTGTTTATATTTATTCCACTCTAATGCCAAAAGAAGTTTTCCTTTAACTCTTCAACTGCCTCAGATTTATTTTCATGGTGAACCTAATTTTGCTGCCACATCTATAAACATGAACCTGTCTTCATATCTCTCAGCCTTCCCTGTCACTGTTGACCACACACTTCCACCCTGAAACTCTCTCCTCCCTTAACTTCCATGATAGCACACTCTATGGCGTTTCTTCTTTGTCATTTGCTTGATCTTTATCACTCTTGATCTCTTTGCTGTCTCCTGTTTCTCAACCTCCTTGCTAAATTTTGAAATGCCCCTTGGTTGGTTCCTGAGATTTCTTCTTGCTGTACATTTTTGCCATAGGTGATCTCTTCCATTTTGCCACTAAATGTCATTTAAATTTAAACCATTTGAGCTCTGTCTCCATTTTAATTTGTCCATGGAATTTTGACTGGTGGATCCCAATTAAATGTAGCCTCAAAATGTGGCTTTCCCCAGCTTCTCCCTTCTCAATTAATTATGTACCCAACTGCTGAAATGAAAGTATGGAATTTAGAAAGATGGTAATGAGGACCCTGTATGCAAAACAGCAAAAGAGACACAGATGTGTAGAGCGGACTTTTGGATCCTGAGGGAGAGGGAGAAGGAGAGGGTGGGATGATTTGGGAGAATAGCATTGAAATATGTATACTATCATGTAAGAAACGAATCGCCAGTCTATGTTCGATGCAGGATACAGGATGCTTGGGGCTGGTGCATGAGGATGATCTGGAGGGATGATGTGGGGTGGGAGGTGGGGAGGGGGGTTCATGTTTGGGAGTTCATGTACACCCGTGGCAGATTCATGTCAATGTATGCCAAATCCAATACAGTACTGTAAAGTAAAATAAGTTAAAAAAAAAAAAAAGGCAAAGAAAGTATATGAATAATTTTTCCCATGTTTTTCTAATCTCTCATCTCCAATTGGTCAGCAATTCCTGTTTTTCTACTGCTAAAACATATCTTAAAATGACTACTTGCATCTACTTGTTTTGCCCACACTTTTCCAAAGTATCTTGTACTGGTTTTTTTTTCTTGCATAATTTTCTCTTTTTTAAATTGAGACATAGTTGGTTTACAATGTTATGTTAGTTTCATGTGTATAGCAAAGTGATTCCGTTTATACACACACAGACATATTCAGATTCTTTTCCCTTATAGGCCATTACAAAGTACTGAGTATAGTTCCTTGTGCTATCTAGTGGGTACTTGTTGAATATTTTAATCCCAGGCTCCAGTTTATTCCTACCTACGTCTTTCCCTTTTGGTAACCATAAGTTTGTTTTTATGTCTGTGGATCGATTTCTGTTTTGTATATAAGTTCATTTGTGTCATAGCTTTTTAGATTCCACATATAAATAATACCATATGATATTTACCTTTGTCTGACTTAACTGTACTCAGTATCTTTGGGTCCATCCATGTAGCTGCAAATGGCATCATTTCATTCTTTTTTATGCCGAGTACTATTCCATTATATGTTATTATTATACTGTTATACCGTTGATGGACACAGTTTTCTTCCATGTCTTGTCTGTCGTACACAGTGCTCCTATGCACACTGGAAGTGAAAGGTGCTCAGTCATGTCCGCCTCTTTGTGACCGCATGGACTGCAGCCCGCCAGGCTCCTCTGTGCATGGAAATCTCCAGGCAAGAATACCAGAGTGGGTAGCCATTCCTTTTTCCAGGGGATCTTCTCAACCCAGGGATGAACCCAGGTCTCCCTCATTGCAGGCAGATTCTTTACCATCTGCGCCACCAGGGAATCTTTTCAATTTATGATTTTCTTTAGACCTGTACTGTTAAAATGCCCTCCTGTATACTCTCTCAGTTTCTTTTCTTCTCCCCATAATCAGTTTCTCATAGAGTAAAGTGGATGACCCTTTGAAAAGTTAACTCACATTAAATCAACTGCCCTGCTTAAAATCCTTCCAAGATTTCTGTAGTCCTTACCCAGCACTTTATCTTAGTAAAGAAGGCCCTGCCAATCAGGAAGGCCATCTGGTACAAACGTACATCCTGCAACATCTTCTTGGTCCACCTCAGCTATATTTGGATCTTCCATGCGAAAATTTTTATTACACAGAGCTTTTGACTTGCTGTTTTCTCCTTCCCTCTCTTCTCATTCTTTGAATGATTGGTTCCTTTTTATTATTCAAGTATCCACTAAATATCATCTCAAAGAACTTGATCCTGGCCATCTTAGCTTAGTAAACCTCTGCAGTTAAAATCTATCATGCCACTCTTTTCACTTCATTCAAAGCATTTATCAAACCTCTAACGCTCTTGTTATGTACATGTTTATTGAGTGTCTGCATCCTGTAGAGTACATCTTTTCAGACAAAGACTCCTACTGCCTTGCTCACCCATGAGCTCCCAGTGCATTGGGCCTGGCAACTCCTGTATCCAACAAATATTTGCTGAGTGGGTGAGTACGTTACAAAGCAGTATTAGATGATTGTGAGCTGTTGTAATGAACAGTTCCATGTAATTAACATTTGTGATTGGCAGTATGGTCATAATTTTCATTGATTTATTCTGAGTTTATAGATAAACCTGTTTATTCATATTCAGCCAAGCAGTTTATAATCTGATAATGGCTTCTAACAAATAACATACAGTAAATACTAAGAAACAACCTAAAGATCCATCCAGTTAATGATTATTTAAGTAATTTATAGATAATTAACATTTGTGATTGGCAGTATGGTCATAATTTTCATTGATTTATTCTGAGTTTATAGATAAACCTGTTTATTCATATTCAGCCAAGCAGTTTATAATCTGATAATGGCTTCTAACAAATAACATACAGTAAATACTAAGAAACAACCTAAAGATCCATCCAGTTAATGATTATTTAAGTAATTTATAGAATATCTACAATGCTTAATAGTTTGCTTCCTTTAAAATGTTAATGTAACTCTATGGTCACCGAATGAAAAGATAATCATTATTTGTTACAATATAAATACACAAGGCTTCCTAGGTTGCACAGTGGTAAAGAATTCACCTGCCAGTGTAGGAGATGCAGGAGACATGGGTTCTATCCCTGGGTCAGGAAAAACCCTTGGAGTAGGAAATGGCAACCCACTCTATTATTCTTGCCTGGAAAATCCCATGGACAGAGGAGCCTGGCAGACTACAATCCATTGGGTCACAAAGAGCCGGACATGACTGAGTGTCCACACACATAAACACATGAGACTGTGAAAGAGCATTTATAATATGATCTTATTTTTAGTAAACATGCGAGCACATAGAAGATAATTGGGAAAATATATGCAAAATGCTAACAATAGTTAAAAATTGGGGTAGGGGAATATAAGTAATTTTCACTGCTTTTTCTCCCTGCCTTTCTGATGTCAGAAGTGTTCTGAAACTAAATATATCCTAGATAAGTGTTGTTTTGTAATCAGAAAAATAGCCTGTAAGGTTAGTTTTACTTTGAGAGAAAAAGATAATGTAGTTCTTCAATCTTAACGTCTATTATTTTCAACAATTTTTTCTCTGAATCTTTAGCAGATAAAAACCCCTATACATAATTTAAAAGGAAAATAAAATGAAAGAATTTCATAAAGAATTTTAAAATACCCAAGATTTCCCAGTTTTATTTTATTTTGTTTATATTATATACTTATTCCACATTCCATCACTCCTTTACCCCACAAATCCTAGTATCTCTGTCATTTTTAAGTTAATAAGTTTGGGGTAAGACAATAAAGCTTTCATTTATGTTTTTTCATTAAGTTTGAATGAACTATAGAGCCGGGTTTGTGTTTTCTGTAGTTATGAAATGTATATTCTTGGCAGCGGCCACCAAGGATCCAGAATGAAAAAAAAAAAAAAATGAGTGTGAAGGTTAGGTGTGGAAGCAGAAACACCTTCTAAGTGGAATTACCTGTTCCCTCCTTCCTTTCACTCTGCCAGAAGTCATGATTGAAGGGGAGCAACCAACACCCAAAAAGGCTAGCCTTCATCCATTTCATAAGGACCAGTGCGAATTTTGTTTGTATATGATGACCAGGGTACTAAAACTTTCATTCTTCACATCCCTTCACATCCTTCATATTCACACATTTGCCCATGTATTTGGATAAGTAGGAAGTATTTCAGCAAAAATAGTCTTATAGCAATTCCAAATGTGGTTGCTTTTTTTTTTTTAAAAAAAGCAAGTGTTGATTCTGGTTTTTCTTTGTTTTTATAATATCACAAATCAGAAATTTTCTTAGTGTGAGGAACATTGCATTCTAAGGGAAATTAAGGATTAAAATTAATACTTCAACAACATAATTGAGGCTCCATAGGTGAATTTCAAATTGATGTGGAAAATATTGCCATCACTGTACAGCAAAGTGATGGAGAATGTTAACTAGCACTCAGTCTAAGCTTCTGTCATCCAAATGTTATTGCTTTTTAAACCAATGAAACTCACTCCTCCTGAATGTTATGGTTATTTGTCTCCTAATCAGAATTGTGTGTCCCTGATGCGAGATACTTTCCGCGACAACACTGTCATTCCTGACTTTCAATGTAAAGCTGAAAAGGAAACTGTCTCTCTGTTTCTTTTTCTTTCTCCTGCCCTTTACAAGGTCCTCACAGTTGCCTGACTGAATTTCCTGCTGCTGCTAAGTCACTTCAGTCGTGTCCGACTCTGTGTGACCCCATAGACGGCAGCCCACCAGGCTCCCCCATCCCTGGGATTCTCCAGGCAAGAACACTGGAGTGGGTTGCCATTTCCTTCTCCAGTGCATGAAAGAGAAAAGTGAAAGTGAAGTCGCTCAGTCTGTCCGACTGTTAGCGACCCCATGGACTGCAGCCCACCAGGCTACTCCATCCATTGGATTTTCCAGGCAAGAGTACTGGGGTGGGGTGCCATTGCCTTCCCCGACTGAATTTCCTACAACTGCTAATTACCTCATAAGAGAAGCCTGGCCAACTTGGGAATAACAAAGGGTACTTCCAACAACAAAGCAATTCTAAATACTGGATGGAAGGTAAACATATATCTATTTGTGATCGATTTCTTGAGCTTATTTTGGAAGTCTTACTAGACAAGACAGAGGAATACCATCCTTTCCCAATTCACATACAGGAGATTTAGTTAGTGCATACACTGGGGAGCTGTTTCAAGGCAAAGAAATGGTGGCCACTCATACCAGGACCAGGCATCGCTGGTGGTTCCGTGGTGAAGAACCCGGCTGTCAATGCAGGAGACGCGAGTTTATTCCCTGGGTGGGAAAGATCCCCTGGAGATAGAAATGGCAGCCCACTCCAGTATTCTTGCCTGGGAAATCCCATGGACAGAGGAGCCTGGCAGGCTACAGTCCATGGGGTCATAAAAGAGTCAGGCACGACTTAGCAGCTGAACAACCACAAAATACTAGGATATTTGTGAACCAATCTAAAATGCCTGCTGTAAGTTTAGCAAATTTAATGGAATGAGTAATACCACAGACTAGTAGTGACAAGGATCCTTGCAGTCTTTGGTCACGTGCACAGATCACTTTCCTGTTTGGAAAGAATTTTACTGAAGAGTGATTTTATAAATTGCAATATGAAAGCAGAGGAATGATGCTAAGCCTGCGTACCACTCAGACTTTGCATTCTTCCTCATTCTCTAGTGGGGCCACCAGGCCCCCACATTGACACTTGTTTATCCTTTAGACTCCAGAAAAAAAAAAAAATGTGATTTTGGTTGCGAAATCAAGAGAATCTGTAGAGCCTATCTCAATACCATAGCAGCAAACACCCTTCCTTTTCAGTCTGTCCCTGCTAACAGAGGAGAAGGAAATGGCAACCCACTCCAATGTTCTTGCCTGGAGAATCCCAGGGACGGAGGAGCCTTGTGGGCTGCTGTCTATGGGGTGGCACAGAGTCGGACACGACTGAAGCGACTTAGCAGCAGCAGCAGCTGCTAACAGATGTTCTACTGTGTTCCAAAGAAAAACTTCCTCCTCCCCCTCCAGGATGAACCTCATTTCCTGTTTCATTCATGGAGCCAGAGGCCGTTTGGTGCCATGCCTAGCGTCCAGCACTTCAGTCCCCCTTCGGCGGTGTCCCACCCCGCTAGGACGTTTACCCATCCATGCCTGGCCCTGGACAAAAACACTGTCACTATGACCCAGGGACCCGCCTCAGCCATCCCTTAACCTTTCTGCCCACCTCCTATCTACCCAAGATTCTGAATGGAGTTACTCTTCTCACCCAAGTACTTCTCAGGATGAAACAGCTATCTGATGCTAGCCCTCAAAGCTGAATGTTGTCGTGGCTTTTAGAATTGTTGGCTGCATTCTCTAGCTATGGTGTTAGTTTTTTTTAAGCAGACTTTTCTCCAAATACCAAGCAGTTGGGTGTTTCTTGTGGCAAGGGATGGGCAGGCGCAGAGTAACAGATTCAAGGTCTTGGACTCTGTCAGTTAAAAAACATGAAACCTATCATGTGACACGTGAGGTGGAAGATTGGCAAGAAGGCAGCTGTTTTGGGAAACTGGTCATTAATAATCCTGGGATAAGTATTAGGGAGACTCTGAGAGCAGGAACAGATGCATCGAAAAGAAGATATTCAAACTCCTGGAGAGTGGTTTGGCATTCCTCTTGCCATGACCTTCATGACTAGGCCTGTCTATTGGCAGATCTAAAAACAACTCATAAAGGATATGAAAGAGTAGGAGAGGGAAAATCTAAAGTCATATAAAGTTTATATTTTAAGTAACTAAGTAAAAATGAGTAATAAATGAAACAATAAAATTCAAGTTAACCAGATAATTAAAGCCATTAAGTATCAAGCGTTAAAGATTGAATGTTTTAAATACTACTGAGATGACCCAGAGGGATGGTACGGGGAGGGAAGAGGGAGGAGGGCTCAGGATGGGGAACACGTGTATACCTGTGGCAGATTCATGTTGATGTATGGCAAAACCAATACAATATTGTAAAGTAATTAACCTCCAATTAAAATAAATAAATTTATATTTTAAAAATTAATAAAAATTTCAATAAAGAAAATAAAAAGTTAGACCAAATGGAATGCAAATGTAAAGAGATTAATATTAGAATGGCTATTGTCAAGAATAGGAAATATTGTTCCCCTTGCACAGGACTCTAAAATTTCCCTTTCCTGTCCTGCTTGTGATAGATATATGCTACATTTTCTCACGTTATTCTTTGAGTCTTTTAACCGCTTTTCGCATATCTCATATCATTCTTTTTGTGCTGGACTCTGTGGTGGTTTAGCACTAAATCGTGTTCGACCATTATGATCCCATGAATGGTAGCATGTTAGGTTCCTCAGTCCATAGCATTTGCCGGGTAAGAGTATTGGAGTGGGTTTCCATTTCCTTCTCCAAGGGATCTTCCAGACCCAGGGATCGAACCCAGGTCTCTTGCACTGCAGGCAGATTCTTTACCAGTTGAGCTACCAGGGAAGCAAACTAGTAAATAAACCGGAAGTAAACTGAGCTGCTGAGCTACTAAGCTGGACTCTAGAAAAAACTCTTTTGGTTTATATTTCATTAATTTTCTCTTCAGCTGAATCTAACATGCTGATAAACACATTGTTTATAGTATATTGTTTTTATCTGAAGAAATTAATTTCATATCTGTTTAGTTATTTTTATAGTTTCCAGCTCCAGATATGTCTCATATTTCTTAATTAAATGTAGCACACAAATACAATCTCTGTGATCATTTCACACTAAAATCTTTGTAGATCTCTTTCTGCATCTTCTGTTCTGTTGGCCCTCAGTTCAGGTCAGTTCAGTAACTCAGTCGTGTCCAACTCTTTGTGACCCCATGAACCGCAGCACACCAGGCCTCCCTGTCCATCACCAACTCCTGGAGTTTAACCAAACCCATGTCCACTGTGTCAGTGATGCCATCCAGCCATCTCATCCTCTGTCATCCCCTTCTCATTCTGCCCTCAATCTTTCCCAGCATCAGGGTCTTTTCAAATAAGTCAGCTCTTTGCATCAGGTGGCCAAAGTATTGGAGTTTCAGCTTCAATATCAGTCCTCCCAATGAACAGCCAGGACTGATTTCCTTTAGGAAGGACTGGTTGGATCTCCTTGCAGTCCAAGGGACTCTCAAGAGTCTTCTCCAACACCACAGTTCAAAAGCATCAGTTCTTCTGCGCTCAGTTTTCTTTATAGTCCAACTCTCACATCCATACATGACCACAGGAAAAATGACTACTGCTGGCTCGCAATCAGGGTATTTCTGTTGCTTTTGTGCTTGGGTACTTTTCTTCCTCTGACCTATTTATTACCCTAGGAATATTATTTATTTTGATTCTCTCATGCATTTAAGTGACATTTCTTTAGCACTTCCTTTGTGACAAATGATTTTTTCTCATTGTGTCTCCTGCATTCTCAGGCAGGTTCCTTACCACAAGTGCCACCAGGGAAGCCTTCCCTTCGCTCAGGTAGCTGACATTTCAGTGAGAGAAAAGCCAATAAATACGTGTGTCCTGCAAGGTGAATGGGAGAACTGCTGCACAGAATACAGAGGAGCGTGGCAGGACATGAGGGCAGAAAAGGAAAGGGAGCACAAGTTTGAGAACCTGGAGGTCATTTCAAAGACTTATTGCTTTTCTTCTGTGTGAGGTCAGAATCATGTACAATGTTTTGAGCAGAGAAATTACATAATTTACATATTAACAGGCTTTCTCTGACTGCTAGAGTGAGAATAGTTCCTAGGGAGACAAAGATAGAAGCAAAGACACCGCTGAGAGGATGATTCGATATGCCAACAGAGAAGGAGGGTAGAGTACTGAAAGGTAAATAGGATTTGCTAACAGACTGGATGTCATGAACCTCTGTCCACAGTTCTTCAGGCACTCTGTCTATCAGATCTAATCCTTTGGATCTATTTCTCACTTCCACTGTATAATCATATGGGATATGATTTAGGTCATACCTGAATGGTCTCATGGCTTTCCTTACTTTCTTCAATTT
The DNA here is from genome assembly GCA_006410675.1 of Oreotragus oreotragus. Classification (NCBI taxonomy): domain Eukaryota; kingdom Metazoa; phylum Chordata; class Mammalia; order Artiodactyla; family Bovidae; genus Oreotragus; species Oreotragus oreotragus. The sequence goes on along the minus strand of SJYX01004177.1, from coordinate 57,605 downwards.
AAGTCTGAATTTTGAAATAAAGAGTTCATGATCTGAGCCACAGTCAGCTCCCGGTCTTGTTTTGGCTGACTGTATAGAGCTTCTAATTGCTCTTTACAGCATCGGACCTTGCTTCTATCACCAGTCACATCAACAGCTGGGTATTGTTTTTGCTCTGGCTCCATCCCTTCATTCTTTCTGGAGTTATTTTTGCACTGATCTCCAGTAGCATGTTGTGCACCTACTGACCTGGGGAGTTCCTCTTTCAGTATTCTATCATTTTGCCTTTTCATACTGTTCATGCAGTTCTCACAGCAAGAATACTGAAGTGGTTTGCCATTCCCTTCTCCAGTGGACCACATTCTGTCAGACCTCTCCACCAGCATATTGTGCACCTACTGACCTGGGGAGTTCCTCTTTCAGTATTCTATCATTTTGCCTTTTCATACTGTTCATGCAGTTCTCACAGCAAGAATACTGAAGTGGTTTGCCATTCCCTTCTCCAGTGGACCACATTCTGTCAGACCTCTCCACCATGACCCGCCCGTCTTGGGTGGCCCCACAGGGCATGGCTTTGTTTCATTGAGTTAGACAAGGTCTTCATAGAACTGTTCAAATTGGCATTAGTGTTTGGGGCATAGACTTGGATTACTATGATATTGAATGATTTGCCTTGGAAACAAACAGAAATCATTTTGTCATTTTTGAGATTGTAGCCAAGCACTGCATTTCAGACTCTTTTGTTGACTATAATGGGAAACAAACAGAAATCGTTCTGTCATTTTTGAGATTGTACCCAAGTACTGCATTTCAGACTGTTTTGTTGACTATAATGGTTACTCTATTTCTTCTAAGGGTTTCTTGCCCACAGTAGTATATATAATGCTCACCTGAATTAAATTCACCTATTCCAGTCCATTTTAGTTCATTGATTCCTAAAATGTCAATGTTCACTCTTGCCATCTCCTGTTTGACCACTTTCAATTTGCCTTGATTCATGGACCTAACATTCCAGGTTCCTTTGCAATATTGCTTTTTATAACATCAGGCTTTACTTCCATCACCAGTCACATCCATAACTGGGCATTGTTTTCACTCTGGCTCCATCTCTTCATTCTTACTGGTGTTATTTCTCCACCCTTCTCCAATAGCATATTGGGCGCCTACCAACCTGGGGAGTTTATCTTTCAGTGTCATATCTTTTTGCATTTTCATACTGTTCATGAAGTCCTCAAGGCAAGAATACTGAAGTCATCTGCTATTGCTTTCTCCAGTGGACATGTTTTGTCAGAACTCTCCACCATGACCCGTCCATCAGGGTGGCCTTCAAAATAGGTGAGAAAAGACGAGAATCCAAAGGCAAAGGTGAAATGTGTATATATACCCATTTGAATGTGGAGTTCCAAAGAATAGCACAGAGTAAGCAATGCAAAGAGACAGAATAAAACAATAGAATGGGAAATACTAGAGATCTCTTCAAGAAAATAAGTGATACCAAGGGAACATTTCATGCAAAGATGGGCATGATAAAGGACAGAAATGGTATGGACCTAACAGAAGCAGAAGATTTTAAGAAGAGGTGGCAAGAATACACAGAAGAACTGTACAAAAAAGACGATCATGACCCAAATAACCATGATGGTGTGATCACTCTCTTAGAGCCAGACATCCTGGAATATGAAGTCAAGGGGATGTTAGGAAGCATCACTATGAACAAAGCTAGTGAAGGTGATGGAATTCCAGTTGAGCTATTTCAAATCCTAAAAGATGATGCTGTGAAAGGTTGTGGATATGCCAGCAAATTTGGCAAACTCAGCAGTGGCCACAGGACTGGAAAATATCATTTTTCAGTCCAATCTCAAAGAAAGGCAATGCCAAAGAATGTTCAAACTACCACACAATTGCAATCATATCACACACTAGGAAAGCAGTGCTCAAAATTATCCAAACCAGGCTTCAACAGTACATGAAACATGAAATTCCAGATGTTCAAGTAGATTTAGAAAAGGCAGAGGAACCAGAAATCAAATTGCCAACATCCATTGGAACATAGACAAAGTAAGAGAGTTCCAGAACAACATCTACTTCTGCTTTATTGACTATGCCAAAGCCTTTGACTGTGTGGATCACAATAAACTGTGGAAAGTTCTTAAAGAGATGGGAATACCAGACCACCTGACCTGATTCCTGAGAAACCTGTATGCAGGTCAAGAAGCAACAGTTAGAACTTGTCATGGAACAGTAGACTCCTACCAAATAGGGAAAGAAGTACATCAAAGTTGTATATTGTCACCCTGCTTATTTAATTTATATTCAGGGTATATCATGTGAAATGCTCATCTGGATGAAGCACAAGCTGGAATCAAGATTGCCAGGAGAAATATCATAACCTCAGATATGCAGATGACACCACCCTTATGGCAGAAAGTGAAAAACTAAAGTGCCTCCCAATGAAAGTGAAAGAGGAGAGTGAAATAAGTTGACTTAAAACTCAACATTCAGAAAACTAAGATCGTGGCATCCAGACCCATCACTTCATAGCAAATAGATGGGGATACAATGGAAATACTGAGGGATTTTATCTTTTTGGGCTCCAGAATCACTGCAGATGGTGACTGCAGCCATGAAATTAAAAGATGATTGCTCCTTGTAAGAAAAGCTATGACCAACCCAAACAGTATATTGAAAAGCAGAGACATTTCTTTGATAAGAAAAGTCCATCTATTGAAGCTAAGGTTTTTCCAGTAGTCATGTATGGATGTGAGAGTTGGACTATGAAGAAAGTTGAGTGCCAAAGAATTTATTTTTTTTCAACTGTGGTGTTGGAGAAGACTCTTGAGAGTCCCTTGGACTGCAAGGAGATCCAACCAGTCCATCCTAAAGGAAATCAGGCCTCAATACTCATTAGAAGGACTAATGCTGAAGCTGAAACTCCAATACTTTGGCCATGTGTTCGAAGAACTGACTCATTGAAAAAGACCCTGATGTATTGGAAAGATTGAAGGTGGGAGGAGAAGGAGATGACAGAGGATGAGATGGTTGGATAGCATCACCGATGGGCATGAGTTTGAGCAAGTTCCAGGAGTTGGTGTTGGACAGGGAAGACTGGCGTGCTGCAGTCCATGGAGTCGCAAAGAGTCAGACATGACTGAGTGAACTGAACTGGACAGACTGGATGGGAGGTGTGAGAGAGAATTGCCAAGGATGATGCTGAATTTTTTGGCCTAGGTAGCTGGAAAAAAATCACAGCTCCTTTATCTAAGAGGTAGGAGACTGCAGAAGAAGTTAAGATGAGGGTAGATTTCTCCAAGGAGAACTTGTGAATGTGTCTGGCAGGCCCCAAGTTCAAGGCCACTTAAACCAAGCCTGCACCATCCAGGGAACATGGATTTGTGTTGCAAGTCTATATTGGAAGTAACTTAAGCTTTGAGTTGCACTTTATCAGGGGGCTTTACAGTGACAAAGAAACTGGCCTTGTAGACCCCGGAGGGCCAGGAAGGGTCACACTGCTCCCGCTTTATCTCACCTTGATGGTGTAACACTTGGGTTCCCGACTTTATGTGGAACCCCAACTTGGAAAGATCTGACACCTCTTCTAGCACCTAGGGGCCTGCTGCCTTCCTTCCTGGAGGCACTCTTGCACTTTCCTCAAAGCCACCAGTGGTGAGTGAGCTCCTCTCACATGGCCAACCTCTTTGGGCTGCTGAAGCTGGGAGGCATTCTCCACAGTTAAGGACTCATGTGGTTACACTGGTCTCTAGTCCAAATTCAGGATATGCTTTCCATATCAAGGTACTTAACCTTAGTGTCCTCATCTCAAAACCCCCTTTTCCACATAAAGTAACATACTCACACATTTCTTGGATTAATATAGTGACATTTTTGTGGGGCCACTATTCTGCCTGCCACAGTCAGTATTATTATTAAGTTTATTCAGCACAGTAGCTGCAAATCTAACCAAGAATAACCCTTTTCATGTTTCATGCCAGCACTGGCATAGCATCTAAAACACTGACATGACACCCACACACAAATTCCAAAATCAGACAGTAGTCTTTAATGAGAAAAGAAAGATGAAAAATAAACTTGTGGGGAGTCTTGTGGGGCTTGGGGACCCTCAGTTAAAATTTCTTAATCACCATCCCCTATTTATTTGGGGCAGCCAAAGTCCTCAAAACTTTTCCTTTCTCATTTCTTCAGTCAAGACTATACTTGAGTTTCCTTTAGTGATTCTTTATATTGTCTTTTATTGCAGTGTACTTGACATGTAGCCCTGTGCTAGTTTCAGGTGTACAGTATAAAGAGTATTTGTATACATTTTGAAATGATCACCAATAATAACTCTACACTGAGATAATATTTTATAAGAAATATTTGAAGTTGATCTCAGTTATTAAATATATCCCAACAGGGTAGTCACAAGTAAAATGTAGCTCTGCGTCAAATCTTAAGTTCATTTCTTTGATCTTCAGTAGATCACTTTTATCCATTTCTGTAAGTTTAGATATTATTCACATTCATACTTTGGTGTTATACTTAGATCATTTTGTGTTTCCAATGAAGTCAGAGTGACATATGAAGAATGCACAAGTATCAGAAACTTTTAGCGAGACTGTTAAATAGGGGTTGATAACTTGGAACTGGACCAAGTTGGGTAATAGTACCAGCAGAAGAGCCCCATAGGAATACAGTGGTCTCCTTGGATTTTTTATCCAAATTATCTGTTCAGTTCAGTACAGTTCAGCCACTCAGTCATGTCTGACTCTTTATGACCCCATGGACTCCAGCACGCCAGGCTTTCTTGTCCATCACCAACTGCCAAAGCTTGCTCAAATTCGTGTCCACTGAGAAGGTGATGCCATCCAACCATCTCATCCTCTGTCATCCCCTTCTCCTTCTGCCTTTGCCAGCAATAGGGTCTTTTCTAAGGAGTCAGTTCTTCGCATCAGGTGGCCTAAGTATTGGAGTTTCAGCTTCAGCATCAGTCCTTCCAGTGAATATTCAGGACTGATTTCCTTTAGGACGGACTGGTTGGATCTCCTTTGCAGTTCAAGGGACTCTCAAGAGTCTTCTCCAACACCACAGTTCAAAAGCATCAATTCTTCAGCACTCAGGTTTCTTTATAGTCCAACTCTCACATCCAACAGTTCAGTTCAGTCGCTCAGCCGTGAGTGACTCTTTGCAACCCCATGAATCGCAGCACACCAGGCCTCCCTGTCCATCACCAACTCCCAGAGTTCACTCAAACTCACGTCCATTGAGTCAGTGATGCCATCCAGCCATCTCATCCTCTGTTGTCCCCTTCTCCTCCTGCCCCCAATCCCTCCCAGCA
>SJYX01004177.1:37842-51685 GCA_006410675.1 Oreotragus oreotragus | reverse complement strand
TCTATTTCCCTCACATCCATACATGACCACTGGAAAAACCATAGCTTTGACTAGATGGACCTTTGTTGGCAAAGTAATGTCTCTGCTTTTTAATATGCTCTTTAGGTTGGTCATAGCTTTTCTTCTAAGGAGCAAGTGTCTTTTAATTTCATGGCTGAAGTCACCATCTGCAGTGATTTTGGAACCCCCCAGAATAAAGTCTGTCACTGTTTCCATTATTTCCCCATCTATTTGCAATGAGGTGATGGGACCGGATGCCATGATCTTAATTTTCTGAATGCTGAGTTTTAAGCCAGCTTTTTCACTCTCCTCTTTCACTTTCATCAAGAGGCACTTTAGTTCTTCGCCTTCTATCATAAGGGTGGCCTCATCTGCATATCTGAGGCTATTGATATTTCTCCCAGCAATCTTAATTCCAGCTTTTGCTTCATCCAGCCCATTTCACATGATGTACTCTGCATAAAAGTTTAGTAAGCAGGGTGACTATATACAGCCTTGATGTACTCCTTTTCCTATTTGGAACCAGTCTGTTCCATGTCCAGTTCTAACTGCTGCCTCTTGACACACATACAGGTTTCTCAGAAGGCAGATAAAGTTGTCTGGTATTCCCATCTCTTTCAGAATTTTCCACAGTTTGTTGTGATCTACACAATCAAAGGCTTTGGTATAGTCAATGAAGCAGAAATAGATGTTTTTCTGGAATTCTTTTGCTTTTTTGATGATTCAACAGATGTTGGCAATTTGATCTCTGGTTCCTCTGCTTTTTCTAAATCCAGTTTAACATCTGGAAGTTCATGGTTCATGTATTGCTGAAGCCTGGCTTGGAAAATTTTGAGCATTACTTTGCTAGGGTGTGAGATGATTCCAATTGTGTGGTAATTTGAGCACTCCTTGACATTGCCTTTCTCTGGGATTGGAGTGAAAACTGATTGTCCAGTCCTGTGGCCACTGCTGAGTTTTCCAAATTTGCTGGCATATTGAGTGCAGCACTGTCACAGCATCATCTTTTAGAACTTGAAATAGCTCAACTGGAATTCCTTCACCTCCACTAGCTTTGTTCATAGTGATGCTTTCTAATATCCACTTGACTTCGCATTCCAGGATGTCTGGCTCTGGGAGAGTGTTATACTATCATGGTTATCTGGGTGATTAAGACCTTTTTTGTTTAGTTCTTCTGTGTATTCTTGCTACCTCTTCTTAATAACTTCTGCTTCCATTAGGTCCATACCATTTGTGTCCACTTCAATCATTCCAAACCATTTGTAGTCTTCAGCCAAATCTATTTGGAAGTAAAATAAGCTACAGCTCATGGTGAGTCCCAGGGCTTTTGTCACCTTGAAGGAGAAGTCACTCAGAGAGAGCAAAGGAGCCAAGTTCCTTTAATACTGATGAGGACAGCTGGGTGTACCCAGGTCAAGGCTTGATGTAGCAGGCCAGGGACTGTACCTCTCAGTGATGAGAGCCTACCAACACTGTAATGGTAACAACCTTTGAAGCCTCACACCTTGAAACATACTATTTTCAGAGCTTGAGCCTTCTCTTTTCTAGTCCCTTCTTTTTGGCCGGAAACACACACACACAAATGCCTACATATACACAGTCTTTTTAGTTGTAAATATGTCTAATGTAGCCTAAGGCTCTTTGCTTAGGTTTTCTTTTGATAATGATATTGATCTTTAAGCAGCCCATCTGTATAATTATAAACATTGATAGATATATTGATACATTAAAAAAATATATATGTTATCCCTTCTATTGCCCTTCTGCTTCTGAGACGGATACTGAAACATGTTTAAAATATTCTGAAAAGAAAAGGAAGTTCATCCTTATACGGTGTCACTTGTTGAAAACTTAAATTGAAGTGCCCCTTGTTTGCTGGGCAGCCTTGTTTGTACCTGCTTCAACTAACCTAAAGTATTTTCTGATATCTGATTCATGTCCAGGCATCTCAGCCAGTAGTATGGTATCATTTTTAAAAATTTGGAGGACAGCGGTACAGGAGCATAGATTTTTCAGTCTCCGAGAATGACCCAATAAACAGAGAAATTAGGTTAACAAAAGGAAACAATTGATTTTAAACATGTTCAACCAAAGTGAAAAATAACCCCACACATTGAAAAATGCTTGACTGAGTCGAAACACCAAAAGCAACAGTATTTGTACGGTATTAAACTAAAAGTGGGAAACAGAAGAGAAGACAAAGTGAGAGCAGACGGCTCTGAGAGCCAAGGGCTCCAGAAACTGCTTCCAGGGTCGCAGTCCCGAAAATCATGAGCCAGGAAATACTTGTACACGTGGAAAAGACACGTCAGAAACAATGTGCCTGCAACGCCGACAAAAACTGTAATATAGTGTTTCAATTCTGGAAACTCCCATGGACGGAAGAGCCTGGTGGGCTGCAGTCCATGGGGTCGCTAAGAGTCAGACACGACTGAGCGACTTCACTTTCACTCTTCACTTTCATGCATTGGAGAAGGAAATGGGAACCCACTCCAGTATTCTTGCCTGGAGAATCCCAGGGATGGGGGAGCCTGGTGGGCTGCCGTCTATGGGGTCACACCGAGTCGGACATGACTGAAGTGACTTAGCAGCAGCAGCAGCATCTGACAGAGCAATAAAATATGTGTTTATACTGAGGCACGTACATACACTTATCTATAAATAATTCTATGTGCTTCTAATCACCCGTTATCTACTTTAAGCTAGTCATGAATTTATACTAATGTCTCCAAACCTCATCCATTACCCCATGGATCATCCCAGTCTCCTCCCTTCCTTTTCCGGGCTTCCCAGGTGGCACAGTGGTAAAGAATACGCCTGCCAGTGCAGAAGACACAGGTTCGATCTTTGGGTGGAGAGGATTCCCTGGAGAAGGAAGTGGAAACACACTCCAGCATTCTTGCCTGGGAAATCTTATGGACAGAAGGAGACTGTGGTGTCTCAAAGAGTCTGACATGACTGAGCATGCACACACACACTCCTTTCTTACCTGTAAGCTCCTATTTCAACTGTGAGAGACTAGCTCCCATCACTTGCTACTTAATTTTCTTTTTAAATTGTAAATATACCTGGGCAATCAGTTGTGTCCAACTCTTTGAGACCCCATGGACTGTACCGCACCAGGCTCCTCTGTCCATGGAATTTTCCAGACAAGAATACTGGAAAGGGTGAAAGGTAAAGTTGCCCAGTCATGTCCGACTCTTTGTGACCCCATGGACTATACAGTCCAGGGAATTCTCTAGGCCAGAATACTGCAGTGGATAGCTGTTCCCTTCTCCAAGGGGTCTTCCCAACCCAGGAATCTTTACCAGTTGAGCTATCAGGGAAGCCCAAGAATACTGGAGTGGTTGCCATTTCCTTCTCCAGGAGACCTTTCCAATCAAGGGATCAAACTTCCCAACCCAGGATTCGAACTTTTGTCTCTTGTGTCTCCTGCGTTGGCAGGAGGGTTATTTACCAGCTGAGCCAGTGTGGAAGCCCCAATATACATGCATAGGATTATCTGCCTTTTTAATTTGTACTCCCATGAGATGTATCTTATCAGTTAGAATACAGAGCTCATGTGCAATTTCTTATGCCTTTAGTCTTGCAGATTCTTCTCATTTCTAAAGATACTTAGGTCAACAACTTTTCCCCATTTCCTTCAGTAAGGTTGTTTCATACATCCCTTCAACCTCCTAAATAATTTCTTAAAACTTTGTATAGCATTGTTTCATTTATTATTCTATAAATTTGATGGCTTTTGACAGAGTATCATGCATCCACCATTAGAGCATCATACAAAATAGTTTCACTGGCCTGAAAAATCCATTATGCTTTACCCATTGAATTCTCCTCCTGCCACTGAATTTCCCTGAAAAACCAGGGATCTTTTTACTTCATTTATAGCTTTCCCTTTTCCTGTGTGTTATAACACTGCAATCACATCAAGTATTTAGCTTTTTCAGGCTGACTTCTCCCATTTAATGAAACCATTTAAGATTCATTCATGTTTTTCCATGGATTATTTGCTTATTTTGTTTTATTCCTAAGTATTATTCTATTGTATGAATGTACTACAGATTGTTTATCCACTTACTTATGCCACTTACTTAATGGCAGCTTGTTTGTTTTTAGTTTGGGGCTATTGTGAATAAAGACACTACACAAATTCACATACAGGTTTTATATAGATACATGCTTTCAGATCATTTGAGTAAATATCTAGGGACACAAAAGCTAGATAGTAATGGTAATATTAGTTTTGCTTTCTTAAGAAACTGACAAGTTGCCTTCCAAAATGCCCATTCCACTCTACATTCTCACCAGCAATAAATAAGGGGCCCTGTTGCTCTATACAATTAACATTGTCAGTTTTTTTTTTTAATTTTGGATATTCTAATAGATATGTAGTGGTATCTCATTTTAATTTACAATTTTTTAATGACAAATTGTCTTAAGCCTCTTTTCGTATCCTTATCCAGTGTTCACTGCAACTCTATTTACAATAGCCAGGACATGGAAGCAACCTAGATGCCTATCGACAGATGGCTAGATAAAGAAGTTGTGGTATATATCATTATTTTCAGCATCTTCTTTGCTGAGCTGTCTGTTTATATCTTCTGCCCATTTAAAAAATAGGTTGTTTGTTTCCTTATTCTTAATTTTTAAGAGTTCTTTATATATTTTGGATACAAATCCTCTATCATATATGTCTTAGCAAATATCTTCCCCAAGTATGTGATTTGTCTTTTCATTCTCCTAATGAGCACCAAAGAATTGATGTGGTGTTGGAGAAGACTCTTGAGAGTCCCTTGGACTGCAAGGAGATCCAGCCAGTCCATTCTAAAGGAGGTCAGCCCTGGGTGTTCTTTGGAAGGAATGATGCTAAAAGCTGAAACTCCAGTACTTTGGCCACCTCATTGGAAAAGACTCTGATGCTGGGAGGGATTGGGGGCAGGAGGAGAAGGGGATGACAGAGGATGAGATGGCTGGATGGCATCACCGACTAGATAGACGCTAGTCTGAGTGAACTCTAGGAGTTGGTGATGGACAGGGAGGCCTGGCCTGCCGCAATTCTTGGGGTTGCAAAGAGTCGGACATGACTGAGCGACTGAAATGAACTGAACTGAACTGAACTGAATGATGTCATTCACAGAAGGTTTTTTTTTTAACTTTTAATATTATATTGGTGTATAACCAATTAACAATGTTGTGATAGTTTCAGGTGAATGGCAAAGGGACTCAACCCTACATATATATATGTATCCATTCTCTCATAGACTTCCCTCCCATCCAGGCTGCCACATAGCATTCAACAGAACAGAAGTTGTTAATTTCAGTGAAGTCCAAGATATCATTTTTTCTTGAAAGTACAGTGCTTTTCCTGGAGTAGGAAATGGCATCCCAATCCAATATTCTTGCTTGGTAAATTCCATGTACAGAAGAGCCTGGTGGGCTGCAGTCCATGGGGTCACAGTGTTTCAGACACAACTGAGCAAATGAACACATAGAGCTTTGGGTATTGATTCTAAAACCTTATCAGCAAACCCAAGGTCAGGGTCATGTAGATTTTCCCCTATGTTTCTTCTACAAGATTTATAGATTTAACTTCTGTGAAAGGCACAAGGTCTCTGTCCCCTTTCAGTTTTTGCAGATGAACATTTAATTATTTCAGAACCATTTGTGGAAAAGGCTATCATCTTTTTCCATTCTGTTGCCTTTGTTGTTGTTCAATTTCAGTTGTTTCCAACTCTGCAACTCCGTGGACAACACCATGCCAGGCTTCCTTGTCCTTCACTTTCTCCCAGAGTCTACTCAAGCTCATGTCCGTCGAGTCAGTGATGCCACCCAGCCATCTCATCCTCTGTCGCCCCCTTCTCCTCATGCTTTCAGTCTTGCCAAGCATCGGGATCTTTTCCAGTGAGTTGGCTCTTTGCATCAAGTGGCCAAAGTATTGGAGCTTCAGCTTCAGTATCAGTCCTTCTAATGAATATTTAGGGTTGATTTCCTTCAGGATTGACTGGTTTGATCTTGCAGTCCAAGGGACTCTCCAGGGTCTTCGCCAACACCACAGTTCAAAAGCATTAATTCTTTGGTGCTTAGCTTTCTTTATGGTCCAACTGTCACATGCATGCATGACTACTGGAAAAAGCATAACACTGACTATACAGACCTTTGTTGGCAAAGTGATGTCTCTGCTTTTGAGTATACTATCTAGGTTTGTCATAGCATTTCTTCCAAGGGGCAAGGGTCTTTTAATTTCATGGCTACAGTCACTGTACACAGTGATTTTGGAGCCCAAGAAGATAAAATCTGCCTCTGTTTCCACTTTTCCTCCATCTGTTTGCCATTGCCTTTGCTGCTTATCAAAGATCAGTTGATGGTATTTATGTGGGTCTATTTCTAGGGTCTCTCCCCTGTTCCATTGGTCTACATCACTACTGTTTTATCAATACCACTGTAGTAATTACTCTAACTTTATTTTATTTTTTTTTTTCATTTTTCTTTTTTTTTTTGTATTTATTCATTTTTTTACATGAACTCCCAAACATGAACCCCACTCCCACCTCCCTTGAATCTTCCAGCTTTGTGATTTTTTTTCCAGGGTCACATTAGCCATTATATGACTTTTTTTTTTTTTTTTTCGGCTTTTTGTATAAGCTTTAAAATCAGTCTGTTCGGTATGAAAATTCCTTAGAAAGCTAGAAATAAAACCACCATATGACCCAGCAATCCCTAGGTTTATTCTAAACTCCTGGGCATATTCCATGAGGAAATCAAAAGTGATAAAGACACATGTACCCCAACGTTCATTACAGCTCTATTTACAATAGCTAGAACATGGAAGCAACCTAGATGTTCATTGACAGATGAATGAATAAAGAAGTTGAGGTACATATGTATTACAGCTTACTACTCAGCCATAAAAATGTACACATTTGAATCTATTCTAATGAGGTGGACGAAACTAGAGCCTATTACACAGAGTGAAATAAGTCAGAAAGAGAAATATAAATATTGTATATGGACATATATATGGAATCTAGATGGCACTGATGAATTTTTTTCAGGGCAGTGCCAGGGTCCAGCCCTGGTGGATCCAGGGAATTCGAAACGGGGACGGAGTCGGCGAGGAGAGACTTATTTATTTAGAGATATAAAAAGAGATTAGGAAAGAATAGTGTAGTAGGAAAATTAGTGGAGAAAAGAGACTGAATAACTTGGCTTACGCGGAGAACCAATAAAACTCCGAGACAAGGGGTTTGCACCATCTACGTAGGCCACCAGCGCCTGCTTGAATAGTGGAGGGTGCCCCGCCTTGGGCTCCCTCTCGTGTGGTTCTTAGAAGCCAGGGCAAATAAGTAGACACGGTGAGCTTCCGCACTCCAGATGGTAATTCAACCAGAAAAGGGAGAAAAGAATGACATGGGGGAGCCAAGCATCGGTGCCAGACCCAAGACCCACAACTTTATTTTTGAAAGCAGCTTATATACCCCAAGTTGTACATAAAGAAATAATGGAATATGCAGAGTTACGCAGGGGCAACAGTCCTGACCCCTATTGAGACCCCTATTGAGGCTTTCTTTTTCATACCTTCCCGTATACAAAAGGTCTCAGGTGGTTTACATTATCTTCTGGCCAAGAGGCCTGTTAACATTTTTATGGCTCTCTTCCTGGATAGTTGTCTATCAAACCAGAAAACTCATTTTCCCTTGAAGTGTTTTTTCTTAATCTGCATCACCTCAAAGTACTAAATAAAGTTATATTCCTGTAGAACAAAGGTGCAGTGGGTTATAACAAAGAAAGTATGTAACTCAAAGATCTAATGTTGCTAATGCCAGGGCTACTACCTGTTTTTTCTACATACCAACTATATCAACAAATAAAAGATATGAAAACTTGGCAGCAAGTATTGGCTCAACAATGAAACCCTTAATCAGTCCTACTCTAATGATTTTGACTCCTCAGAAGCCCCTTCATTCCTAGGATGTTTTAAGCTTCCTGTGCCTCTCGCAATCGGGAGGCCGCAAGCAATCACATGCGCAGCTGTAAGAGTCTGGACAAACCTGTCAGGCAGTCTAGAAAGCCATCAGAGGGGTTTTTGGATTGAAACACTCTTATTATGCCCAGGAGACTTATTATCTAAAAGCTCTAAATTAACTTTTTCCAGAAAAAGGTGGTGGGGGGACAGCCCCATGTTAATGTTAGAAGAGTAGGTGAAAGGCATAATATAGTAAGGCAGACAGATTCTGGGTTTGGGGGTAGATGTTCAAGAAAATCAAGGGGGACCCCTGAGGCTTGATCATGCCTTTGCGTTTTGTCAGGCCCCTTTTCTCATGACCTTTGCCATGGGTGGGATTCCCCATGCTGGCTCCCAGCAGGGCAGCACTGGAGAAACAGGAATAGAGAACAGAGCTATGGACATGGTGGGAGGAGAGGAGGGAGAAGGAGAGAGGTATGAAGCCAGTAACAGAAATTTACAATAGTGTATGTGAAATAGATAGCCAATAGGGATTTGCTGTATGACTCAGTGACTCAAACAGGGGCTCTGAGACAGGCTCAAGGGTGGAATGGGAAGGGAGATGAGAGGCAGGTCAAGGAGGGAAAGGACATTGGTGTACCTATGGCCGATTCTTGTTAGTGTCTGACAGAAAACCACAAAATTCTGTAAAACAACTATCCTTCAATTAAAATTTTTTAAAAAAATAAGTCTGTTGTTTTCTTGAATCCGTATACAAAATTTGAAAGAATTAACATCTTAACACTATCTAGTCTATAACCCACGAACAAAAAATGGTTGTTTATTTGAATATGCTTTGAATCTCTTCATCAGAGTTTTATAATTTTCTGCGTATGTATACAATGTAAATCTTGTTATATTTATACCTATTTCCTGATTTTTGGTGTTATCATAAATGACATTTCATTTTAAAATTTTAAATTTATTGCTTTAGATAGAAAGGAGCAATTGGTTTTTATAAATTTACCTCATATTCTCAGACATTGCTATAATTGCTTATTAGTCCCAGGTTGTCATGGCTGCTGGGGACTAGCGTGGGTGGGGGATGGGGAGTGATTGCTGATGGATATGGGATTGTATGTGTGTGCTCAGTTGAGCAGTCGTGTCTGACTCTTTGTGACCCCATGGACTGCAGCCTGCTAGGCTCCTCTCTCTACAGGATTTCCCAGGCAAGAATACTTGAGCAGGTTGCCATTTCCTACTCCAGGGGATCTTCCCGACCTGGGGATTGAACCTGTGTCTCCTGCAGGGGAAGATGGATTCTTTCTCACTGCACCAGCTGGGAAGACCCAACCATGGGATTAAGGTATGAGATTTCTTTTTACAGTGATGAAAATGTACTGGAATTAGAGAGTGATGGTAAGTCTCTTACTTTGTGGCTATACTAAAAACAGTGAGTTGTATACTTTATGAGGGTGATTTTACAGTAGGCTGTCTCTTATACACATCTTTGTCTTTTCATTCTCCTAATGAGCACCAAAGAATTGATGTGGTGTTGGAGAAGACTCTTGAGAGTNTTATTTATTTAGAGATATAAAAAGAGATTAGGAAAGAATAGTGTAGTAGGAAAATTAGTGGAGAAAAGAGACTGAATAACTTGGCTTACGCGGAGAACCAATAAAACTCCGAGACAAGGGGTTTGCACCATCTACGTAGGCCACCAGCGCCTGCTTGAATAGTGGAGGGTGCCCCGCCTTGGGCTCCCTCTCGTGTGGTTCTTAGAAGCCAGGGCAAATAAGTAGACACGGTGAGCTTCCGCACTCCAGATGGTAATTCAACCAGAAAAGGGAGAAAAGAATGACATGGGGGAGCCAAGCATCGGTGCCAGACCCAAGACCCACAACTTTATTTTTGAAAGCAGCTTATATACCCCAAGTTGTACATAAAGAAATAATGGAATATGCAGAGTTACGCAGGGGCAACAGTCCTGACCCCTATTGAGACCCCTATTGAGGCTTTCTTTTTCATACCTTCCCGTATACAAAAGGTCTCAGGTGGTTTACATTATCTTCTGGCCAAGAGGCCTGTTAACATTTTTATGGCTCTCTTCCTGGATAGTTGTCTATCAAACCAGAAAACTCATTTTCCCTTGAAGTGTTTTTTCTTAATCTGCATCACCTCAAAGTACTAAATAAAGTTATATTCCTGTAGAACAAAGGTGCAGTGGGTTATAACAAAGAAAGTATGTAACTCAAAGATCTAATGTTGCTAATGCCAGGGCTACTACCTGTTTTTTCTACATACCAACTATATCAACAAATAAAAGATATGAAAACTTGGCAGCAAGTATTGGCTCAACAATGAAACCCTTAATCAGTCCTACTCTAATGATTTTGACTCCTCAGAAGCCCCTTCATTCCTAGGATGTTTTAAGCTTCCTGTGCCTCTCGCAATCGGGAGGCCGCAAGCAATCACATGCGCAGCTGTAAGAGTCTGGACAAACCTGTCAGGCAGTCTAGAAAGCCATCAGAGGGGTTTTTGGATTGAAACACTCTTATTATGCCCAGGAGACTTATTATCTAAAAGCTCTAAATTAACTTTTTCCAGAAAAAGGTGGTGGGGGGACAGCCCCATGTTAATGTTAGAAGAGTAGGTGAAAGGCATAATATAGTAAGGCAGACAGATTCTGGGTTTGGGGGTAGATGTTCAAGAAAATCAAGGGGGACCCCTGAGGCTTGATCATGCCTTTGCGTTTTGTCAGGCCCCTTTTCTCATGACCTTTGCCATGGGTGGGATTCCCCATGCTGGCTCCCAGCAGGGCAGCACTGGAGAAACAGGAATAGAGAACAGAGCTATGGACATGGTGGGAGGAGAGGAGGGAGAAGGAGAGAGGTATGAAGCCAGTAACAGAAATTTACAATAGTGTATGTGAAATAGATAGCCAATAGGGATTTGCTGTATGACTCAGTGACTCAAACAGGGGCTCTGAGACAGGCTCAAGGGTGGAATGGGAAGGGAGATGAGAGGCAGGTCAAGGAGGGAAAGGACATTGGTGTACCTATGGCCGATTCTTGTTAGTGTCTGACAGAAAACCACAAAATTCTGTAAAACAACTATCCTTCAATTAAAATTTTTTAAAAAAATAAGTCTGTTGTTTTCTTGAATCCGTATACAAAATTTGAAAGAATTAACATCTTAACACTATCTAGTCTATAACCCACGAACAAAAAATGGTTGTTTATTTGAATATGCTTTGAATCTCTTCATCAGAGTTTTATAATTTTCTGCGTATGTATACAATGTAAATCTTGTTATATTTATACCTATTTCCTGATTTTTGGTGTTATCATAAATGACATTTCATTTTAAAATTTTAAATTTATTGCTTTAGATAGAAAGGAGCAATTGGTTTTTATAAATTTACCTCATATTCTCAGACATTGCTATAATTGCTTATTAGTCCCAGGTTGTCATGGCTGCTGGGGACTAGCGTGGGTGGGGGATGGGGGGTGATTGCTGATGGATATGGGATTGTATGTGTGTGCTCATTTGAGCAGTCGTGTCTGACTCTTTGTGACCCCATGGACTGCAGCCTGCTAGGCTCCTCTCTCAACAGGATTTCCCAGGCAAGAATACTTGAGCAGGTTGCCATTTCCTACTCCAGGGGATCTTCCCGACCTGGGGATTGAACCTGTGTCTCCTGCAGGGGAAGATGGATTCTTTCTCACTGCACCAGCTGGGAAGACCCAACCATGGGATTAAGGTATGAGATTTCTTTTTACAGTGATGAAAATGTACTGGAATTAGAGAGTGATGGTAAGTCTCTTACTTTGTGGCTATACTAAAAACAGTGAGTTGTATACTTTATGAGGGTGATTTTACAGTAGGTGAATTATGTCTCAATTTTTTAAGTTATTGATGGATATTTAAAAACAAATGCATATATAGAAACACACCTTCAGCCAAAGTCATTATCTTTCTCTTGGTGAAAAATAAAAAATTTCATCCTAAAGACAGGAAGGGACTAGAATAGTTTTCAGATCCTCAATATTTAACACTGTTTTGGGATTTTTAATGAGGGCAATTAGACTAAAGAGGTGACTAGTTATAAGAACTGGAAAGCACAGGAAGAAAAAAAAATCTATAGTTGAAGATGAGAGATGTATATCTAAAATAATTTTTTTAATGGGTGTAAAACTACCAGAAAACTAAGATAATTTAGTCAAGTAACAGGTTTTAAATTCTACTTACAAAAAGTCAATAACCTTCACAAATAGAAATATTCACGAGTTAGAAAATGTAATGAAAGGGAAAGCAAAGTGAAAGTGAGTCACTCAGTCATGTCAGACTCTTTGTGACCCCATGGACTGTACAGTCCATGGAATTCTCCAGGCCAGAATATTGGCCTGTGCAGACNCAAATAGAAATATTCACGAGTTAGAAAATGTAATGAAAGGGAAAGCAAAGTGAAAGTGAGTCACTCAGTCATGTCAGACTCTTTGTGACCCCATGGACTGTACAGTCCATGGAATTCTCCAGGCCAGAATATTGGCCTGTGCAGACTTTCCCTTCTCCAGGGATCTTCCCAACCCAGGGAATGAACCCAAGTTTCCCACATTGCAGGCGGACTCTTTACCAGCTGAGCCACATGGGAAGCCCAAGAATACTAGAGTGGGTAGCAATCCCTTTTCCAGGGGATCTTCCCGACTCGAATTGAACCAGGGTCTCCTGCATTGCAGACAGATTCTTTACCAACTGAGCTCTCAGGAAAGAGAAAGACTTCACTATTAAAAACAATACATTCATACCTAGTTTTAATCTTGATATATTTATAATTATATGTGAGGAAAAGCATAAAATCACTCTTGAAAGAAAAATCTATAGACTTAATGAAGGGAACACAATGTAGATAGCTGTGAAAGGAAACAGATCATGTTTTTAGTTAAGATTCAACACTAAAAACTTATAATTTTAACAATATTCCAGTAAAAACCTTATTTTTGGAACCAGCCAAGCAAATTATGAAATTTTTTAGAAGAGTAAAAATACAGGAAAGAAGAGCAATTGCTAGGAAGGAGAAAGACTTCTAGACCTGTGATATATTATACATGTGTAGTACTGAAGCTTATATAATCAAAACCATGTAGTACAATAATAATGCAAGCATACTAGTGGAAAAGGCTTGCCAGGTGGGGCTAGTGGTAAAGAGCCTGCCTGCCAATGCAGGAACCTTAAGAGAAAGATATAGTTTCAATCCCTGGATCAGGAAGAACTCCTGGAGGAGAGCACAGCAATCCACTCCAGCATTCTCACCAGGAAAATAAAATGGACAGAGGAGCCTGGTGGGCTATGGTCTGTAAGACTGCAAGTATTCATACACGACTGAAGTGACTTACCATGCACAAACACTAATGGAAAATAATTTTTTAATTCCCCAAATAAGTCAAATTGAATATGCTAAGTTAGAAGTTGGATGGCATCACTCCCTCAATGGGCATGAGTTTGAACAACCTCCAGGAGATGGTGAAGGACAGGGAAGCCGGGTGTGTTGCAGTCCAAGGGGTCCTAAAGAGTTGGAAAGGACTGAGCAACTGAACAACAACAAAGTTAGAAAATATTTAAAAAAAGAATATCTGCTCTCAATGGGAGGAAAATGGTGTTGGGGTGGCTGGTAAGCCATATGGCAGAGGACAAATTTGAATCAGTTTCTGGACGATATAAGTGAATAAAAGGAACATATACAAATTATAAAGAGATATATGTGTAAATTTCTTTATAAAGTGAAACTAAGTAGGAAAAATATTCTAAGATCCAAGAGCTATGGGCATTAAAGAAAGAAATTTATAAATCTGACTAGGTTAAAAACAGAAACTTTAAAGCACTGAAATGTGATTCAGTTCA
>SJYX01004177.1:16449-35008 GCA_006410675.1 Oreotragus oreotragus | reverse complement strand
TTCTGGAACTCTCTTGCTTTTTTGATGATCCAGCAGATATTGGCAATTTGATCTTTGGTTCCTCTGCCTTTTCTTAAAACCAGCTTGAACATTTGGAACTTTATGGTTCACGTATTGCTGAAGCCTGGCTTGGAGGATTTTGAGCATTACTTTACTAGCATTTGAGATGAGTACAATTGTGTGGTAGATTGAGCATTCTTTGACATTGCCTTTCTTTGGTATTGGAATGAAAACTGACCTTTTCCAGTCCTGTGGCCACTGCTGAGTTTTCCAAATTTGCTGGCATATTGAGTGCAGCACTTTCACAGCATCATCTTTCACGATTTGAAACAGCTCAACTGGAATTCCATCACCTCCACTAGCTTTGTTCATAGTGATCCTTTCTAAGGCCCACTTGACTTCACATTCCAGCATGTCTGGCTCTAGGTGAGTGATCATACCATCATGATTATCTGGGTTGTGATCTTTTTTGTATTGTTCTCTTGTGTATTCTTGCCATCTCTTAATATATTCTGCTTCTCTTAGGTCCGTACCATTTCTATCCTTTATTGAGCCCATCTTTGCATGAAATGTTCCCTTGGTATCTCTAATTTTCTTGAAGAGATCTCTAGTCTTTCCCATTCTGTTGTTTTCCTCTATTTCTTTGCATTGATCACTGAGGAAGGCTTTATTATCTCTCCTTGCTATTCTTTGGAACTCTGCATTCAGATGCTTATATCTTTCCTTTTCTCCTTTGCTTTTCACTTCTCTTCTTTTCACAGCTATTTGTAAGGCCTCCCCAGACACCCATTTTGCTTTTTTGCATTTATTTCCCACGAGGATGGTCTTGATCCCTGTCTCCCGTACAATGTCAGGAACCTCCATCCATAATTCATCTGGCACTCTGTCTATCAGATCTAGTCCCTTAAATCTATTTCTCACTTTCACTGTATAATCATAAGGGGTTTGATTTAGGTCATACCTGAGTGGTCTAGTGGTTTTCGCTACTTTCTTCAAGTTAAGTCTGAATTTGGCAATAAGGAGTTCATGATCTGAGCCACAGTCAGTTCCCAGTCTTGATTTTGCTGACCGTATAGAGCTTCTCCATCTTTGGCTGCAAAGAATATAATCAATCTGATTTCAGTGTTGACCATCTGGTGATGTCCATCTGGTGATGTGTAGAGTCTTCTCTTGTGTTGTTGGAAGAGAGTGTTTGCTATGACCAGTGCATTCTCTTGGCAAAACTCTATTAGCCTTTGCCCTGCTTCATTCCATACTCCATGGCCAAATTTGCCTGTTACTCCAGGTGTTTCTTGACTTCTACTTTTGCATTCCAGTCCCCTCTAAAAGGACATCTTTTTTGGGGTCTTAGTTCTAGAAGGTCTTGTAGGTCTTCATAGAACCATTCAACTTCAGCTTCTTCAGCATTACTAGTTAGGGCATAGGCTGGATAACTGTGATATTGAATGGTTTGCCTTGGAAACAAACAGAGATCATTCTGTCGTTTTTGAGATTGCATCCAAGTACTGCATTTCGGACTCTGTTTTTGACCATGATGCCTACTCCATTTCTTCTGAGGGATTCCTGCCTGCAGTAGTAGATAACATGGTCATCTGAGTTGATGACCATGTCCATTTTAGTTCACTGATTCCTAGAATGTCGACGTTCACCCTTGCCATCTCCTGTTTGACCACTTCCAATTTGCCTTGATTCATGGACCTAACATTCCAGGTTCCTATGCAATATTGCTCTTTATAGTATCAGACCTTACTTCTATCACCAGTCACATCAACAGCTGGGTATTGTTTTTGCTCTGGCTCCATCCCTTCATTTTTTCTGGAGTTATTTCTCCACTGAACTCCAGTAGCATATTGGGCACCTAATGACCTAGGGGGTTCCTCTTTCAGTATCCTATCATTTTGCCCTTTCATACTGTTCATGGGGTTTTCAAGGCAAGAATACGGAAGTGGATTGCTATTCCCTTCTCCAGTGGACCACATTCTGTCAGACCTCCCCACTATGACCCGTTGATCTTGGGTGGCCCCACACGGCATGGCTTAGTTTCATCGAGTTAGACAAGGCTGTGGTCCCTGTGATCAGAGAGGAGAGAAAGGGAAACCCCAGAGAAGTGGGGAATCCCACAAAGTTGATTCCCCAAACCAGACATCACCTTCTGGCCAAAGACCCTGAGAGCCTTGCCCAGGAACCTCAGACTTTGCTCTGACCCTCTCCTACTGCTTGGCGGACCCTGGGTGGTGGCCGAGAGGAGCTATCCCACACCCAAGATCAGTGGCAGTGGCCGAGAGGAGCAACCCCACATCCAAGGAGCAGCAGCTTCTCGGGCACAGGAGGGCTGAGAGGTCAGGAGGGACGACCTTGTCCAAGGTAAGGAGCAGCTGCTGTGCTTTGCTGGAGCAGCTGTGAAGACATACTCCACATCCAAGGTAAGAGAAATCCAAGTAAGATGGACATCAGAGGGCAGACACACTGAAAGGTGACTAGTGTGATATAATCTAATGGCATAAACATCTGAAAAGCAATCTTCAATATAATTAGTGATAATATTGTTAATGATAATATTCTTATAATTAGCCTACTATTATATGTATCAGAGTAAAACAATATTAATGGAAGACTAAGAACAAGTAGAATTAATACTTTCACAACTCTGGATAAGTTTTAATGGTTTATTTCATATATTCCATTTAGGGATAATTTCTGGACACTTTGCAATTTTATTAACATTGTGAGTGGGATGTTTCCTATTTTATTTCCTAACCAAATATTGGTAATGCATAAATAGGAATGCATATGTATATGTATATTATTATTTGAATAGTTTTATTGGGTCATCCTATTAAACACTTGTTACTTTTACTCAAATTTTTTTGTTAGAATTTTAGAGGAAAATAAACATTATACCTTCAATTTAGAGCCAGCTGAAATGTAGGTACAAGAACAAAACAGGTGGAAAAGGACAGCTAAAGAGACAGACTTAGTAATACTGCACATCTGAATTAGGCAGACATTCCTGAATCACAGCATTGCTAAGCACGTACAGGTCTCCCAGACTGACTTGCCTGGGTAAGCTAATTGGACAGTTGACTAGAAAATGGAATACAAGTCTGTGTAGGTAACACATTCAAAAGGAGAACAGAGCAGGAACTTATTTCACCCTCCCAACCAAACCAGTCTCATAAAGATAGAAGTTAGTGGAGAGGATGAGGTGATAAATATTCCTGTTCTGTGTGAAACCACATCACATTAAACCTTTAGGCCAAGAGAATGGAAAGTCTTTCTAAAATTTTAGTTTTTTCTTGGGTATTGAATGGATTTATGCTGGGAGCCAGCACAGGCCATCCCACCCATGACAAGGTCATGTGGAAGAGACCTGATAAGCAAGGCTTCAGGACTCGAGGGGCTCCCTAGACCAGCTCGAGCATCTACCCCCAAAACCAGAATCTGTTTGTCTTACTTTTTTATGCCTTTCACCAACTCTTCTGACATTAACAGGGGGCTGATCCTCAGCAGATTTAATCACTTCTCTGCAGAAATGATGACTGTCTTTGTCTTTCCACAACTGAAGTC
This sequence comes from Oreotragus oreotragus, assembly GCA_006410675.1. Taxonomy (NCBI): domain Eukaryota; kingdom Metazoa; phylum Chordata; class Mammalia; order Artiodactyla; family Bovidae; genus Oreotragus; species Oreotragus oreotragus. Next base: position 31,441 of record SJYX01004177.1, on the reverse strand, counting down.
TGTCTGTTTCAATTATTTATATTATTTTTTATCCCTTTTAAGTATTTGAGTTCATGACTCCCAAGTACAGGAGATGTTCTAAGACTCTGGCTCTGGGGACTTAGATGGGAAATCTTTGGCAGTGAGTCAATAATTGTATATTTTTCTCTATAGTGCAGTGTGTATTTTCTTGACCCAGTGAAGTATTACAGATGAGCCAGCAGTTCACTGGACCTTTTTCCTTCTTATCTTCCTTTTTTCTTCCTTCCTCCCTTCCTTCCCCCCCCCCTTCCTTTCTTCCTTCTTTGTTCCTTTCTTCTTTCTTTTCATGTTGTCTTTTAAACTCATAAAGTGTAGTCCTGGAATATGTTTCTCATCTTCCACTGCCAGTAATGTAATGTAGATAGTGAAAATTGATTAAGGAGTCTATTCTGTTGCCAATTTCTTATCTTTAGTCACTTGTCAATTACTTTTTTGTTGTTTGTTATTTTTTGTTTTAAATGTCTTAGTATTTTTATGAGAATGCTGAGCAGAGTGGGTTAGGAACCCCTAGAAATCTCAACATTAAAAAAAAATCACTTCCAATTTTTTTGACAAAAGTACTTACACTGCCATCAAAAGATACATACATACACACACACACACACACACATATATATATATACACACAAACACACACACATTTCTCAGTAAATATCTAATTACTTATGCCCATTTCAAATGAGGAAGAGAGATTCTAAGAGGACCACTATGGGGGGAAAGATAAAAAATGAATGTAAACTAGTTAAAGGGAATATCTTATAATCAGTATAAGCATTGTAAATTCAAAAGCTATTCAATATAATCATTCTGCTCAACTCTTTTTACACAATGGTGGTTGAAAATTGTCAGTACTACTTAAGGTAAAGCAGGAAGCAGTCAAAAGCTTACTAATACCAATAATGACACAAAACATTCTGTGAAATAGGCACACACATGCACACACACATATATCTCACAATCACCCACAGCACATGCTTCAATATTCATGCTACAAAATTAAATTATTTTCAACTTTCACAACAACTTAGCAAGGTAGAAAATATATCCCCAATATATAGATTAGAGAACTCAGGAAGTCTTTGCCTTTTAAACATACAGAATTTAAGAACGTAATTGTGGTGCAAACATAATTGTGGTATTTGCACTACTGAAATTTTCTGTTTGATATTGGAATACATTATTAGGTAAATGTGGTTATACATTATTTTTATGCACATTTGTTTTTTTGCTAATGACTTATTACTTGCTTTTTGTTCTGCATTTATTTGAGACTATAGAAATAATGTTAGACAAAAAGTAAATTTGAGCAATTTTCTTATTCAGGTTCAAAACGGGTTGTAAAACAGCAAGGACACTCTCAACATCAGCAACACATTGGGCCCAGAAACTGCCAACGAACTTAGAGTGTACTGGTGGTTCAAGAAGTTTTGCAAAGGAGAAGAGAGTCTTGAAGATGAGGAGTACAGTGGCTGGCCATCAAAAATTGACAATGACCAATTGAGAGCAACCACTGAAGCTAATTCTCTTAGTTCTACATTAGAAGTTGCCAAAGAATTCAACATCAACCATTCTATGGTCATTTGGCATTTGAAGCAAATTAGAAAGTTGCAAAAGCTCAGTAAGTAAATGTTTCATGAATTGACCAAAAAAAAAAAAAAAATCGTCATTTTGAAGTGTTGTCTTCTCTTGTTTTATGCAACAGCAAGAAACCATTTCTCAATTGGATTGTTACATGTGATGAAAGTGGATTTTGTACAATGACTGACAATGACCATCTCAGCAATTGGACCAAGAAGAGGCTACAAAGCACTTCCTGAAGCCAAGCTTGCGCTAAAAAAAAAGATCATCGTCACTATTTGCTGGTCTGCTGCCGGCCTGATCCACTGCAGCTTTCTGAAAACCTGGCAAAACCATTACATCTGAGAAGTATGCTCAGCAAATCAGTGAGACACCCCCAAAACCACAAAGACTGCAGCCGGCATTGGTCAATAGAAAGGACCCAGTTCTTCTCCATGACAATGTTTGACCACACGTTGCATGACTGACACTTTGAAAGTTGAACAAACTGGGCTACAAAATTTTGCTTCATCTGCCACATTCACCTGACTTCTCTCCAACAAATTAGCACTTCTTTGAGCATCTCAACAACTTTTTGTAAGGAAAATGCTTCCTTAGCCAGCAGTCAGAAAAGGCTTTCCAAGAGTTTGTCAAATCCCAAAGCCTGGGATTTTAATGCTACAGGAATAAACAAACTTATTTCTTATTGGCAAAATGTGTTGATGTAATCATTCCTATTTTGATTAATAAAGATGTGTTTTGTTTGAGTGTAGTTAGAACGATTTGGAAGTCACAGTCCAAAACCACAAGTATTTTTGCACCAACCTACTATAAACTCCAACTGAAATATTTCACAAGAGTTCAATTGTTTAAAACATCAGTGGAGAAATTAATATAATGTAATTATTTTCTACAGTGCACAGTGAGTCATGAAAATCCGTGGAGTTATGAATAAACTACAACCATATAACATCACTAATATCTGTCAGAGTATATTGGGAATAGTTCCTTTATCCTGAGAGAGCTTATCTGTGCAAATTGCATGATCCCTTCATTTTAGTATTATCTGCATTAGTCTAAATTTCTGAGTTTTTAGTATAATCATAAAATGGAGAAAAATGTGAAATCATGTTTTACTTTTCAAAATGTGAAACTGTACAAATTCTGGAATGAGACTTAACATCTGAAATAGTACACCATAATCATGGCTTTACTTGGCTTTTTCCTCCTAAGTGACATGAGGCTTAAGACTGAATCTTAAAATTTTACTTTCTTACTTAGAATAGCTGTTGGCTAAATATTAATATAAATCTAAGAGACAGAAGTTCTGTAGCAGCCAGCCAGCTTTCAGTGTGATTTCTGTGTCCACTTTACTTTTTTGGGGGGATATGTGATGATTTTTTTCTCACTTCCTTGGCTGACTTTCTGTAATTCAGGATTTTTTATCCATTATTTTCTCAAGAGATTTTTCTCATGTCAAAAGAAAAAAATCCTAACTTTTAATATATAAATAAAATAGTACGAGATCTGAGATACAGAGAGAACCATAATGCTTTGCAGGGTAGAGACATAATCTTCCAAGAAAAATTCCTTTCAGATGTGAGCAAAATTGGAAACATATTTCCTTCTGTCACGTGACACTGGCTTACTGGACAGACGAGAAATCATCTTCAGGGTAGCTCAGGGAGCAGACGCACAGGGAAAGGCAAGCCCAGGGGCCTGCCTGCACTCTGACCAGGCTTCTCTTTCCGGGCTGTACCTCAGAAACTCATGGACAGTCAGAGTGCAAAGTGCCCATGGGGTGAATCCCCATATTTTCCAGCTGAGAGAACAGACAACCAGAAGAGAGGTATCTGGAATCTTATTTCATTGTTCCTGGCACAGAACCATTCACTCTACTTCTCATATTTCCATTTTCTGCCTTTTTTGTAGGTTTTATATAAAGAAATAATATTAAAATCAAGTCAGGATGCTAGAGATAAGAATATTTACATTTATCATATCAGGGCATTAGCTATGCCTAAGTAAATCCAAATAAAAAAACTCTTGAGATCCAAAAGGATCCATCTATTTACATTTTGATGTGTGATAACTAGGGCTCTCTGATGATAGTTGGCGTTCTTGTCTTGTTTCTGATCTTAGAGGAAATGCTTTCAGATTTTCACTATTGAGTGTTTGTCATCAATGGCCTTTATTGTGTTGATATATGTTCCTTCTATGAGACTTCCCTCATGGCTCAACTGGTAAAGAAACTACCTGCTAATTCAGGAGATACAAAATGCTGATTTGATTCCTGGGTTGGGAAGATCCCCTGGAAAAGGAAATGATGACCACTCCAGTATTCTTGCCTGGAAAATTCCACGGACGGAAGAGTTGGTGGGGATCACAAAGAGTCAGACAAAACTGAGCAGACATGCACGCACACCTGTTCTCTTTATACCCATTTTGTTGAGAGTTTTTATCATAATTGAGTGTTGAATCTTGTCAAAAGCTCTTTCTGCATCTATTGAGGTGATTATATGATTTTTGTTCTTCAATTTATTAGTGTGGTGTATTGCATATTGATTTGTGGATATTGAACTATCCTGGATACTGCATCCCTGGGATAAATTCCTCTTGATTGAAAGGTATATCCTTTTAATATATTGTTGAAATCAGTTTGCTGATATTTTACTGAGGATTTTTGTGACTGTTCATCAGTGATACTGGCATGTAGTTTTGTGTGTGTGTGTCTGTGTGTATCTTTGTCTGATTTTCGTATCAGGGTGATTTTGGTCTCATGGAAAGTTCAGAAGCATTCCTTTCTATTCAGTTTGTTTTTTTTTTTTTTGAAATTTGCAATTATAGGATTAACCATAAATAAAACTTTTTAGGGGTCTAGTCTCACTTATCTATGCTGAGAAGTAGTAACACAAGTGCAATTGCTTAAATGTGGCCTACAGCAGCTATTATTCCTCACATATAAATATATATATACAGTCTTCCCCGGTGGCTCAGATGGTAAAGCGTCTGCCTGCAATGCGGGAGACCCAGGTTCGATCCCTGGGTTGGGAAGATCTTCTGGAGAAGTAAATGGCAACCCACTCCAGTACTCTTGCTTAGTGTAAGTTTCCTTGTTACTCTTTCCATACATCTCACCCTCTGCTCCCCATATTCATAAGTCTATTCTCTATGTCTGCTCCTCCACTGTTGCCCTGTAAATAAATTCTACAGTACCATTTTTAGACCTCCCCAGTGGCTCAGAGGTTAAAGCGTCTGCCTCCAATGCAGGAGAAGTGGGTTCAATCCCTGGGTTGGGAAGATCCCCTGGAGAAAGAAATGCTAACCCACTCCAGTACTCTTGCCTGGAGAATCCCATGGGCAGAGGAGCCTGGTAGGCTACAGTCCACGAGATCGCAAAGAGTCAGACACGACTGAGCGACTTCACTTCATACATTAAATATATATATACACACACACATATATATAATTGTGTCATTTAAATAGATATATATTCATTTACAAATGTTTTGTAATCTCTAAATTTATGAAAAGGGCCCTTATTCCATGTCACACCCCAGAGCTCTCAAGTCAGAAGTCTGCAGAGCATTAATGAACTCTTATTACGAAGCAGTCAGTATACCAGTAAAACCCAACCCACAAAAAGGTTTTCACTGAAATTCAGAAAGCAATAGATTAATAACTGTCTGAAAAATTTACAATAGAGATAATTTCTTATGTGCTAAAATATTTGGTTATCACCTCTGTCTCACTCAAAAATTTGCCCTGGTTCAATAGAAATAATCCAGCTCCTCATGACTATTTCTGAGTTTCCATACTGGTTATTGTACCAATTATTTTTTCATTTCTGAAAGATGGTGAAATTGGAATAGCATATTCCATCTCCAGAGAATTTGATCTAAAATCACAGATTTCGATTCTAAAAACACACTATTCCCCAAATCTTGGAAGTCAGTGTCTGCTCTTTGTACATGAGGCATTTCCCCATTGGAAATTCTCACAAACTATTTTTTAAGATTGTAATTTATACTAAAAATATTTATTGCTAAAATAGGTGGTATAAATGATGAATTACATAAAGATATATGTTTATAAAGATAAAATCTTTTTTTTCATAAATGGGAAACCTAGCATGGAATAATTTATTAAGTATGTATTCTCAATGTCTGTTGAAGAGTATAATATTTTCTTTCTAGGTTCTACATTTTTTTAAACATATTCATATGCATAAAACAGAATTCATAAAGATCATTAAAATCATTTTAATGCATTTTCTTGTATAATTTTGGGATTCCCTGGTGGCTCAGACAGTAGAGTCTGTCTGCAATGTGGAAAACCTGGGTTCAATCCCTAGGTCAGGAAGATCCCCTGGAGAATAAAATGGCAACCCACTCCAGTATTCTTGCCTGGAAAATCCCATGGATGGGGGAACCTGGCGTGATATAGTCTATAGGGCCGCCAAGAGTGGACAAGACTAAGTGACTTAACTTTCACTTTCATGTATAATTTTATTTTACTTACTAAAATGTAAGTATTTTTGTTAAAAGTGTATCTACAATCATCTTGAATAATTTTGCACCCAATAAGTAACTGATCTTGAGTTCAAAGTCAGTCAATCAATTTAGCCAGTCAGTCATGTCCAACTCTTTGTAACCCCATGGACTGCAGGACACCAGGCCTCCCTGTCCATCACCAACTCCAGGAGCTTGCTCAAATTCATGTCCATCAAGCAGATGATGCCATCCAACCATGTCAACTTCTGTCATCCCCTTCTCCTCCTGCCTTCAGTCTTTCCCAGCATCAGGGTCTTTTCCAATGAGTCAGTTCTTCGCATCAGGTGGAGTTTCAGCTTCAGCATCAGTCCTTCCAGTGAATATTCAGGACTTGATTTCCTTTCAAAGTATTAGACTTTATTTTAGAAATTCACATTATTTTAAATAAACTTTGACATATATTTGAATAATACAATAAAGACTTGATAAATAGAAAAGCAGAACAAAGTCAAAAATGGTGTTAACAAGATAGCTTAGCAGCAAATATCTGTTCCCACTTGTTAAAAGCTTTGAGCCTTATAGTCAATAACACAGCCTATGTAAAATCTAACTTTGAAAGAATGCCAACAAATTATGAAGAAATTCAAATATTTGCATAAATATTTTAACTTCTAAATGAACTAAAGAGTAACATTCATTGCCTGAAAACATGATCTGGTCCATTACAACACTGGAGTTCTGGCTTCTACAATGACATCTCACACTTTTTATCCTTACAAAACCAAATCTGCATGTAGTTTACAATGCCCTCCAGAATTAATACTGATCATCTCCAATGCAACGGAAGATCCTAAAATAGGAAAAGAAAAACAAAACTGTAATCCCCATGAGTAAAAGTCATTATTAAGAACTTAAGACATGTAGTAGGTATGAGAATGACAACTATTCTTTATCTATACAGTAGACTTATATTCGGAGAAGGCAATGGCACCCCACTCCAGTACTCTTGCCTGGGAAATCCCATGGACTGAGGAGCCTGGTGGGCTGCCATCTATGGGCTCGCTAAGAGTCGGACACGACTGAGCGACTTCACTTTTCCTTTTCACTTTCATGCATTGGAGAAGGAAATGGCAACCCATTCCAGTGTTCTTGCCTGGAGAATCCGAGGGACGGGGGAGCCTGGTGGGCTGCCATCTATGGGGTCTCATAGAGTCGGACAGACTGAAGTGACTTAGTAGTAGTAGTAGACTTATATTACTAGTATCTCCTTTTCACATCAAATTACTAGAAAGAATTCAGCCTGATGCACTATTTATTATTAAACATTAACAAGTTGTGGTTGCTTTAGATAAAATAATTTCTGAGGGGGAAACACTGCCTTAATATGCATTCTGGAAACTTGGAGTGATTGGAAGGAAGGGTGTTGGGTGAATATTGCTTTATTCTTTCATACGGTATGTAGTTATTGTTCAGTCACTCAGGCGTTTCCAACTCTTTAAGACCCCATAGACTGCAGCATGCCAGGCTTCCCTGTTGCTCGCAGTCTTCCAGCGTTTGCTGAAACTCCTGTCCATTGAGCCCATGATGCCATCCAACCATCTCATCCTCTGTCATCCCCTTCTCCCCATGCCCTTAATCTTTCTGGGCATCAGGGTCTTTTCCAGTGAGTTGGCTCTTTGCATCAGGTAGCCAAATTATTGGAGCTTCAGCATCAGCATCTGTCCTTCCGATGAATATTCAGGGTTGATTTCCTTTAGGATTGGCTAGTTTGATGTCCTTGTCTTCCTAGGAACTCTCAAGNTCTCCTCCTGCCTTCAGTCTTTCCCAGCATCAGGGTCTTTTCCAATGAGTCAGTTCTTCGCATCAGGTGGAGTTTCAGCTTCAGCATCAGTCCTTCCAGTGAATATTCAGGACTTGATTTCCTTTCAAAGTATTAGACTTTATTTTAGAAATTCACATTATTTTAAATAAACTTTGACATATATTTGAATAATACAATAAAGACTTGATAAATAGAAAAGCAGAACAAAGTCAAAAATGGTGTTAACAAGATAGCTTAGCAGCAAATATCTGTTCCCACTTGTTAAAAGCTTTGAGCCTTATAGTCAATAACACAGCCTATGTAAAATATAACTTTGAAAGAATGCCAACAAATTATGAAGAAATTCAAATATTTGCATAAATATTTTAACTTCTAAATGAACTAAAGAGTAACATTCATTGCCTGAAAACATGATCTGGTCCATTACAACACTGGAGTTCTGGCTTCTACAATGACATCTCACACTTTTTATCCTTACAAAACCAAATCTGCATGTAGTTTACAATGCCCTCCAGAATTAATACTGATCATCTCCAATGCAACGGAAGATCCTAAAATAGGAAAAGAAAAACAAAACTGTAATCCCCATGAGTAAAAGTCATTATTAAGAACTTAAGACATGTAGTAGGTATGAGAATGACAACTATTCTTTATCTATACAGTAGACTTATATTCGGAGAAGGCAATGGCACCCCACTCCAGTACTCTTGCCTGGGAAATCCCATGGACTGAGGAGCCTGGTGGGCTGCCATCTATGGGCTCGCTAAGAGTCGGACACGACTGAGCGACTTCACTTTTCCTTTTCACTTTCATGCATTGGAGAAGGAAATGGCAACCCATTCCAGTGTTCTTGCCTGGAGAATCCGAGGGACGGGGGAGCCTGGTGGGCTGCCATCTATGGGGTCTCATAGAGTCGGACAGACTGAAGTGACTTAGTAGTAGTAGTAGACTTATATTACTAGTATCTCCTTTTCACATCAAATTACTAGAAAGAATTCAGCCTGATGCACTATTTATTATTAAACATTAACAAGTTGTGGTTGCTTTAGATAAAATAATTTCTGAGGGGGAAACACTGCCTTAATATGCATTCTGGAAACTTGGAGTGATTGGAAGGAAGGGTGTTGGGTGAATATTGCTTTATTCTTTCATACGGTATGTAGTTATTGTTCAGTCACTCAGGCGTTTCCAACTCTTTAAGACCCCATAGACTGCAGCATGCCAGGCTTCCCTGTTGCTCGCAGTCTTCCAGCGTTTGCTGAAACTCCTGTCCATTGAGCCCATGATGCCATCCAACCATCTCATCCTCTGTCATCCCCTTCTCCCCATGCCCTTAATCTTTCTGGGCATCAGGGTCTTTTCCAGTGAGTTGGCTCTTTGCATCAGGTAGCCAAATTATTGGAGCTTCAGCATCAGCATCTGTCCTTCCGATGAATATTCAGGGTTGATTTCCTTTAGGATTGGCTAGTTTGATGTCCTTGTCTTCCTAGGAACTCTCAAGAGTCTTCTCCAATACCACAGTTCAAAAACATCAATTTTTCAGTGCTTAGCCTTCTTTGTGGTCCAGCTCTCACATCCATACATGACTACAAGAAAAACCATTTTGTATCAGTCAGTCAGTCAGTTCAGTCGTGTCCGACTCTTCGCAACCCCATGGGGGGTAGCCTACCAGGCTTCTCCGTCCATAGAATTTTCCAGGCAAGAATACTGGAGTGGGTTGCCATTTCCTTCTCCAGGGGATCTTCCCCAACCAGGAATCGAACCCTGGTCTCCCACATTGTAGGGTAAAGCATACGCTTTACTGTCTGAGCCACCAGGAAAGCCTGTGCTTTAGGGGAAATAAATGTACTTTCACTGTAGTGCTTTGGGAAGGAGTAAGAGTCTTACGGGGAGAAGGCAATGGCACTCCGCTCCAGTACACTTGCCTGGAAAATCCCATGGATGGAGGAGCCTGGTGGGCTGCAGTCCATGGGGTCGCTAAGAGGCAGATACACTGAGCGACTTCACTTTCACTTTTCACTTTCATGCACTGGAGCAGGAAATGGCAACCCACTCCAGTGTTCTTGCCTGCAGAATCCCAGGGACGGGGGAGCCTGGTGGGCTGCCATCTATAGGGTCACACAGAGTCGGACACGACTGAAGCGACTTAGCAGGAGCAAGAGTCTTATGAAAATTTTTTTCATAACAAAAATGACTATTTCATCAATTATATCTTGTGCCATACTTTCTTGAACTTCTAGTGTGATTTCTGAGAAATTTTTCATGATATAAGTACACACTGGGATATCTCCAGATACTCATTCAAATTGTGCACAAAAGTAACTTTTGTATTTTAAGATAACACTATTGATGGCATAAACAGTGTTAAAATAACCACAGATTTGTTATGTTTCTTTACTTTAAAAGCTCAGTTTTTACAATTATTATTGGCCTTCAATTCTTTGATACAATTTTTCTCTCTCTCACTCTTTTCCATTTTTATACATCTGTTGTTAGTACTACAGCACTAGAATAGTTCTCAGATAAACTAATAAAGCTCTCTACCAAAGGATCCTTTGGTCAAGGACAGAATATGCATTTGATTACACTTTGGCCATCCAAAACAAAGAACTTGGCACCTAATAGGCTTTAGAACAGTAATTGTTAGTTTAACTAAGTACATTACTTGAGATAACTTAATAGATATCTGTAAGTCTATGTCACAGAGTCACCTGCAGTAATATTTCTGAGTACTATAGAATGCATGAGAACACCAGAAGTGATCATATTATCGTGAGAAAGTGTGGGGCTCGAGGGCAAATTCCCACATGCTTTGATCCTCCATTTTTTCACACAAATGAATTCTAAAAACGTACCTCAGTGGTAACACTGAACAAGAAATGAAAGAAAGTTATCCCACAGAGTCATGTGAATGTTTTATGGATACTGGTAGAGCAGGGCCAGCTTCAGACAAGTGCATGCTGTTGGAGGGCCGTGAGTACCTTAGGTAATTTGGGGGTTCTGACTGATGACAGTAGCCTTGCTGCCTGTCTTTCTCCCTTATCCAATTCAGGAATTCTATTCTAGTCTCAAATGCATGGTCCTTTCAAGGTGCTGAAGAATGGGAGGCAAAGAGCAAGACCTAGGGCAGTCCCTCCAATCTGTCATCCGCCAGGCTTCTCTTCAGGGGGGATTCCCATGCAAGGAGGGAGGGTGAAAGGAAGAGCAGTGAAAGGTTTTCAGCATGTCTTTCATTCCAATCAAATCCTTCTAAACGGTCTTAATCTTATGCCACCACTTTCTATCGCATCAACAGAGTTAAATTCATCACAACCTGTCTTCTTTTACAAGGGCAGATAGCAATTTCCTTACATTTCAATAAATACCTAACTATCAATTCTATGAAGTCTTGTGCCTGCAAGGAAAAGTACCTTTGTACTTTTTTGTACCTTTGTTTGTTTGTTTTTGCGATTATCTCCTGGAGATCCCCGGAACTATTTTAATTTTTGCAACTCTTCTCCATTCAGTAAAAGAAGAAAATCTCACGGAAGAATTGGTCCTGACCTTCCTGAAAGCTATCAAAACAATAAGCACAACATTTAGGGTCCCAAACTCCTTCTGGTTCAGTACCTGTCTCCATTAGTCATGAATGAAGCCCTGTGCATACCAGGGGTATTCTTACATTTCTTTCTAGTTGGGAAAGATGAGTATTCTGTGAGAAGCATGGACGTAGTCGCACCAGTCATGTTGTGCCAGAGCCCTCATAAATATTCACAGGATTGATAAGGAAAGAAGCACCTCCTTTCAGTCCCACGAGGTGGATCTCTAACTTGGTCCCCGCCACACGCAGACGTTTTCCTTCATTCCTCAGCTATTCAACATAAGAGTTTGTTGTGGAACTTTGTGAGTAGACTAATTTCATTTGAAATTCTGTTTATTTTAAAGATTTTTTATTTTGAAATATAGTGGAGACATTTTCAATTAAGCATGAGAAAATCATGCTTCACTAAAAAGTAAGATTTTTTTCTCTCTCTGTCATGGCTTTTAACTTTCCAACCTTGTATTTTGGGAGGTAGTTTAAGACAGCAAGTTGTTGAGCTTTGAGCTACTCATTGTTGCAAAGCTTAATGACAATCCTTCTAAAAGTTTTACTTTCTCAGAACAGAGACAGCACACACATATTCCATATCCTTATACCTTATTAACTATGAATCATCCTTCACTTACATACATCACTTATGTACATATATTTATTTCCCAAGAAGTTATGTTAGTCCCATAGATGAAACTAAGTGCACACTTATCATAGTCTTGTGTTATTGATTTTTTAAAAAAAACTGCTTGAGCAGAAAATACCCTCCTTTACAGTTATCAGTCAGGACGGTGCATCTAGCCTTGCTTCCTTCCACACATTTAATTTCAAAGAGCATTAGTGGAAGGAAAATGCTAACTGACGGACAAGCTTTTGTTGATGGTGTTTCTCTTTCTCTTTAAGTAGGAGTACATTGTGATCTGTTGCAGGAAAAAAAAAAGCAACTTAGCACCTTTTTCTTCCCCAGATGGTCTATAAGTATCCTTCTTGCATGTCCTTTTGGTTGCTAGTTCAGCTGTTCTTACAGAGGTTAACAGTAGGTCATTTACAGAGTGTTGGCAATTTGTCCGAGGTGCTTTGCAAACCAAGCCCTTCCCTGTCCACTGGACTTCAAACACAAATAAAAATTGAAATAGTGAGACCAAAAGTAATGTGCAAAATGAAACAGCCAAAACATTTTTTTTAAGCATCTGCTGTTAAAAAATTTATTGTGTGGATCAGTTTTTATGGTTCACTCCCTGCTTTTATTTCTCCTTCTCTCTGTACACAAATTCATCATTTAGTTTATAAAGCGTATATTGTAGTGAGCCATCTTGATTTGATCATGGTACATGGCAAAGCTAGCCTAAGGTTTTACAACCTCAGCAAAGATATTGGTCTCCCGGTACAAAACCAGATTTTATTTTATTAACTCTTCACAGCAATGCTAAAAATAGCTATAGATATACAGTTAAGACATATCATGAATGCTACTGTTGCTGATTAAAAATAAATACAGCTTTATGAGGAATGATCCAGGTGAATATTTTCCCATAAATAAAGAAAAGTTTTATGTATCAATGAAGTAAATGAATATGTGATTCTGCTAGTAAATTGTTCCCACAAGTATTTAAACTTTTCACACAACTAGATACCTTGGGAGAAAATACTATACAACTCATGTGATTTGCCATTAGTTTTAATACTGACAAGAAGTAAAAGGACAAATTACTATACCCTGGATTCCAACTTGTTACCTACTGGTTTTAGCTATAGTTTTAGATTGAAAAATTGTAACATGAAATGATGAAAGTACAGTGAAAGTCCCAAAGTTACTATATCAGCATATTTTATGTGTTTATGCTCATAAATGATTTTTTGAGTTTATGGTAGTTTTGGAGATTCTTATTTTAACGTTATAGCTTTTTTCTCCTTATACATCAACGAAAGTCAAGTAAATTATTATTTTATTTTCATGTGGAAGTTGTTTAATCATTTCATGTGAAATAATAAAAATTATAGTGATATTAACTAATGTTAGTGATTACTCACTATGTGCTGGGCACTGTGCTAAGCACCTCATTTATATTATCTCATTCAAAGAGTTATAGGTGCATAATGGTCTTATTATCCCCATTTTATAGCTGAGGAGATTAAGAAACTCGTCACAGGTGTAAAGCTAAATTCTCAGAGGAATTTCCTTCAGATCTACTATGAAAATTTGCTTGGAAAAAGGTGCTGAAAATTTTATTTACTCTTCCCTTAATACCCAAGTGTAATAATGCTGTGTAGGATCCCCAGAAAGACTAGGACTTGAAAAATGGCAGTAGATAAGAAATGACCCAAGCTATAGGCAGAGGTAGCTGCTGTGCGCTCACACTACTGCTTCTCTGATCTGTGGCTTCCGAGTTCCCTTGTCACAATCTGGAGCATAAAACACAATTCACTCTGTGACCCAGTACATGCACATAGTTGTCGGCACACATCACCTTTCCGTATAACTAAACAGATTTTATGAAGGAATAATTAGCCTCAATCAGGTTATGTTTTCTGATATTTATGAGTGCATCTCATTAAAAAAAATGTATGTCAAGCCTTAAATCCACTTCATGATTTTATTATCATAACTTGAAAAAGTGCCGATGTGAACTCCAGAGGGCTTTGTATTTATGTCTAGTCTGACATTGGATAATATTCTTTTCCTAGTAATCATGATTTTTCTTTTTGTCAGAAGTAAAATATTAAGGAGTCAAGTGTCCAAAGTCTTGGACAGTGGAGAACTCAGGTCTCTAATCAATGCAGGATTGGTTCCATTTCATAATCTATGGTTAGAAAATGTAAGCAGACTCCCCTTGGGAAACCCTTAGTTCTGTAATCACTGTGAACAAACATTTCAGCCAAGCACCAGGCTTAATGTGTACAAAAAAATTCAGTGAAGGAATAACCACTAAAACAGTATGTAAATGGTTGAAGGTTCTAGAAGAATGCCAAATAATTGATCCTAGAAAAGGGATTCAGTGAAGAATCATGAGAAATCCTTTCCTCATAGAGCAGTACTTGTGGAACATGTGCCTGTGTGGGTTCAGACCGTACATAACACGCTCAGGATCATGAAGGAAGGAAACTGTTCACTATTTGCTCATTTCATGATCATCCTTAAGGTTCTCACACTGAGGAGATGGCACTCCTAAAATCAAAGTGGAGAAAACGTCACCTAGATTTCACATTCAGAAAACTAAGATTGGGGGAAAGCGGAGGAAACTCTTAAATTTTTAGCACACAATTTAACAGATAATTCAACATTTTGTTGTTGGTCAGTCCCTAAGTTTTGCCTGGCTATTTGCGATCCCTTGGACAGCAGCACTCCAGGCTTCCCTGTCCTTCACTATCTCCTGGAGTTTGCACAAACTGAGTCAGTGATGCCATCCAAATATCCCATCCTCTGTTGTCCCCTTCTCCTTCTGCCCTCAATCTTTCCCAGCATCAGGGTCTTTTTCCAATGAGCTGGCTCTCGGAATTTTGAGGAAATGATTAATGGAGAAAATCTGA
>SJYX01004176.1:86351-161972 GCA_006410675.1 Oreotragus oreotragus | reverse complement strand
GAGGCAGGTTAGGTGGTCTGGTATTCCCATCTCTTTCAGAATTTTCCACAGTTTTCTGTGATCCACACACTCAAAGGCTTTGGCGTAGTCAATAAAGCAGAAGGAGATGTTTTACTGGAACTCTCTTGCTTTTTTAATGATCCAAGTGATGCTGGCAATTTGATCTCTGGTTCCTCTGCCTTTTCTAAAACCAACTTGAACATCTGGAAGTTCACAGTTCACGTATTGCTGAAGCCTGGCTTGGAGAATTTTGAGCATTACTTTGCTAGTATGTGAGATGAGTGCAATTGTGCAGTAGTTTGAGCATTCTTTGGAATTGCCTTTCTTTGGGACTGGAATGAAAACTGACCTTTTCCAGTCCTGTGGCCACTGCTGTGTTTTCCAAATTTGCTGGCCTATTGAGTGCAGCACTTTCAAAGCATCATCTTTCAGGATTTGAAATAGCTCAATTGGAATTCCATCACTTCCACTAGATTTGTTCCTAGTGATGCTTTCTAAGGCCCACTTGACTTTGCATTCTAGGAAGTCTGGCTCTAGGTGGGTGATCACACCATTGTGGTTAACTGGATCATAAAGATATTTTTTGTATAGTTCTTCTGTGTATTCTTGCCACCTCTTCTTAGTATCTTCTGCTTCTATTAGGTCCATACAATTTCTGTCCTTTATTGTGCCCATCTTAGCATAAAATGTTCCCTTAGTGTCTCTAATTTTCTTAAAGAGATTTGTAGTCTTTCTCGTTCTATTGCTTTCCTCTATTTCTTTGCACTGATTACTGAGGAAGGCTTTCTTATCTCTCCTTGCTGTTCTTTGGAACTCTGCATTCAAATGGGAACATCTTTCCTTTTCTCCTTTGCCTTTTGCTTCTCTTCTTTTCTCAGCTATTTGTAAGGCTTCCTCAGAAAATCACTTTTCCTTTTCGTATTTCTTTTTCTTGGAGATTGTCTTGATCACTGCCTCCTGTACAATGTCATGAACCTCCATCCATAGTTCCTCAGGCACTCTGTCTGTCAGATCTAATCCCTTGGATCTATTTGTCACTTCCACTGTATAATCATAAGGGATTTAATTTAGGTCATAGAAGAATGGTCTAATGGTCTCCCCTACTTTCTTCAATTTCAGTCTGAATTTTGAAATCTGTAATTCATGATCTGAACCACAGTCAGCCCCCAGTCTTATTTTTGCTGTGTAGAGCTTCTACATCTTTGGGTGCAAAGAATATAATTAATCTGATTTCGGTATTGATCATCTGGTGACATCCATGTGTAGAGTCTTCTCTTGTGTTGTTGGAAGAGGGTGTTTGTTATGACCAGTGTGTTCTCTTGGCAAAACTCTATTAGCCTTTGTACTGGTTCATTCTGTACTCCAAGGCCAAATTTTCCTGTTACTCCAGGTATTTCTTAACTTCCTACTTTTGCATTCCAGTCCCCTATGATGGACATCTTCTCTGGGTGTTAGTTCTAGAAGGTCTTGTAAGTCTTCATAGAACAGTTTAGCTTCAGCTTCTTCAGCACTACTGGTCATGGCATAGACTTGGATTACTGTGATACTGAATGGTTTGCCTTGGAAATGAACAGATTATCATTCTGTTGTTTTTGAGATTGCAACCAAGTACTGCATTTCAGACTCTTTTGTTGACTATGATGGCTACTCCATTTCTTCTAAGGGATTCTTGCTGACACTAGTAGACACAATGGTAATCTGAATTAAATTCACCCATTCCAGTCCATTTTAGTTCACTGATTCCTAAAATGTCAATGTTCACTCTTGCCATCTCCTATTGAACCATGGACGTAACATTCCAGGTTCCTATGTAATATTGTTCCTTACAACATCGTACTTTACTTCCATCACCAGTCACATCCATAACTGGGCATTGTTTTTTCTTTGGCTCCATCTCTTCATTCTTTCTGGAGTTATTTTTCTATTCTTCTCCAGTAGCATATTGGGCACCTACTGACCTGGGAAGTTCATCTTTCAGTGTCATATCTTTTTGCCTTTTCATACTATTCATGGGCTTCTCAAGGGAAGAATACTGAAGTGCTTTGCCATTGCCTTCTCTAGTAAACCACATTTTATCAGAACTCTCCACCATGACCTTTCTGCCTTGGTTGGCCCTACAGGGCATGGTTCATAGTTTCATTGAGTTAGACAAGGCTGTGGTCCATGTGATCAGTTTGATTAGTTTTCTGTGATTGTAGTTTTCATTCTTTCTGTCCTCTGATGGATAAGGATAAAAGGTCTCCCCTTCCTGATGGGGGAGGCTCACTGTGAGGGAAACTGAGTCTTGTTCTGATGGGCAAGGCCATGCTCAGTATATCTTTTTCCAATTTTTTGTTGATTGTAGGCTATGTTCCCTCCCTGTTGTCTGATCTGAGACCAAACTATGGTTGAGGTAATGAAGATAATGGTGACCTCCTTCAAAAGGTCCCTTGCATGCACTGCTGCACTCAGTGCCCCCAATCCTGCAACAGGACACTGCTGACCCACGCCTCCACCAGAGACTCCTGGACACTCACAGGCAAGTCTGGGTCAGCCTCTTGTGGGCTCGCTGCTCCATTCTCCTGGGTCCTGGTGTGCACAAGCTTTGTTTGTGCCCTCAAAGAGTCTGTTTCCCCAGTCCTCTGAAAGTTCTGTAATCAAAGCCCACTGGCCTCCAAAGTCGAATTCCCTGGGGGTTCTCAGTCCCTTTGCCAGACCCCCAGGTTCAGAAATCTGTTGTGGGTCCTAGAACTTTCCTAACAGTGCGAGAATTTCTTTGGTATAATTGTTCTGCAGTTTGTGGGTCATCTGCTCAGCGGCTCTGCTGCTGCTGCTAAGTTGCTTCAGTCAGGTCTGACTCTGTGCGACCCCATAGATGGCAGCCCACCAGGGTCCCCCATCCCTGGGATTCTCCAGGCAAGAACACTGGAGTGGGTTGCCATTTCCTTCTCCAATGCATGAAAGTGAAAAGTGAAAGTGAAATCCCTCAGTCATGTCTGACTCTTAGCAACCCATGGACTGCAGCCTATCAGGCTCCTTCATCCATGGGATTTTCCAGGCAAGAGTACTGGAGTGGGGTGCCATTGCCTTCTCCAGCTCAGCGGCTCTATAGTGAGGTTAATGGCAACCTCCTCCAAGAGGGCTTATGCCAAAGACTGTGTGATGAGCCTTATCACATAGGAATTCAATAAATGACATTTTTATTAAAAAGCATGAAGTCCAAAATATTACCCTGTATATACCAAACTATTAACGTGGTATCACTAGATAATTATATTACATGTTTCAATTTGTTCTCCATGCATTTTCATTATTAAAATTACCCATATTGAACAGGTATTTCTTTCATATTATAATTAAGCTATTATAGTAAATAAGTTGGCATAAAGCTTGCAACAGCTAAGACATTTCTTCAGCAATAAAAAATGCTTTGTTTTCTTTTATCTTTAGAGACATGGTTAAAAAAATCTTAGGGATATTGTCAAAAATATGGCATGATCAAATAGGGATCCTGTGTAACTCAGCAGTTCCTGGCAGAATGTGAAAATTCAAAATGGCTCTCGCCTCCTTAGGCAAAACCTTAACTCTGAAAGCCAGTCTGTAGGCATTGTGTATGTATTTGTGTTACACTTGTAAAGTTTAATTAAAATTACCATACAGTGAGATCGTGTAGTTTCTGAGAATCACACTCAGCAGCAAGGCCACCAAATTAATTATGTCTGATGAAAGATGGTATGAGTGGGAGCCATACTTAGTAATGCAGGACAGGATAAATCTTTCTCTAGTTACACACCTGATTAAATCCTTGAACAGCCTTATAGAACAACCTGATTCATTTAGGGATATTTTCAGTTTGCTTGTTGATGTTTTCTTCACCCTGTGTTGCTATCATGGACTTTTGAGTTTAGCAAACTTGTTGTATCTGTTCTGCACTCATTTCTCTCTGAGGAATGACAGTTAATAATGAGAAAATGAGTGTGTTGTCACAAACAACATTGAGATTGAGGAGGGAATTGACAGCCGCTGCAGTAGCTGAAATCTTATCAACAGGAATACCACTCTCAAACAAAGGCAATTTTATTTGTCCAATGTGACAAAGGTTACTACTATTTAATTTATAATAAACTCTAGGTCCACATCTAGTGTGATGAAATGACAGAGCATCTTAGTCTAGAAATATTTTCACAGACAGATGTGATTTTTGTTTTCAGTTATACAAGTAGTAAGAACAGAGATTGAAGTATTTTCTGACAAGTGCCCTCTTGCCAGCTATGAAAAGACTTCTCCTTTCTGTCCTCTGCCCTCAACCATCATGCTAGTCTTAACATCATCCTAGTCTACTAATTCACAGAATCACTGCCCTCTCTCTAGAATTGTTTGTTTTGCTGTTGGCCTCTCTGTATTAGAATCAGCAATTCTGCTGAGATTCAACTGTGTTATATGTTCATGACCTTAGTTACAGTTTATAATTTAGACAGTGTGATAATTCAGGAAGCATTAACAAGTAGAATGTATATTAGACAGGAGGCAATATCATAATTATCCCAGAAGGAGGTGACTGTATGCTTAGGGAACTCATGAGACACAGGAGAGACACAAGATAATATTCTAAACCTGGAACTTTTAGCAATAATCAATTATATTAATTATTACATATTATATATAAATTATATTTTATTTTAATTATAATTTTTTAAAGATATGATTTGCAGCAGTTATTCTTCTATGAGCCAGATGGATGCATATTCCATTCAGGTGGGGGAATGACATGTTACCAAAACCCTCCCCTCATTTTGAGCCCTGGGCCTGTAAATCATTCAGGCTTGTTCAGAGTTTCACAGTATGGATTTTGAAGAGATTCACAGTAGTCTGTGGACATAGAATTTCATCCCAGTGGATGAACTCCATAAGGGAATAAACACCATAACATCTTCCCCATCCTCCTCATCTCCTCCCAAGAAAAAACATTCTCCTCGAATGTTACCCACACTGGTTGCCTCCAGGTAGACCATCTTTTACATTCTCACCCCAGGGCAGTTTTAGCTGCTTTGGCCACTTCACTACCTGGAAATTACGTTTTGTTTAGCAGGATTGTAGTGAGTTGAATGGTAGCCTCCCCAAAGGATATGTTCCTATTCTGTTCTTTAGAACAGGTGAATGTGACCTTATTTGGACAAAAGGTTCTTTGTAGATTTGATTAAGTTAGGGATCTTGAGATAAGATCATCCTTGATTATACCAGTGAGCCCTTAACCCAAGGGAAAGTATTCTTATTAGAGACACACAGAAGAGACAGACAAAAGAGGAGGCAGTGTGCCCACAAAGGCAGAGAGAGGAGTGATATAGCCACAAGCCAAACAGTGTGACCAGAGCTGGAGTGGTCAAGAGAAGAATCTCCCCTAGAGCCTCTGGATAGAGCACAGCCTTGCTGATACCTTGAGTGTGGATTTCTGGCCTCTGGAAGAGTGAGAGAGTAAGTTTTGTTCTTATAAACCACCTAGTTTGTGGAAATTTGTCACAGTAGCCACAGGAAACTAAAAGAAGCAGGTTCTAGAGTTAGCCAACCAAGATTCCTGGACCTGCTATGACCTTCAGTTCAGTTCAGTTCAGTTCAGTTGCTCAGTCATGTCCGACTCTTTGCGACCCCATGAATTGCAGCACTCAAGGCCTCTCTGTCCATCACCAACTTCTGGAGTTCACTCAGACTCACATCCATCGAGTCGGTGATGCCATCCAGCCATCTCCTGCTCTGTCATCCCCTTTTCCTCCTGCCCCCAACCCCTCCCAGCATCAGAGTCTTTTCCAGTGAGTCAACTCTTCACATGAGGTGGCCAAACTACTGGAGTTTCAGCTTTAGCATCATTCCTTCCAAAGAACACCCAGGGTTGATCTCCTTCAGAATGGACTGGTTGGATCTCCTTGCAGTTCAAGGGACTCTTAAGAGTCTTCTCCAACATCACGGTTCAAAAGTATCAATTCTTCGGCACTTAGCTTTCTTCACAGTTTAACTCTCACATCCATACATGAACACTGGAAAAACCATAGCCCTGACTAGATGGACCTTTGTTGGCAAAGTAATGTCTCTGCTTTTCAATATGCTATCTAGGTTGGTCATAACTTTTCTTCCAAGGAGTAAGTGTCTTTTAATTTCACAGCTGCAATCACCATCTGCAGAGATTTTGGAGCCCCCCCAAAAATAAAGTCTGCCACTGTTTCCACTGTTTCCCCACCTATTTCCCATGAAGTGATGGGACCAGATGCCATGATCTTCGTTTTCTGAATGTTGAGCTTTAAGCCAACTTTTTCACTCTCCTCTTTCACTTTCATCAAGAGGCTTTTTAGTTCCTCTTCATTTTCTGCCATAAGGGTGGTGTCATCTGCATATCTGAGGTTATTGATATTTCTCCCTGCAGTCTTGGGGATGTTGATAAACCTCTCTACAATTCTTATCTATAATGTGGGGATGATGATAATATATCATTCAGAGGACTACTGTGACAAATAAGTCGTCTATACATTATTATTACTGCATCTGTATAATTGTTAATGAAGGGGGCTTGCCATTGTTAATATATAAAATGAGGCATATTAAAAATGTTGACTTGCTTTGAACAAAACATTTCAGTCTGGCAGTGCCAGACAAGAAGTGGTTAAGAGCGGTCCTCTGGCAGGAGATCTGGGAAAAACATGTAGAGAAGATATGGAAGCAGAGTAAGGAATTATATGGTTGGCTACAGCTTAAAGTCGAGTTGGCTGTTTGTGATGGGTTTTCCTCTGTTTCAGTTTCATAACCTTGAGGCTTAGATTTTGGTTTGCTTACGAAGCTGCCATGGCATTAGAGCCTTCTTAGTCTAATGGGATTATTTAACTAATTTAACAGCCTGTTGGAGAGAAGATGTCTCTAAATATGTATTGGAGTCACCACCTCTTACCAAACAGAAACTCTTTGTCATTTAAAAGTCAGCTTTGCTTCAGCTTCTACTCAACCCATTTTCAAATATCCTGGAGTCTGTGTTTCACCTGAGCTCCCCAGACAGTATTTTGCTAGCACTCCTCTTGGCCTACAGCCTCACTTTGACACACTAAATGGACTGACCTTGTTTCATGATGATCTTTTATCAGCTGGATGCTCTTTAGTGATGTTGAATATTTATTTGTCTTGGCTTCATTCATTCATAGCTTGCTATAGACTGTACATTATGTTGAAGTATATTATGTATTTTTTATATCCTTTATGGAGAAGGCAATGGCAACCCACTCCAGTACTCTTGCCTGGAAAATCCCATGAATAGAGGAGTCTGGTGGGCTGCAGTCCATGGGGTTGTGAAGAGTCAGACATGACTGAGCGACTTCACTTTGACTTTTCACTTTCATGCATTGGAAAAGGAAATGGCAATCTACTCTAGTACTCTTGCCTGGAGAATCCCAGGGATGGGAGAGCCTGGTGGGCTGCTGTCTATAGGGTCACACAGAGTCGGACATGACTGAAGTGACTTAGCAGCAGCAGCAAGGAGGGAAAACCAGTAGACCATCAGGTATGACCTAAATCAAATCCTTTATGATTATACAGTGGAAGTGACAAATAGATTCAAGGGATTAGATCTGATAGCCAGAGTGCCTGATGAACTGTGGACAGAGATTCATGACATTGTACAGAAAGCAGTGACAAGACCATCCCCAAGAAAAAGAAATACAGAAAGGAAAAATGGTTGTCTGAGGAGGCCTTATAAATAGCTGAGAAAAGAGGAGAAACAAAAGGCAAAGGAGAAAAGGAAAGATGTTCCCATTTGAATGCAGAGTTCCAAAGAATAGCAAGGAGAGATAAGAAAGCCTTCCTCAGTGATCAGTGCAAAGAAATAGAAGAAAACAATAGAATGAGAAAGACTAGAGATCTCTTCAAGAAAATTAGAGATACCACAAGGGAACATTTCATGCAGAGATGGGCACAATAACGGACAGAAATGGTATGGACCTAACAGAAGCAGAAGATACTAAGAAGAGGTGGCAAGAATACACAGAAGAACTATACAAAAAGACCTTCATACAAAAAGACCTTCATGACCCAGATAACCACAATGGTGTGATCACCCACCTAGAGCCAGACATCCTGGAATGCAAAGTCAAGTGAGCCTTAGGAAGCATCACTACGAACAAAGCTAGTGGAGGTGATGGAATTCCAGTAGAGCTATTTCAAATCCTAAAAGATGATGCTGTGAAAGTGCTGCACTCAATAGGCCAGAAAATTTGGAAAACTCAGCAGTGGCCACAGGACTGGTAAAGGTCAGTTTTCATTCCAATCCCAAAGAAAGGCAATGCAAAGGATGTTCAAACTACTGCACATGCACCCATCTCACATGCTAGCAAAGTAATGCTCAAAATTCTTCAAGCCAGGTTTCAACAGGACATGAACTGTGAACTTCCAGATGTTCAAGCTGGATTTAGAAAAGGCAGAGGAACCAAAGATCAAATTGCCAACATCTGTTGGATCATTGAAAAAGCAAGAGAGTTCCAGAAATACACCTACTTCTGTTTTATTGACCACACCAATGCCTTTGACTGTGTAGATCACAACAAATCATGGAAAAGTCTTCAACAGATGGGAATACAGACTACTTGCCCTGCCTTTTGAGAAGTTTGTATGCAGGTCAAGAAGCAACAGTCAGAACTGGACACAGAGCAACAGAGTGGTTCCAAATTGGGAAAGGAGTATGTCCTAGCTGTATATTGTCACCCTGATTATTTAATTTATATGTAGAGTATTATTATTATTATTAAAGTCACTCAGTCATGTCTGTTTGCGACCCCATGGACTATACTGTCCATGGAATTCTCCAGCCAGAATACTAGAGTGGGTAGCCTTTCCCTTCCCCAGGGGATCTTCCCAACCCAGGGATTGAACCCAGGTCTCCTGCATTGCAGGTGGATTCGTTACCAACTGAGCCACCAGGGAAGCCCAAGAATACTGGAGTGGGTAGCCTTAGCCTATCCCTTCTCCAGCAGATCTTTCTGACCCAGGAATCAAACCGGGGTCTCCTGCATTGCAGGTGGATTCTCTACCAACTGAGCTATGAGGGAAGCTTCTGTATATCATACAAAATGCCAGGCTGGATGAAACACAAGCTGGAATCAAGATTGCCAGGAGAAGTATCAATCACCTCAGACACACAGATGGCACCACCCTTATGGCAGAAAGCAAAGAAGAACTAAAGAGCCTCCTGATGAAAGTGAAAGAGGAGGGTGAAGAGGCAGACTTAAAACTCCACATTCTAGAAATGAAGATCACGGCATCCAGTACCATCAGTTCATGGGAAATAAATGGGAAAACAGTGGGAACAGTGAGAGACTTTATTTTCTTGGGCTCCAAAATCACTACCAGATGGTGACTGTAGCCACAAAAATAAAAGATGCTTGCTCCTTGGAAAAAAAGTCATGACCCTGCTAGACAGCATATTAAAAAGTAGAGACATTGCTTTGCCCACAAAGTTCCATCTAGTCAAAGCTATGGTTTTTCCAGTAGTAATATATGGATGTGAGAGTTGGACTATTAAAAAAGCTGAGTGCAAAAGAACTGATGCTTTTGAATTGTGGTGTTGGAGAAGACTCTTGAGAGTTCCTTGAACTGCACGGAGATCAAACCAGTCAATCCTAAAGGAAATCAGTCCTTAATATTCGTTGGAAGGACTGACGCTGAAGCTGAAATTCCAATCTTTTGGCCACCTGATGTGAAGGACTGACTCCTTGGAAAAGACCCTGATGCTGGGAAAGATTGAAGGCGGGAGGAGAAGTGGACGACAGAGGACGAGATGGTTGGATGGCATCACTGACTCAATTGACATGGGTTTGAGTAAACTCCAGGATTTGTGATGGACAGGGAGGCCTGGCGTGCTGCAGTCCATTGGGTCACAAAGAGTTGGACACGACTGAGCGACTGAACTGACGGCCTGGCTCTTCCTGTAGCTCAGGCTTCAGAGGTTCCACCTGCTAGTCATATCAACAAAACCCTCCATGTCTCTTTCAAAACACCCATCTCACAGTTTCATTTGTGTCTTTTTCAGAAGACTATAAGCTCCATTAATTGGGATCAGAAAAGTTTATCCTCGCAGGGATTCCCACATCTACCTCCTCTTCTGGTCCTTAGTCAGTCAGTCAGTTCAGCTGCTCAGTCGTGTCTGACTCTTTGTGACCAATGGATTGCAGCACACCAGGCCTCCCTGTCCAACACCAACTCCTGGAACCTACTCAAACTCACGTCCATTGAGTCGGTCATGCCATCCAACTATCTCATCCTCTGTCGTCCCCTTCTCCTTCCACTTTCAATATTTCCCAGCATCAGGGTCTTTTCCAATGGATCAGTTCTTCGCATCAGGTGGCTAAAGGATTGGAGTTTCAGTTTCAGCATCAGTCCTTCCAATGAATATTCAGGACTGATATCCTTTAGGATGGACTGGTTTGATCTCCGTGCAATTCAAGGAACTCTCAAGAGTCTTCTCCAACACCACAATTCAAAAGCATCAATTCTTCTACGCTCAGCTTTCTTTATAGTCCAACTCTCACATCCATACATGACTACTGGAAAAACCATAGCTTTGACTAGATGGATCTTTGTTGGCAAAGTAATGTTTCTGCTTTTTAATATACTGTCTAGGTTGGTCTTAGCTTTTCTTCCAAGGAGTAAGTGTCTAGTCACCATCTGCAGTGATTTAGGAGCCCAAGAAAATCAAGTCTCTCACTGTTTCCATAGTTTCCCATCAATTTGCCATGAAATGATGGGACCAGATGCCATGATGTTAGTTAGTTTTCCTGTATTTAATGAATAGATATTGAATAGATTGAAATAGATATTGTGTCAGCATGTAACAAAAATAATGGTTATTTTCTCTTTATCTTTGATCTGGTATTTTTCTCATGAACATACTTGTTCTACGCACATTATTTTGTCAGAAGTAAAGCACATGACATGCTTATTAAGCTTTAATTAAGGATTTAGGGACTCAATGGACCTAATGGAAAATGCTACTTTCACAAATGAACACTTTACGTTCTCAGTCCTTCTTTTGGATAATTTGTAGCCCTGTAGTTGAACTGAGTGCTGACATGAATTTCAAGGACAGCAAGGATATAAGGTCTTAGTTTTCTGATAAACCAATATGCGATTAAATTTGTTTTCCAGGAGAATTTTATGGGAACAAGACATAAGGAATGAGCTAAAGTTACCCTGTGATGGACAGGGAAGCCTGGCATGCTGCAGTTCATGGGGTCATAAAGAGTTGGACACGACTGAGCGACTGAACTAAACTGAACTGAAAGTTACCAATTGTATTGGCATAGTGATGAGATAAATGCAAGAGAAGAAATAAAATTTCATTCCCTTCAAATACTTTGGTAGAATTTCCAATCCTGTATGCTGAGAACCCAGTCCCTTGAGATGATCTGTGAAAAAGAGCTTATTGAGCAAATTAGTTTCAGAAATACTGTTATTTATAATCCTCCTTTGGAAAGTATAATATGTGTTAGCATATTAAACACTCTGCAGTGTCCTAATGTTAAGAAATCTACTTAGTTTAAGCCAGTGATTCCTAAATTGTTCAAACAAGATGTTCTCAAACTTACATGACCACAAACTTTTTGTGTGTGACAAGTCATACCTATCAACCTTCTAAGGAAATTGTGTTCTTTAAAACACACTTAGAGAAATTCTGTAGTAGTATAATGATGATGGGCATAAAAAATTTTAATTACAGGATAAATGCATAACAATTATTACCACACTTGATTTGGTGGTGCCTCCTAACCATTGTGTAGAGTTAACACCTTACCTCTAAATTCACATATTTAATCTTATCAAATGTGGCCAAGCATCTATAATAATTTAACTGTCTGACCATAGAATAAGTTTATAGAATGAAGAACAGCCATACATTTGTTTAAAGCTTAAATTACTTTGTCTTCAGTCACAATTAGTTTTTCTAAACTGTCTATATATAGATTACTAATAATCAGTAGAAAGATTAATATCCCACACTATCAGAAATGTCCTCAAATTCATAAAATTGCTGTGAACATCAAGCTAGCAAAATTAAGAGATGACACTTTGTAAATTGCAAAGTACTTCACTAAGTGTTTCACCACTATATTTGGTGCAGACCTTTCCACAGAAGGGTCATCATCAGTATCCTTAAAATTGCATCTCAAGTTGTCTTGAAGTTCTGTTTATTAGAGAGAAGAGACACAGAACAAGGCCCTGAAATTTTATCTTGACAAATTGGGTTGCATAGCAGCTTGTTCATAGGACCTGAAATTTCATCTGAATACTAATGCTGGTATTGTGTTGACTCTACCAAGTCAAGCTTGAACACTCAGGCTTGCAGTTCACCCACCGTACAAATTTTCTTCATTACTACCATGTCCTCACATTCTAAAAGTCTGCCTTGCAAGAAATTACACGCATTTGAACACTGTCAACAAATGAGATCTGACAAGTAAACATTTTGCAGCAATGGGATTTGAAATCTGGACTTTGATTGCCTTCAATTCCTGATGATATCATATCCAGATTCCTCATGTGATGTATTAAAAGTGTCCTTCCTCCTTGAAAAGCTATGGGGAATCAATATGGAGTGAGAATTTTTAACAAGCTGCAGCACCTCAAAGCTGAAGCACTTAGCTGATGAAGCTTGGCACACCACCTCTCTTAAGGTGAACCTTAAAAACTGTGAGAAACAATATGCTGTAAGAAGTCTGTTTCACCTGCCATTTTCCTACAGAGACTGTTCGTGACACCCAAAGAGTAGTCTAGATAAGCACTTTCACCAGCTGGCGCTCAGGAAAATCCAGAATTGTCTTTAACGTGCATAGGACAAAGGCCCCTCATAACACCCCAGTGACCATTTTCAGGGAGTTACAATAAAATCACAGCGCATCATTTGTTACAGACTTGAGCTCTTATAACTTCCATTTATAGAACTGGAGGCCTGAGAATGACGTTCTCAAGTGGTGCCGCACAATAGAGAGGTTCAAATTCAAAGTCAAAAGACATTTCTAAGTCCAAATTCTTTCTGTTACTTGCTAGGGACTCTGGTTGTCACTGGTGGTGGTGGTAGGAGATCAAACTTCCCTGGGTCTTAGTTTTTTTCCCAGTAAAATAGGAAAAAATGCTCTGCCCAACTTACTTCACAAAGGTATAGCAACAGTAGAAAATACATGTGTGCTCATGCTGTGAGTATAAATGGTTGTCTTAGTTTGAATTCTCCTAGAACCAAATCCTGAGATAAGAATTTGGAGTGCAGTAAACTCCTTGGAAGGAAAGCTATGACAAAACTAGAAAGCATATTAAAAAGCAGAGACATCATTTTGCTGAGCAAGGTTCTTACAGTCAAAGCTGTGGTTTCTCTTGTAGTCATGTACAGATGTGAGAGTTGCACCGTAAAGAAGGCTGAGTGCTGAAGAATCGATGCTTTCAAGTGGTGGTGCTGGAAAAGACTCTTGAGAGTCCCTTGGACAGCAAGGAGATGAAACCAGTCAATCCTAAAGGAAATCAGTCCCAAATATTCATTGAAAAGACCGATGCTGAAGCTGAAGCTCCAATACTTTGGCCACCTGGTGCTAAGAGCCAACTCATTGGAAAAGACCCTGATGCTAGAAAAAATTGAGGGCAAAAGGAGAAGGGGGCGGCAGAGGAAGAGATGGTTAGATAGCATCACTGACTCAATGGACATGAGTCTGAGCAAACTCTGGGAGACAGTGGAGGATAGAGGAGCCTGGCGTGCTGTATTTTGTGAGATCACAAAGAGTCAGACATGGCTTAGTGATGAAAAACAACGACAACAATTTATTTGGAAGATAATTCCAAGAAATAACAGTAGAGGAAAGGGAAAAGAGACAGTAGTGGACTTGGCTTCCAATAAATTATCATTGTGCACAACTGACTTAATCTCACTCAGGAACTCTAGGAAGCCGTGTAAGACTCATCTCAGAGTTGTCTCACCTGGGAACTGATGCTACTGTGTGCTTACTTACCAGCTCTGTTCAGCCATTAAGGAAGACTGTCCTAGGGGAGGTGAAATTAATTCTTGACACTTCAGCCTGTCAAATGCATGAGTTGAGTGGTTTCAGAGGAACCCAAGGAAAGCCCTTAGGCAAAGAGCTGTTGGTCCTAGTATTTGGAAGTAGCCTAAAGTGCACTTAAATGGAGAGGGCTGGGGAATATGAGCTGCATATTGACGTTATACATGAAAAAGCCCTCATGTACAGCTGAATTCATCTTTGCGATCTTCTTAGACCTTTTCCCTCCTACTCCTCAGAATCTGAGCCACCATCATGATGTTTGTGAAACATTTCACCTTTGAATTTATATAAAATTTTTCAAAAAATATCTATGACCAACTTATAGTACTGTGATGCTTATTTTGCAATTTAATGGGAATGGTACAAATGGTATACATCATTCTGAATTACTAATTCTTGTTCAACAATTACCTTTGAAATCTATTCATGTTGAAACATTTAGCATTTTCGGTTGTCTGTAGCAAGAATCAGCAACTGTCTGTAAAGGGCCAGATAGTAAATACTTTAGGCCTAGAAAGTCATATAGTCTGTCTTACCAGAGTTTTAAGTTTTAATGCGATTAACCATCAATTTGTTTCATGGATTATGTTTTTGAGGATTTTATAATTCATAACCCTCAAGGTGGTGTGAAAAGTTTTTCAGTCTTTTGTTCTGGTGGGAGAGTCCCTGCCAGGGCCCCATGTTTACGGACAGAGTCCAGCTGCAGCTTCACATTTAGCTCAGAGCCCATAACCTTTACTTTCAGTCCTATGTGGCCATTGAAGTCTACTGTCTGAAATGCATATCCAGCCCTCAAATTTAAGACAAACATTTTATCTTCAACTGTAGTTCTCCTCAATTTAACTGTTATATACAATCATTTGGTTTATGTTTTAGATTCCACACTAAGTAGTAACATACAATATTTGCCTTTGACTTATTTCACTAAGCTTACTACTCTATAGATCTGTCTGTGTTGTTGCAAATGGCAGAATTTCATTCTTTTTTATGGCTGAGTAACATTGCATTGCACATACATACCACATCTTTATCCACTCATCTGTTAATGGATATATAGGTTGCTTCCATGTCTTAGCTATTGTAAATAATGCTGCATGTATATCTTTGAATTAGTGGAGTTTTTTTCCCTTTGGATATACACAGAAAAGTGGAATTCCTGGATCATATGGTAATTCTATTTCTTTAGAGTTAATTAGCCTAATCCTGTAAACTTCCTGTGACATCTGTTTTTCTGTTCTGGCTTCTACATTTCCCATTAAAGTCACCAGAGCTGTCACATAAGCTCTTACTATTCTTGCCTGAATTTTTTAAGTGGCCTCTTTGTTTTCAGTCTATTTTCCCTTCAGTCCATCTTTCTCTGATACGAGTGGAATTTTTAAAAAATTAAATCATTTCATGCTTAACCTCCTTCAGGAGGAGATTATAGAGTAGTCATGCTTCTATCTTAGGACCTAAAATCGTCACCTAATTTCTACTTGCTGCACCTGTCAAGATGCTACCACTATGGGCATGTTTCCTCTGTTTTTCCCTTCTTCCTCACCTAGCCTTCTTAACCATCCACACTTTTTTCATTTATCTTTGCCCTATAATACCATAGCATTTCTGCATACCTCTATCATAGCTTTTACCAAAGTAATGTGTGTTCAAGCATGTGCTTATTTCAATCTTCATTAGACTGTAAGTACCTCGAGGTCAGAAAGATATCTTTTTTGACTTTATATTCCCATTAATTAGCTCAGTGCATGATATTCAGTCAGCACCTAAATTGGATGACACAAATAGGCATCTTATTCCTTTAAAAACATATCATGTGTGCTATATGTTATCACCTCCACTTACCTATGTCAAAAAGGCTTGATTTTATTTCTTCTGTAGGAAATTGTTTGCAACTAAAGAGTTTATATTCAGTCAGCAAGCCAATAATAGTGCAAGGAAAAAGAAATGAATCCACACAACAGCCAGTAGAGATTGATATTATGGGTGGCCATTAATACAATTTCTTAGCCAATTCCCAGAATTTTAATCAAATTGTATAAGTAGAGACAAAGGAAAAGGGTGATTTTGCTCTCAATATTAAAACTGCTGCTGCTAAGTCACTTCAGTTGTGTCCAACTCTATGTGACCCTATAGATGGCAGCCCACCAGGCTCCCTGTCCCTGGGATTCTCCAGGCAAGAACACTGGAGTGGGTTGCCATTTCCTTCTCCAATGCAATATTAAAACTAAGCAAGGGCAAAAATTTCAAATTCAGAAGAGGCCAACAAGCAGCAGTCGTCTGGGAATAACAAAAGGTGGAAAGAGGTCACAATCTAGGAGAAAAAGAAGATGATTTTCATTTTAGGCAGAAGCCTTTAATTTTAATGATCTTTATTTATTAAAAAGATCACCTGTGGTCTTTTTAAGTAGAGTATGTGCCACTATGATTGACAGGGAGAAAAGGAAACTATAAGAGGGAATGACTTGGCTGAAGAAAATTTCGAGTTAAAGGTGAACTTTGAACTGCTTATTTAAAGTGTTAGGGTTGAGTAAGGTTTTTATTCATAATTCTTAATAATTTATTGAAAAACAAATTATTTAGATGATGAAAAGAGCAACTAGCATACTATCAAAAATCTGTCTGGTAGCACTTGAAACATTTTGTATGGTATCAGAAGTATTACATTCATTATAACTACTGATGTTATTGGTATTAAAAATGAAAGGCCAGGTACTAGGCAAATAAGCACTAGGGATGCAATGTACTGCCTGACGACTGCAGTTAGCACTGCTGTGTGACATACAGGAAAGTTGTTAAGAGAGTATATCCTAAGAATCCTCATCACAAGGAGAATTGTTTTTTTAATTGTATCTAAACATAACAATAGAGATAATGGATGTTAACTAAACCTATTATGGTCATTCCACAGTATATGTAAGTCAAACCATCATGTACCTTTCAAATTATGCAGTGATATATGTTAATAATTACTTCACAATGAATGTGGGAAACCAACATAAAAGCCTACCATGAACACTATAGTGTATCAAGCAGAACAAAAAAG
The DNA here is from genome assembly GCA_006410675.1 of Oreotragus oreotragus. Classification (NCBI taxonomy): domain Eukaryota; kingdom Metazoa; phylum Chordata; class Mammalia; order Artiodactyla; family Bovidae; genus Oreotragus; species Oreotragus oreotragus. The sequence goes on along the minus strand of SJYX01004176.1, from coordinate 144,890 downwards.
TCCATGAAAAGACACACATCAAATAAGTGATCAAGACCTAGAAAAGTCGATGGTACCAGATTGCAGCTGCAATGCATATATGGCATAGCAAATACTTTGTTTCTTTCTTCAGAGAGTATTTTATGTCAGACATCTCATTTACCACCTCTAGCAAAGAGGCCAATCACATCAACAAAGAGAAAAGACCATGAATTATACAGTTTAGAGAAAAGCTTTCATGTTTGCCACACAGGACATTATTGTCTATGGATTCAGAAAATAGAGGTTAACCCTTTTAATTCTTTTAATGTATACTGAAAGATAATTTAAATGACCATGAAATAGACTGAGATGGCCCTCATCCTTCATTTGTTTAGTCAACAAATGTATATTGAGTGTGTTCCACATAACATAGACCCTCAAGCCCAAGGTCTCTGCCCTTTTGGAGTATATTCTCTAGTTAGAGTGGAGGGGGTTCAGGAAATAAGGAAGCTGAAATAAGGGAAGCACATCCAGTTCACATCCAAGCAGCCCTTCTCCCCTCAGTGCAGATGTCCCCACACGCTGCTGTCAGCCTTGAGGCTCTGGGTGTGGAGGCTCACCCCAGAGCCTGCTCTGTCTGGACAGGTGGGAGGCCAGGCATTTCTGGGAGCATCTCTGAATAAACTGACAGAAAGCTACTTGTAAATATCCCAGCTGTGTTGACACTTAGGTGGGATAACTCCGAAGGATGTGCTCTTCCAAGGTTTTCCAAGTATGTGGGGCCCCAATTACTCCACAGAGTAGCTCACTTGACAGGGTGCCCCTTCCTGCCTCCTTTCCTTTGCAGCCTCACCCATTCCCCACTGTTGGCCTGTGTTTCTTTGTAGTACCTCCCCAACAAACTGTTCGCACTGGATTCTTTGTCTTAGGATTTCCTAAGGTAAGCCAAACAAATCAGAAGGTCATAGGTTAAGAAAAAAAAAAATCAAGCAGGGAAGGGAGACATGGAGAATTTTCACTGTACGTCCTGGTTTTATTGATGTTCTAAACTGCCTGGGCACTGTGTTCCCAAATACTCCCCACTTTAATTTTAGTTTCCCCAAAAGCAATTCTAAGACAAGGATTTGATGTGAGTTATTTACTTGAGAAGTAGTCAAAGGAAGCACAGGAAAGGAAAGGAAAAACAGAAGGGAAAGAGAAATTGAGAAGGAAGGAGAGTCACTAAAAGTTATGTTAGTTAGAGTGTTACCTCTCTGGGCACTTAACGCTCTGTGCCTGAGGAATGGGGTAAAACATGTTTCAGATAATATTGAGAAAGCCAGTCTGGCAGCAATAGAACTGGAATTTGAATGAAGAAATGTAAATATGGATACTATTTATGTGACTATTGCACAAATACAGGTGTGATAAGATCTTAAACCACAGTAGCCATCAGTAAGCATCACTGAGTTTGAGAATAAAAGACTCCAATTGATGAAACTCAGTGCCTATAAGTACTTAGAGCTGAAGGAGAGAGACCCTGAAGATTCCTCCCAGATTTCTGATAAAGTATGTGGGAGAGCAATTGCTGATATAGAGAAGTCAGTTTGCTGGGTTGTGGGTGGTAATGATGAGTTCATGTTGGGCTTACTGAGTTGGACATGTAGAAATACAACCCATCCAAGTGTGAAAGCCTTTCACCTCTTATCTATGAAAGAAAAAAAAAATGGGGGGGGCAGTTGATAAATTTGAAGAAAATTATCAATAGTTTTTAGTGCTTTAGAGAGAAGTCCAGTTACCATTAAAACAAACAAAACATATTCCAGGTTAAACCCTATGAAACTGATAATATTTGAATGTTTTTGATCTACATAAAATATCAGTTTCATAAGGTCTATCAAATATTCATAGTTCACCGGCTTTGGGAATGAACCTTACAAGGGATCTTCCTTAGATTTCACTAAGGAAATAAAGATTATTGTGTTGAAAATAACCTTCCAAGGGAAATAAAAATTGGTGACAGAAAATTTATCAAGCCCAAATATCTTCTTTTTATTACTTCCCTTTCCTGTCTCATTGGACAGGCCTGGGTAAGGTAGTAGAGAATTCTGACCTGGGGGGCAATGATGGGGGGGCTCTTATTGGAACTCTACTCTCAAGAACTCTGCTGGAGAAACTGGATTTTCTGTAGAAACCAGTATTCTATAGCATTTCCCCCATGGAGCAGCGTCTCTTGGAACTTTAAAGATATAAGGCTTCATGAAAATATCATTTATCTTTCATGTAAGTTAAGCTGAAGAATTCTTCTTTGTTAGCGAGAGAGAAGAGTAAAACATTTCTGGGTTTTTCAAATAGAAGGGGAAAAAATAGGTGGAGAAATGATATTTTCCTTGGTGACTGATGCCAGGAACATTTTGTTTTGATAAGTTCAATTCTGCCATCATTATATTACAGTCAAAATAGAGTTTTTGACTGAATTATGCATTTCTCTTCTAAGCTGCTCCTGCTATCTGGAACTGAGATACTTCCAGTTCAAGATTATTTCTACCTTTCAGATTTACACTGACATTAGTATAAACCAAATGAAGAAAAATGAAAATATATTCATGCAGCTGTTTCTGCATATCACCTTTAATCTTCCATGTACTTTAAAATATGTGCTTCTCAGAAGAAGAGAGAGATCTATTTTTGCTTTATGTGAGTATAAAAGTAATTTGTTACCATGGTGATATATATTTTTTCCATCCTGTATTTTCCAAACACAGTCTTTGCTTCAAGCTTTGGGTAAACAGTCGTTCTCTCTGTCCTCCATTTATAGTACCATGCTCCACTGACCACTTCAGGTCAAGCGCAAGCTAGTCTACAAGATCAAGTACCACATTTGACAGAGATTTTCATTTTTCGGTGCTTGTGTCAATATGAGCCTGTTGACAGAGTCAGGAAGAGGGCATTTTATATTCTGAGACCCTTGATTTGGCAGGTACTCAAGTTTAGTGTTCCAATTTCCATGCCTTTTTTTCCTCCCAAAAAAGAATCACTGACTATTTTAACCCTATATAATCCCAAATCCAACCCAGTCAGCATTCAGGTATCATTACATTCACCAGGCTGGCAATCTTTAGTGGCTGTTTTTCTATTAATTCTGTAAACTGTTAGGAACTGGCAACCTTTTAGTTGTTTGTAAGCCAAAAAAAAAAAAAAAATTTCAGTGGCCTAATTATTTTCAACCTAAGGAACTTGCAGTAGAAGAAATAAAGTAAATAGAACCTGGTGAGTCAATTTATCGGCTCAAAGGAATTAAATAAATCAACAATGAAAGAAAATTGCCTTAAAGACAAGACAGATAAGGGAAGATGGAGAAAGAGATATACAATCAGAGAACCATTTTTAGTCTAAGTTCTGAGTATATATTGCCTGTATGGTGGTGAGGGGAGGTGGGAGAGGCGGATTTGAAGGGGGAAAAGGAGACGTCTGTGAGGAAAGGCAGCGGCAGACAAGGACACTGTGAGATAGGAGGCCAAATTTAGTTCTGGTATTTGTTACAATAACAAACCAAATATCAGTGTGTCAAAGTGTGAAATCCCCAAGCAAAATCAAGCATCACCTATCAATTTGTCCACATAGCCTGCTTTGGATGGGACAAAAGGCAAAACACAAGAATAGATCATTTATGTATAAGTTAAATGTTTGTTGAATGTCTATCTGGGTGAGACATCAGGTAAGCCTTGAAGGAAGTAAACAGGAGCATTGTAGACTGAATAGACTGAAGTAGGCAGTTTAATGTAAACACATAGAAAGTAGTTAATAATTCAAAACCCATATGAGCTGGATACATGTGCTCAGTCACTCAGTCATGTCTGACTCTTTGCAGTTTCGTGGACTGTAGCCCCACCAGGCTTCTCTGTCCATGGGATTTTCTAGGCAAGAATACTAGAGTGGGTTGCCACTTCCTACTGCAGGGGTTCTAGATAGCTCAGGTTTATTGCACTTTCGAGGCAGTGGAATTTCCTTCCATTGTGGGGGATTACAGACCAAGATTGGAACCAGCTTTTGAAGAACAGGCTGACAGTAGAGAGATGTGAAGAAGAGGGAAGTCGGAAGGAGTACCCCCTTCTCCTCTGGGTACTGATGATAGAGCGCACATATGAAGGAGATTTGATGGAATAGGATGGGTTGGATACCACGTCTCAGAATCAAGGCTGAAACAGGCTTCATACCCTCTTCTCTGAATTTCAACACTAATACCCACAGAGATCCCACTGGGCTTGAAGTACAGACTCAGAACCTTCATACCCAACCAGCTGGATAAATGAGGACCTCGAGATTGCCATAAACACCCACTTGGAGACAGAAAATAGAGTAGTTAGTGCAAGTGAAGAGATAGTGCGTGTTTGACAGAGTGCAGAACATGCAAAAGGAAATGTGAAATCTGTTCTGGCTTTTGTCACCACCAGCAGAACCACCAAAAAAAAAAAAAANGGCTATGATTTAAAAAACAGGAAAATGAGAAATGTTACAGAAGATGTGGAGAAATCCTTCTATGCTGATGGTGGGAAGGCAAAATCATGAAGCCACTTCAGAAAAGTCTAGCAGTTCCTCAGAGGTAAACACAGAGTCACCATCTGGTCCAGGGACCCCACTCCAAGGCACACAGGTGAAATAAATGAAAATACACATCCACACAGAAACTTCTACACAATCACTTATAGCAGCATTATTCACAATAGCCCAAAGGTGGGAATAATCCAACTGTTCATCAACAGATGACTGAATAAATAAAACGTGGTGTAGCTGTATAACAAAATGTTATCCCATCATTAAGAGGAGTAAAGTCCTGATACACGCTACAATATGGGTGAACCTTGAAAACCTCATGCCACATGAAGAAAGCCAGTCACAAAAGACCTGATATTACATGATCCCGTTTATAGGAAATGCCCAGAATGAAGCTGCTGCTGCTGCTGCTGCTAAGTCGCTTCCGTCGTGTCCAACTCTGTGCGACCCCGGAGACAGAAAGCAGATGGCCGGTTGCATAGGGATGGGGGAGATGGAGGAATGGGTGGGTGACAACCAAAGGGTATGGTTTCTTTTGGAAATAATGAAAATGTCCTAAAGTTGACTGTGGTGGTGGTTGCTCCAGTCTGTGACTATCCAAAGAGACCATAGAGTTGTACACTTCAAATGGATGAATTGTATGATATGTGAATAATATCTCAATAAAGCTGGTACAAAGCAGTTTACAGACATGACTACCTATAAAGCAGAAACATCTACAGTTTTAAAATAATAAAAAATAAAAGGATAACATACAAATATCCTCCTTATATAAAGAGCTCTTGTGAGTTAATGAACTATAAACAGCCCAACAGAAAAATGGGCAAAAGATTTGAACAAGCCACTCACAAAAGGGGCAGTGTAAATAACTAAAAAGGCATATAAATATTCAACATCTCTAGTAATCAAAGAAAGGAACATACTAAGAAATGTAACAAGGCACACTGTTGGTGAATGTGTGGGGAGAACAGTCTCCTACCCAGACGATCTCAATTTGCTTGGGTTTCCCAGGAAGCTAGAATATCCATGTTAAAAAAGAACAGTCTAGGGTTAAACAGGATTAATTGCTCAATCTGAAGTGGGATTATAAATCAGTACATTCATTCTGGAGAGTCATTTGGCAATAGGTATCAAGAACCTTCTTTACAGATATATATCCTGTCTCCTGGAAATTCTACTACCAGGAGTTTATTCTAACAAAACGTTCATTCATCAACAAGTATTTGTAGGGGGTCAGAGACGTACACTGAATACTGAGGCTAAATCTACAGATTTTTATCTCAGGTTTTCATAACAATGAAATATTCAGTTCAGTTCAGTCGTTCAGTTGCGTCCAACTCTTTGGGACCCCGTGAATTGCAGCACACCAGGCCTCCCCATCCATCACCTACTGGCCACAAGCTAAACTATGTAGACCTAATGGAGATTTTTTAAAGACAAAGCCTGTTTCATCTACACAATGAAATACTCTGTAGGCGCTAAAAATGATGTTGTAGAAGAACATTTATTGATGTTACACTGCTAAATGGGAAAAAAAACAAGTCAGAAAATTGTGTGCGCTAGCAATGCTAATTTGCAAATAAGATATATGTGTGTATAAACAAATGCCCGACAGGATACATACACTCTAAAATGTTAACAGTGGTTATCTCTGGGTGTTGGGATTAAGGGTGAACTTCATTTCTTTCTCCTGGTTCAACTGTATGAAATATTTTCTTCATAGTAAACATGAATTACTTTTGTAACAATACAACAAAAGTCAACTGCATTTAACAAAAAATCCCCACACTTGCCATGCCCCCCATGGATGAAGGACCCAAGGAAGGGGGTTGCAGAGTCAAGCACACATTTACACTTGATCTAGCAACGACAGCTACTGTTACTAAGTACAGTTGTCCCTCAGTATCCATGAACCCCAGCTGATACCAAAATCCAGGAATGCAAGTCCCTTATACAAAATGGCATAGTATCAATATTTGTATAAAACCTACACATATCCTGGTGGCTCAGACGGTAAAGTGTCTGTCTACAATGCAGGAGACCTGAGTTCCATCCCTGGGTTGGGAAGATCCACTGGAGGAGGAAATGGCAATCCACTCCAGTACTATTCCCAGTACAATCCACTCCAGTACTAACCCCATGGATAGAGGAGCCTGGTAGGCTACAGTCCATGGGGTCGCAAAGAGTCAGACACGACTGAGCAACTTCACTTTCACTTTACCCATATCCTCCCACATATTTTAAATCATCTCTAGATTATTTTAAATACTAAGTGATTAGGTGAAACTCATTCAGTTGTGTATGACTTTTTGTGACCCCATGTCCTGCAGCCCCTGTAAATGCCATGTAAATCATTTTAAATGCAATGGAAATATTGTGTAAATGGGACTTCCCAGGTGGTGCTAGTGATTAAAAAAAAAAACAAAAAAAAAACCCTGCCTGTCAATGCAGGAGACATAAGAGATGCAGGTTCAATCCCTGGGTCGGGAAGACTCCCTGCAGAAGAGCATGGCAGCCCACTGAAGAAGTGTTCTTGCCTGGAGAATCCCGTGGACAGAGGAGCCTGGTGGGCTACAGTCCACAGGGTCACAAAGTCAGACACAACTGAAGTGACTTAGCACACACACATACTATGTAAATAGTTGCCAGCTCAGCAAAATCAACTTTTGTTTTTTGGAAATTTTTTCTGGAATTAATTTTTTTTTTTTTTCTATCTGGGGTTGGTTAAGTCTATGGAAGCAAAATCCACGGGTATGGATGGCTGAACATACCTATTACACTCCAGGCACTTTGCACAGACCATTCCCCTTAGTCCTCAGGAGAACCACCGGTGAGAGAGGTCCTCTCATCTGACAGAGGCTGGGTGACCTGCCAGCAATCCCACAGCTGGTGAGAAGCAGAGCTGGGATCTGAACCCTGGCCTGCCCACCCCTCAGTCAGACCCTGCCTTCACCTTAGCTGCTCCTGTAGGTTCCTGGGGTGGGCAGAGGAAGGTCCCAAGCGACCAGGCCCTCTATCCTGCTGGCTGGCTCTATGCGGGCCCTCCCTCCCTGCAGACAGCCTGGGGGCGACACAAGGACAGGTCAGCAAGGGCAGAGGGTGTGGCACTGGCAGGCCAGTTGGCCGAGGTCAGGGCTCGGGGCAGACCAACTGTGGACTCCTCGCCTGCTGGGCGACAATCAGGAAGCCTGACCACATCCGGTCCCAGGAGTTCCCAGGCCCTGCGCGCTCCCAAAGGCAGGGAGAGAAAACCTTGCCTGGCCTGCTGCCACCCTGGTAAACGCAGCAGGAAAATAGCTTGCCGTCTGTGACCGTCTCCCTGGACCCCGGACAGCTGGCCAGTCCTTTCCCCACTTCCGGGCCTCTTCTGTGTGAGGAGGGGCTGTGAGATCTGATGGCCCCAGGACCCTCCCAGGCCTAAATGCTTTGAATCCGTGGCATGCTTCCTCGCAGGGGGCCCAGCAGGAAGAGGAAGGGGGTGAGGCGTCCCACCCAGGTCCCGAAGGAGCCCCCTCCCCTTCCCCTCAACTCCGTTCCCACTGCTATTTTTAGAACAGGGACCATCTCCGCCAGCCCCGTCCTGCCCAGAGCTCCAGGTAAAACACAGCTGCCCCATTCATTCCACTCCAGCCAGCACGTGGGGGGAATTTACAGACAAGCCAGTCGACTAGACAACCTCCCCCCAAGCCATTAGCCAGGCCACTTCTATTTCCATTACAGCCCAAAGCGGTGACTTACTTTTCCTAAGACGACACAGCTGAGTGAGATGAAGAGCATCTCTAAGACAGTCTGTGCCCCTCCCTGTCCCCAACGTGTCAGGCTCTGAAAGTCCCCAAAGAGGAGTGCTGGGGGAGGGTCCTAGTTCTAGCACCAGCTGCATGACACTGGCCGGGAGTTCTTACCCCCGTCTTGTCTTGGTTTCTACAAATCAGCTTGTTAATCGATGAACCCCACTGGGGCAGAGGGTAGCCTTTTCGGTTCCACACTCAAAGATTCTGTACTTCTATCAAAATTCTAGTAGTTCATGAAATAAATATTGCATTCTCTATTGTTGGGTGTGTGTGGAGCGGTATATCACGAAGTTCATCTGAGAGTTGACGGTGGGTCTCAGAAAGCACTTTCCCATTGAAAATTGTGTTATAAATGGTAGTCAGCTTCCTATGCTAGCCTGCTGCTGCTGCTAAGTCACTTCAGTCGTGTCCAACTCTGTGTGACCCCATAGACGGCAGCCCACCAGGCTCCCCCATCCCTGGGATTCTCCAGGCAAGAACACTGGAGTGGGTTGCCCTTTCCTTCTCCAATGCATGAAAGAGAAAAGTGAAAGTGAAGTCGCTCAGTCTGTCCGACTGTTAGCGACCCCATGGACTGCAGCCCGCCAGGCTCCTCCGTCCATTGGATTTTCCAGGCAAGAGTACTGGGGTGGGGTGCCATTGCCTTCCCCGATGCTAGCCTACTGAACCCGTAATGTTCTCCCACAAGGAGAAATAGCAGAAACCTATACTGTGATAGAATTTAAACAAAATGGAAAACCACTAACATTTAAAAGACACTGAGGAAATTTACCCTAAGTAGTGTTTGAGCAAAAGAAAGTGAAAGTGAAGTCGCTCAGTCGTGTCCGACTCTTTGCGACCCCGTGGAGTGTAGCCCACCAGGCTCCTCCGACCATGGGATTCTCCGGGCAAGAGGACTGGAGTGGGGTGCCATTTCCTTCTCCAAAAGAAGGATCAAGAGAAGGTACACATTAAAGGCAGTGAGTTAGTGGCAACTTCTGGGGAAGCCGAAAGGAGACTTCTGACCACCCCAGAAACTGCAGGCATCGCACACCGATTCTTACAACTTTCACTGAAAGTTAGCTGCATGCCATCGACCAGGAGTTAAAGAACATATGTGTATCATTATATACATGAAATTAAAACAAGAGTCCAGTGAGCAGGGAAAAAGAAATGGGAGAAGATTCTCGGCTTGAAAGTTATTGTACTGTCTTCCCGGGAGTGAGCCAGGAAGGAGGCACCTTTGGTTGGGAGGAAGCAGGGTTGTGCTTATAATTTGAGTTCTGAGATGAGGACCTCTTTCCGTATAAGATTCACTGATATATTTATTTGACTCAAGAACATGATGAATATTAACCATGTACAACACTTGCATATGGACACTCAGGTGGTTCAGTGGTAAAGAATCCACCTGCCAAGTGGGTCAGGAAGATCCCCTGGAAAAGGAAATGGCATCTCACTCCAGTATTCTTACATGGAGAATCCCATGGACAGAGGAGCCTGGTAGGTCACAGTCTATGGGGGTGCAAAAGAGTTGGACAAGACTTGGCAACTAAACAACAACACTTGCATTTGTGTCAATGTGAAGACCAAAATGTCTGATTGCTTTTTTCTTTTAACCTCTTGTTAAAAAAGCCCTGGGGCTTTGGAGATGATTCCTGGAGATCACCTAAATTCAACACCCTCGTTTCTCTTGGTAAAGAAACAAATGATCAGAGAGGTGAAGTAATTTGCCCAAAGTCACACAGCGAGTTACAAGCAAAATCAGGATTTGAACCAAGATCTTCAGAATCCTACTCTGGTTTTCTCTGAGGGCAAGGAGCTCAGTGAGAGGGGAGCTCCGCAAACCCAGGAGAGAGAACCATAGGAGCGGTTCCCATCAGGTCTCCTTCCCTGATGAGTCAGTATGGATACAAGGCATTCACAACTCTGAAGTGAATCTGGCCAGACTAGATTGCTTAAGACCAAATGGAGATCCAGGCTCTGGTCTTGCAAAACTGAAGTGCAATGGAAAGCGCTTTGAGCCAAGAAAGTCAGCAGACCTGAGTCAAGTCCTAGCTCTGCCTGCCACTACCTTGTCCCACGAACCTGGCCAGGTCCCTTCCCCTTTTTTGAGCCTCAGTTTCCTCATCTAGATTCTAGAATGTGACAGGCTTGAACCGTAATCCAATTCTACAATATCTAGTGAGTACCTCCCAAGGATCAGGCTTAACAGAGTCAGAAATAAATAAACTATGACCCCCGACTACAGACCATATGCAAGTTTATTTAAATAACTTAACCCCGCACAGAGAGCTAATTTATAAGTATAAAAACAGATGGTTTGTCAACCAAATGCAAGCACCACACAGAAGCACACACACCATCGGGCCTTTGGAAGATTAAGGCAGCATTAATATCTCAGTTTTATGAGAATACTTATGATAGTCAGATGTTATTAAAATATCTCAAAATATGCAGAGCCCACGAATTGCTGACCTCTAGAGGGAGGGGAGAGGAGCGCAGTGAGGGTGACAAGGGAGAGGCCGTAAGAGAGGCTGGGACCCTGCCTGGGAGAAGGGTGGGTGTGGATGTCTGGCTCCCACGAAGCCCATGGTCTTGCAGGTGAGACACAGCTGCCTGACACTCTGTGCTAAAGATGAACAAAATACTATGGAGCACAGACGGGGAAGCAGGGACTTCTGAGGCAAGCCAGGGACCCTGAAGCCTGAGGACTGTATGTGGCCGGAACAGCAGAGGAGGGCAGGCAACATCAGGCAGGAGAAACAGCCTCAAGCGGAACATGCATGGGGAATTTAGAGAAGGGGAATAATTCAAAATGGCCAGGCTGTGGGCTCAAAGCCGGAGAGCAGAGCAACCAGGGAGAAAGCCGGGGTGGGACCATGGCCTCGCAGGATGGTCTTGAAGCAGGGAGTTGAACTGCTCAGCCTCCCCAGCTTTGATGGTCTGTGGTTGCTGGCAAGTAGGAGAACAGAGCCATCCAGAGTCAGTGCTCTGGGGCTGGGCCCCCCAGGCTCCAACCCTAGCCACCCACTGGCTGTGTGACCTTGGGCAAGTTTCTCCTCAAAGACTACCAACTGGGTATATAGTGAGAGTAAATGTGTAACGATGACAAAGAACCTCAAGAGACTGTAGTGAGGATTAAGAGAGAATATGTAGGTGAAGAAGAGCTTGGCATTGCTCCAGGCTCACAGTCTTAAGCGCTCACTTATAAAGTACTTACTGTTATTATTCTACCCTTCAACTGAGGATCTGGGAACAATTTGGAGGATGGTGGCCCTGTTCAGAGAAAGGCTTGAAGAAAGATAAGGTCAAGACAGAGGGCAAGGTTGGGCAATCATCTTTAAGAATAACAACAAAAAAAGATAGCAAGATGGCTGAGGCCAAGAGGAAGGTGGGCAAGAGGATGATCTTTCTACAGCCAGGTGGGCCGCAACAAGGGGAGGCAGGAACGCTGGAGAGACTGGAAAACAATTCTGCTGGGGGAGTGGGGGCTGCGGGGGTGGGGCAGGGAGAATATCTGAAATCCAGTCCATTCGACACCCAGTGACTTAGTACTGAGGCTTCTCTGGTGGCTCGGCAGGAAATCCTCCTGCAATGCAGGAGGCGCGGGCTCGATCCCTGGGTTGGGAAGATCCCCTAGGAGGAGGGTACAGCAACCCACTCTACTACTCTTGCCGGGAGAATCCCATGGACAGAGGAGCCTGATGGGACTACAGTCCACAGGGTTGCAAAGAGTCAGACATGACTGAAGCGGCTGAGCACACACGCACGTACTTAGTGTTGAGATTTGGAATCAGTCAACTAGCAAAATCTGGGCCCAAAACCTGGAGCAGGCTTTCACCTCATCCTTAACCAGGCAGAGGTCAAAGGGCTGAACCTATCCCTTTCTGCCTTCAGCCACTGTTCTATCAAGATCAGGAATCCCAAGACTCTGTTGCTGGTCCTCTTGAATGCCAGACTGAAGAAGGGGGTAACCCGACCATCCCAGTGCTGCTGAGTGTCTGTCTTCTGGAGTTCCTCCTTGTCTTTCACAACAGATTTTTCAAATCTTGTATAACGCTATTCATCTTGTCAGCCTGGACCACCCCTGGGCCATATGAACTCGAAGTTTATTCTCTAGTATGTAGAGAATAAGACATCTCATTTTATTAGTCCTCAAGGATTCCATCTAGAGCTTAAAGGGCCACAGCTTCTATCTTCCCTCCTGGCTCTTCCTGAAGGCGATAACTGATTTCTCTTATTTCCACCCCTTAAAAGGTAAACCGTTATGTCTGGAAAGAGCACTGGATTAGGTTGAAATGCCTTGGCTGGAGGACTAGCTCAGCCTCAGGACTAGCCACAGCTGGGAAGCTGTGTGACCTTGGATAAATCACTTAACTTCTCTGAGTCTTAGTCCCTTGCATCCATAAAACAGGGCTGCTGGGAGGCCTAGGGGAGATAATGCCTGGGGATCCCAGATGACATCTCTGATGCCCATGTTCTTGCTGTAGGGGCTCACCCACATTGTGAAATTGCCTGCGCCTTCAATTTGCAGAATGCTCTAGATGCTGTGTATGAGAAATACAGGCTTTGGTGGCAGAATTTATGAAAAAAGAATTTAAAATAAAGAATAATTTTTAAAAAGTCATACATAAATAAATGTGTTCATTATTTCCAACAGGTCCCAATTCCCAAACTGCCAAAGGACCCAGGCAGCAGAGACTGGGAGTTTCAACAGACCCAGAACAGGAGACTATAAAGAAAACAAGAAAATGGGATCAAAGGATGTGCAGGGGGTGGGGTGGGGAATTTAAAGAGTCACTTTGTATTCAAATCGCACAGATGGCCTTTTCAACAATAAATGGTTGTGCTCCCGTGCTCCTAGCTCATAGATCCCCAGACACACAGCAAGACAATTGGGCCATCAGGAAAGAGACCATTGTGTGAGCTTCTTCGAGTGATTTGTGTGGAGGGAGGGGCTCGGCCATGTTTCCCGTGATTATGGCTCTTGAAGGCAGTTTCGATGCATTCATCATCCTGGACGGCTGGGGATGGACCAGGCTGCTGAGAAGCAATGGCCACCCAGTTGCATTTCATCTTCTCGAGCCCGTCGAGCCAAATTAATTGTCTCATCGATTTGAAAGGCAGAGCAGCAACGGCGCTGTGGCGCACCACAGTCAGCGGGAAGACAGGGCCCTCCAGGAGCTGATGGCTGCGTCCCCAGCAGCAGCTTGTTGGGACGAGCGGAGGAAAGCACCATCCCCTGGTGCTGCACTTAGTGTCTCTGCTGCCCTGCCACCAGAGCTCCCAACCTCTGCACCTTGTGGTGAGCAGAGGTGGGTCCCCAGGTCCAGATGAGAAAAGCTGGCTGCCTTTCCAGACAGGCGATTCTCCTGGGCCTCACTCTCCCCTTAATGTCATTTTGTAAGGGAATCAAATGAAAGCATGATGCGGCTTGCTGTCTATGCAGACCCAGCTGTTTAGCCTCTCAGAATTAACCCTGCAGGCGGAGTCTCAGCTGATAGACACTGCTTATCCCATTTTGGCTATTCCCCTGCTGGGTGGGGCACCGGGCTGATGCCCTGTCAGATCACTGCTACCACGTGTCTGATCTTTCCTAGGCTGGGAGGAAGGGCCATCTGTGGAAAGCTAAGGGAAGAATTCTCTGCGGGGCCACCCTTCTCGAGGTCCAGGTAGCCAAAGCAGCCGAGCAGATTCAGCAGGGCACAAGACTCCTCTTAGAGCACAGAGAGGATCTTACAGGACACAGCGCTGAGTGTCCAGGGGAGCTTCCCTAAACTGAAGCCCAGCCTCGCTGACCGCCTTTCTAGGCAGAAGGCCCTGCTCCTACACATGCCCTTTGTGTGTGAGTTTTGTCTGGACAGAAGGACGTGAAAGCTGCCCCGCCCTGGCCTCTCACCGCTCTCCCCAGCCTCACGGATGGGTCTCCCCTAGCGGGGCTAAGCCACACTTAGCCCTGGTCCCTGAGTCTCAGGAGCTCCCTGGAAAGCAAACCCAGTCAGCTTCCCAGGGGCTGAATTCCTATCAGCCCACTCAGCACCGGATGGACGGGCAGCACAGGCCACCGCTGCTGCGGCCTGGAGAAGCCCCACTACTCCCAGCTCCCGGGGACATTCTCGTACTCAGCCCTGGTCCCTGCCCAGGCTCCACTAGGGGGAGCTCTGTGAGGACGGCCTCGCCCCGACCTGCGTCCAGAGAGTCAGACATGGCGGAGGGTGAGAAAGGTGGAGGACAGCAGACTCTTACCTGAGCCTCCGCTACCCCCAGGGTCTGGACACGCACATAATGACCTTCCCGGCGCCCCTCCAGGACAGGTCGCCATTGCCCCTCATCTGGAGGACTTAAGCAACTCCCCAACTTGGGTTCTACCCTCTTCTAGAAATGGTCCCCGAGACCGTGACTCTCTTTCTCAGAAGCTTTCAGTGGCTTCCCACTGTGCCCAGACCTGAGCTCTCAGTACAACACTAGCCACCACCGCCTGGAACCACCTGGTCCCTACCCGGTGGTCTTTCCTCCTCACCCAGCTCAAGCCCCAGCGGCCTGGCCTCCATGCCTCCAGCACGCCGCACCCTTCACAACTGTTCCGGGCTTCCAGGAACATTCCTTCCGGAGTCCCTGACTGGCTAACTCCTTTCTGGCCTGCAGGTCATGGCTTCAAAGTCAGGCTTGTCCCCTGCCCCTCCCCCACCCCATAGCCATCTACACAACACTCTGTCTTGAAAGAATCCTTTCTTTCCCTTCATAGATTATCTCAGTTCGTAACCACGTGTGCCAGTGCGTGTGTTAGCCTTTACGTAATGCTCACTCCTCTACTAAGTCGAGAGCAGAGACCACGTCCACCTCACCCTCCACAGTTATCTCAGGCTCCTAGCACAGAGTCTGGCATAGAGCACACACCCTCAAAATATCCGACGAGTGAAGGGATGAATGCTTGAGTACAGATGACAAATGAGTGGGGCGGTGGAGATATCTTCTGGCAGCCGGGCATCTTGGCGTTGTTCTCCGTCGGCGCTGACCTCTCCCGACCTCTCCCCCTGCCCTCAAGGCAGGTGCTGGAACCACCGGAAACCCACGTGCTATTTCACCTCCTTCTTCCCTGTAGGGAATAGGCTTCTGGTTCTTCTCCACTTGGGACTTTTGGATCCAGTCTGCATCTGCCCACAGGGCCTCTGACACCACTGTGGTCCTTCTGATGCCAGTCCACACAACCCGTGGGGCCACTCCCTTCAGATGACCCTAGGCCCAACATCTTGGTCCTCCGATTCGGGTCCAGTTGAGGTGAGGTTAACTCTGTGGTAGGGGATGCCCAAGAAAGGGTTAAGTTGCCAGAAGCAGAGTCCCGCCCTTGGGTTTGCTCAGCCAATCAGAGTCTGTCCTGATGAGGTAAAGCTTCTATCCTGTGTAGCACTGCTTGAGTTGGCCAGCCCCATCTCCTGCTGGAGAGAGCCATAAGGGTGGAGTTTCTGTGGAACCAGACAGAACTGGAGTTAGCTTCGCTGTCGACTCAGGCCAGGGCTGCCTGACTCCAAGACCTGCCCCTGCTCCTTCCTACAGTGCTCACACGGACCCTGGCATCTCCAAGGCCCCACCTCTGGGTGCTGCAGTGGAGATGACATGTGGCATGCACCTTGGTGTCACAGCTAGGAGAAGTCTTACAGCCAGACCAGACCCAGGAGGCCTCAGTTTCCCTGCCTGGTCCCAGGAATATGGCAGGTGGCTACTGGGAAGTGACATGGAACGGTCGTCACATGTGGTCAAAGTGGCAGCAGTCACCCTCAGTAAACAAGGCCATGAGATGAATCTCCTATATAGACATAACTTTCACAATAGTTCAGAGAGTTCTTCTTGTACGCCTCTTTGCTGAGCACGTTACATGAGTTTAGCTCTCACGAGAACCCAGTTCATCCATTCACTGTGCTCATGAAAAACCCGAGTCTCAAAGAGGCTCAGTGCCTCACCTGAGGTCATAGAGCAGTTAAGCACTCACACCTCCCATATCACTCACTAGGTTATTTTAGAACCATCTGCTGGCATATCTGTCATTACGACTGGACAACAATTTCCCAAGGAAAGAATGTGACAGAGTCTTCATGCATCTCCAGCACTGGGCTCAGGGTACACCCCGAACAGACGGAGCCAGCACGTGCTGCACCCCACACTCTCTCTCTGGAGGCTCAGTCAAAAGCCTGCTTTCCTCAGAGGCTTCCTATTGCCCTGGCTGGGGCTATGCACATGGTAAGGGCTCAGTATAGGTTCACTGAGTGGACAATGAGTGGGCAGCCAGGAGCTTCCCTCAAAGGACCCCAAAGGACCTAAACTCGAGTCTGGACCAGAGCAGGCATTTATCTCTATGCTGCTATGCTATGCGGAGAAGGCGATGGCACCCCACTCCAGTACTCTTGCCTGGAAAATCCCATGGACGGAGGAGCCTGGTGGGCTGCAGTTCATGGGGTCGCGAAGAGTCTGACACTGAGCGACTTCACTTTCACTTTCTTGCATTGGAGAAGGAAATGGCAACCCACTCCAGTGTTCTGGCCTGGAGAATCCCAGGGACGGGGGAGCCTGGTGGGCTGCCGTCTATCGGGTCGCACAGAGTTGGACACGACTGAAGCGACTTAGCAGCAGCAGCAGTGCTATGCTTAGTCGCTCAGTCATGGCCGATTCTTTGCAACCCCATGGACTGTAGCCCACCAGGCTCCTCTGTCCATGGGGATTCTCCAGGCCAGAATACTGGAGTGGGTAGCCATTCCCTTCTCCAAGGGATCTTCCTGACCCAGGGATCGAACCCAGGTCTCCCACACTGCAGGCAGATTCTTCACTGTCTGTGCCGCCAGGGAAGTCCAAGAATACCGAAGTGGGTAGCCTATCCTATCTCCAGGGTAACTTCCTGACCTAGGAATTGAACTGGGGTCTCCCATACTGCAGGCAGATTCTTCACCATCTGTGCCGCTAGGGAAGCCTATCCTTTCTCCGGGGTAACTTCCTGACCTAGGAATCGAACTGGGGTCTCCCACACTGCAGGCAGATTCTTCACCAGCTGAGCTACCAGGGAAGGCCATTTATTCCTATATTTGACTGAATAACCAACCCAATATGTATCTGTCTCTCCCTCTTAGCTTAGAACCTGAACAGCCATCTGTGAGTTATTCCAGATTAGCTTGGCAGCATCCCCCATGGTAGGGAGTTCAGTAGAAGTCACCCCAGGTGAGAGAAGACAGGTAGTTTGCCTGCAAGGGCAGAGGATGAGGGGAGAAAGGGGGAAGAGTGCGGATGGGGAAGAAGGGGGTGCTGAGAAGAAGGGAGCTGGGAGAGGAGAGGCAGACAGCCACTTACTTCTGCAGAAAGAGGGAGCACAAAGGCGCACCTGGAGCAGCCTCCCACCTGCCTCGGCAGCCAGGGGAGAGCTGGAGAAAGACAGTGGCGCCGTGGAGAAGGCACCCAGTCGGAATGCTGCCTGTCTCCTTATGTCCACGGGCGCCAGACCCCACACTGCAACCCCCAGGTCACTGCAACCCTCAGACCCAGCACAGAACGCCCATGGCCGCCCCTCCTCACCACCAAGAGGGGAGCAGACCTGGTCACTAACGGCACACTTCACAGGCGATCGAGTGACGCAGGAATCTCCAGGGCAGAGCTCTCTAAAGGAGGCGGGACGACCCCGCATCCTCAGCTTTCATGGGAGTCACAAAGCGTGAGGAGCTGGGATGAGCCACCTGACCAGCGCGCAGACGGGACCACCAAGGCCCCGGCGGGAAGCTGTTGCCCAAGGTCACGCGGCAGGGAGTGGTACACCCACCTCGCAACTGCTCTCTAAATCCACCTTCCTCCAGTACCCTCTGTCCCTCCCCAGGAGCATGTTCAGGGCATATCACATTTATTATGTTTTGCAAATGGGGGAAGAACTTTTGCATTCCTTGAGATGTTTGAGCAACAGCACATTTCAAGGGTCAGCAAACACTATTGAAAGGAGCAAGGTTGAGAAGGGGCAGCACGGGAGTTCGGGGAGCTGCCTTGCAAAGTCTCTTTTCTCAGAAAAGCACACTGGAGTTGGAGGGGGGAGGACAGGGAGTGGCTTAGGCGGCAATTTCTGTTCTGCATACAGGGAGGAACAGTTCCAGAAAGAACAAAGAAATAGCATTAAAAAAAATAATAATAATGTCATGCTCCTCTAGTTAGGACTCGAAACAGATTTCAAGCAAAAGAGCTCTGCACAGTGCAAGAAGCCAGTCCAGGCTCAGCTTGGCCTTCCCTCTTTCTCCCCTGGTGGCGGCAAGCCTAGTGAAAAGATTGCAGCCCAGCCCCGGGCAAGGAGGTTCACGGTCACCAGCAAGGCAGCCGGGACCTGATAGAGCTGAGCGCAGGTGCACAGCCTGTGCCGGCTGGACAAGCCACCTGGTCTGGTGGTTAAGGTGACTTTTTTGCTGAAAACACTCCTGGAATCATGCGGGGCTGGAGAAGATCCTATTTACTGGAACTTCTCTCAGGGAGCGTTCTGCAAGCAACTAGAAGGAATGAACTGCTAAGACTCTTCAAGTGTGTATGATGTGGGTAAGGAAAGTGGGCAGTGAGATCCCTAAGTGGGCTGCCTAACAAAAGGTCGTGACTAACTGCTGCCCAAGGAGGATGGGCCAAGTGGGGTGTGCCAGCTGGGCAGGGCCCGCTCTCAGGTGAGGGGGCCATTTGAGGCCATCCTGGTGGTTAGACCCCTTTCTTCTCCCTCCTCCAGCCCAGCACAGAGTTTCTCATTAAGCACACATTTAAAAGAGCTTTAATCTCAAGTCACGTTCAGCTGTTGCCTGCCCAAGATGCCCATATATCCTGGTGCTGCCCTGAAGCCAGGCCCCAAATCCAGGGTCAATCAGCCAAGCCTGCAGCCCTGCAAGGACCCACTCTCAACCCAGCCTGCCTTCAGTCACTCAAACTGTCCCCCGACTCCCCAGTCGAAGACGGAGAGACTCCCCAAGGTGCTGAGAAGGCTGTTGCCAACCTACTCCAGAGCCAGCAGACACAGACGCTGAGGCAGAAAGAACTTTTTCCACAGACCAGGAGGAGCTAAGCCCCAAACACAGGAAAACTGAGGGACAGAAGTGCGACATCCCAGCGGCCGCCCCAGTGAGGAGGAAGTGGCCTGTTTTCTGATTGTGACCCACCCCAGATCAAGGGGGCCAGGCAGCCCACAGCCTTGGCAGGTCTCTGTGGAGTAGCAGGAGCTGAGACTGGGAACCAGCCAGCCGAGCAGGAGCAGCTGGGTTGTGGTTGACTGAGCACCTACTGAATACCAGGCACCAGGCTATGAACTGTGGACGCACCGACGCCTTTCCTTCACACAACAGCGCTTTGGAGAGGAAACTGTTCTCCCCAGTGGACCCCTAGGGACGCTCAGTGAGTGGTAAAACAAGATAACTGTCGAATCTGAGATTATATAATCCTCAGACACTATTTTAGGAGCTGCCGGTCGCCACCTCCCCGCCAGGGGTGTGCGGTCCCTTTCCCCACTCCCGTCCTTGGCAGCCTGCCCCGCCGGGCTACGCGCAGGGTGGCCTGAATGCAGCCAGAAGCAGTGCGAGGCCTGCGACCTGACCAGCTGCCGCTTGCTTTCCTTTGCCTTCTTCTCCCTGATTCTGGCCAGCCAACCACCTTGGTTCCTTTGGCAGCCAATCAGACTAAATCCCTAAATGGCCAGCACGTTCAGCAAGAGAAGGGACTCACAAATGGGGATGCAACTGTGCCTGGGGCGGGCATCCGGGGGACAGTGGGTCCAGCCCTGGTCCCAGCTCCCTGCACAGGCACAGGACCAGCTGCCCGTCCCCAGATCAGCTTCAGCTGATCTCTTTAGGAGATCTCTAATCTCCCTGATGCTCCAGCTGGCAAGGCCCCAGTCCCCGGAAAACTCCGCTTGCCTCCGCTTGACTGTGGCCTGCACTGAACCAGCATGGCTTCTTTCTGCCATAAGCGTCCATTCCCAGTCACGTCTGCCTCGGGCCAGTGTTAAACACCAGTGTGCTGTCCCTGGGCACGACCTAGAGGGGGGACCACGTGCCAGGCAGCAGCAGGAAGGCCGGCCCGAACTAGACCTCGCCACAGGCGAATTAGAGAACAGGGCCCAGAATTGATGGGTCACGCTCAATTTGGCTCTGCCACTCTACCCAAGTGCCCTCGAACTTGCTCAGTGGATCCAGTGACATGCCAAGGAGAGAGACGCTCTCAACTTCTTGCCAAGAGCCTGCTGCCCAGTTCCAAATGCTGAGCTCAGGCTGGTCCCAAGCTCAGTTCAGAGGCTCGGGAGTCCGAGCTGGCCAGGGTGCGGGACCAGGGCTGCGGCCCCCGGTGAGGCCCTTACCTTGCTGTCAGGGGACGGAGTCGCCAGCTGCTGCTGCTTCGCGATGTTCTCCGAGAGGCACCAGCACACTCTCTTCTTCTGCTCCTGCGAGTGTGCTTCCAAAGTGAATAAGCACTCTGCCTTCTGACGTCAGAGGAAACAGAGAAAGGGGCAGTCAGGGCTGCTCCCTGGTTCAGGGGGCTCCCGGCCCGAGCCCAGCCCTAACCATCCAGTGGGTGAGGCTGCAGCAGGGCGGGGAGTGACTGCTAAAAGCCACAAACGCGCACACTAATCCCTGGTGACATCGAGGCAGCCAGACAGCAGGGGAACTGGTTCAGGGGCCAGCTGGCAAGCCCTGTGCCCACGGGCTAGGGGGAGGGAGGCAGTGGTTCCCAACACAGGGGAGTCCTGTGGAGAGCCGCGGATGGCCATGGTGAGGTCACCCCCGGGGACAGGCGGCAGAAGGCGACTGCTAGGGGAGCGCATGGGGGACCCAGAGGGCCGAGGTCTCTGCCCCTTACGTTCTGTGGGGTGAGGACCCCTCCCTGACCTCAGCACACTCATCTAATCACAAGACCAGGGTGAGATGGGTACCCACACAGGACCTGGGTCCCTCCGGAAAGTCTTTGGAGAGTGGTCACATGGCCTTCAACAGCCCCGCTGCTGCCTGACACATGAGCTGGGTCTGATCAATGACTGTTCAGCTCCGTTGAGTGCAAGCTTCTGGCACTGCTGCGATTTAAATCTCACTTTGCTATTTAACCTTGTTAAGTGCTGCAATCGCATCTCCCCAACTAGACCCGAAACCCCTTCTAGGAAGGCCTTTTTCATCCAGGCCTAGTATAGCGCTTGGCCAGTCAAGGTCTCGGTGAGCTCTGGCTCCCAGGAGACTCTCGGAATGAGGTCAAATCCAGGCCAGCCCTGGCACAGGCACCAGGGAGCTGCGGGGACCCAGGGCGTCAGCCCCGAAGGAGCCAGGATGTGCTGGGGGCGGGCAGGGGAGGAACAACATGCCCTGCGTTATCATCCTCTCCACGCTCTGCGCAGGGAGTGGCGAGCTCTTTCTGTCTCCACTGGAATTTGATTATAACCACAGAGGGCTGCGATTTGATGAACTCATCCAGGGAGCTAAGGGTGTGAGCTGGATGGCTCGGAACATAGAAGAGAACAGTGTGGAATTCTACGCAGTCCTTCCTTGTTTTGTAGTTGGATAGGACTGGTCTGAATCTCAGCTTTGTTGCTTCCCAGCTGTCAGCCTCAGAGAAATCTGTAAGATGGGAATGACCATGATGTCACCTACCTCTCAGAGCTATCAGGAGAGCAAGCAATAACCCAGGCCTCAACAAACAGCTTCCCTGGTGGCTCAGATGGTAAGGAATCTGCCTGCAATGCAGGAGACCTGGGTTCGATCCCTGGGTTGGGAATGGCTACCCGCTCCAGTATTCTTGCCTGGAGAATTCCATGGACAGAGTCTAGCAGGCTGCAGTCCATGGGGTCCCTAAGAGTCAGACACGACTGAGGGACTAACACTTTCAACAAACAGCAGGTATCTTCATTATTGGCACTTCATTTGTTTAAGAAATATTTATTGAGCACCTGTTTTGTGTCAAGGACTGTGCTAGGCCCCTGGGGGTGAAGAGGGAAATAAGAGAGGCTGAGTTCTTGCCCTTAGGATGGGGGCAGAGACAAAAAACAATTAAACAATGTAATTATAAACTGTGGAAAGGCCGACAGGGAGAGGTCATATCTGAGCCCAATGGACAGAGCCAGCCTTTCTGGAGGGGCAGCACCCAGCCAAGGCTGAATGAGAGAGAGCTGCCAAGGGAAGTGCTAGGGAGAAACCGTTGCAGGCGGAGGGAACAGCAAGTGCCAAGGCTCTGAGCTGGGCTGGTTAGCAGCCTCATGGAGCGGCATTTGAGCACTTTTTCTCCCCTACCATCTGACCCGGCCCTCAGGGAAACCACCCTTCAGGCAAAGGCCACCTCCCAAACTAAGTATTCCCAGGGTGCCACCCCCAAAGTGCTCAGAGCTGTTCTTCCTAGAAGCGTCAGAGGAGAGCGGAAAGCAAGCCCCACCTCTTGGTTTCAGGGAACTGAGTAGATGTGGTGAGGCAATTCTACCACTTAGTAACAGACTTCCACTTGCCAGAACCCCCAGCCCACTGCAAGGAAGGACTCACCCCAAGGTGCCCCAGAGAGAAGCCAGGTGGGGCAGGAGCTGATCAGAGAGCCGTCTGCTCCCTGTCTTGTCACATTCACCCAGCGAGAGGAGGGGCAGGGCAGGGACTAGGGTCCCTTCTCACTTAGAAACGCTGTCAGTGTGGAGAGGCCACAAATTTGGCCCTGGCCTGAACCCCTGGAGGAAGGCATGGCAACCGACTCCAGTATTCTTGCCTGGAGAATCCCATGGACAGAGGAGCCTGGTGGGCTACAGTCCATGGGGTGGCACAGAATCGGGACACGACTGAAGCGACTTAGCGTGCATGCATGCACGCACAAGCCTCCCAGGCCTGCCTCTACTTAGCTATTTGGGCTTCAGCAAATCCTTTCAACNCCAGTATTCTTGCCTGGAGAATCCCATGGACAGAGGAGCCTGGTGGGCTACAGTCCATGGGGTGGCACAGAATCGGGACACGACTGAAGCGACTTAGCGTGCATGCATGCACGCACAAGCCTCCCAGGCCTGCCTCTACTTAGCTATTTGGGCTTCAGCAAATCCTTTCAACTCCCTGAGCTCCGGCTTCCCCTGCTCTTTCTGTTCTGAAGCAGATTCTACCTTAATAATAATTCCCTTTATCTAATTATCCATTTTAAAAAGCACCTTCCCATCCATGATCTTAAGAAGGTGTCTGAGGCCCCAAGGACCTAAACCTAGGCCCAGTTGAGGGTTGGGGGCTAGCTGTCTTAGATGCTCACACATTCCGGGGAGGCCCTAGCTCCCAAGCCTCTTCTCCAAGTGCCGCCTGGAGTTTGGGAGGTTGGCCCCTCCAGGAAGGCTGAATCTCCATCTGCCTAAATCAGGGGCCCCCACTGCCTGCCTGGGTCTCTCTTGGTCCACTCTGTGACCTGACTTATCAGTTTGAACACTCATATGCACTGTGTCCTCCAATATCAGGCTCCAAGGTCAAGGTTGTAAGCTGCCCTGAAACCATCCTCAGGAAACTCACTTGGAGGCAGGGCCTCCTTGATCACCAGCTGGTGAGCTGAGCTCTCTCCAGATGCGAGAGCACTGGGCCCAGACCTCTGTATTCAAACATGCATGTGTGTGTGTGTGTGTGTGTGTCTTGAGTCATGTCCAACTCTTTGCAACCTAAAGACTGTCGCCCACCAGGCTCCTCTGTCCACGGAATTCTCCAGGCAAAAATACGGAAGTGGGTAGCCATTTCCTTCTCCAGGGGATCTTCCTGACCCAGGACTGGACTTCTCTTGTGTCTCCTGCATTGGCAGGTGGATTCTTTTGAGCAATCCCAACTCCAAATAGAAACCCGGCTCCTCTTTCTTGCCTTCCTTCTTTAAAACCCCATCTTGCCTCAACCTCCTTGTTCCTGAATTAATATTATCCTTACAAAAACAAAAACCTCTTCTACTACAATTTATGTTTGTTCACTTGCTGTGACAGATGTTCTCTTACTTAATTCAATTCTCCCAGTGACCCTATGACACAGGGAGGAAGGAAAAACACAGCCATTACCATCTTTTAGATGAGAAAACTCAGGCTTACAGAGGGTAAGTTGGCAGCCCCAAGAAGTGTCGGGAGAGGAGGGATTCAGAGTCTGTCTTCTGCCTCCTCCAGAACCTGCGGTTTTGCCTCCTTTATTTAATAGTATATGCACATTACAAAGAATGTGAGATACTCCTCTTAGTTTTTATTTTAGAGGATCGATAAATCATTGGTGATGTTGCTAATGGAGAGTAAATGAATACGAAAAGCTCTCCCCCTGTTATGACGCTAACAGGAATAATAGCTACCATTTATTGAGTACTCACCAGGTGGCAGGTTCTGTGCTAAGTGGCTTGGATACAGTATCTTATTGAATCTCATTTAATCACTGCAACAACCCTATAAGGTAGGCCTCAGCAGCCTCGTTTCAGAGATGAGTATGTGACTTGCTCAGATCGCTCAGTTAGGAAATGGCAGGGTCAAGATTCCAGTCTAGAGTCTTCCTGACCCCAAAGTGAAGACTCTTAAATTAGTAGAGCCAGGATCAAATTCTCTGCGGATAGCCCCCAACCTATGTGCACTTTGACCCCAAGCCCCTGGTACAGCCAGTCATAGGCTGCATCTGTCTCAAGGATTTGCACGGGCTGAGGGACACCTGTCCAGGGAAATTAAGGCCCCAGGGCCGAGAACTGCTCAGGTCAATCCAACCCACTCGATAACTAACCAGGACCTACTGCTGGGGAACAATCAGAGCAGCCTTGCCTAACCTCCTCCCACCCCCACCCGTCCCAGGCAGTTGGTGCTCTCTCGATGCAGACTGGAAAACCATCCCTAAAATCCTGACTCTCTGGCCCTGGTTTCTTCTCTGGACACCACCTGTGTGTTAGGAAACAGAGAAAAACCGCTTGCTGGAAATGCCAACTAAGACACGAGTCTGGAGTTCTCCATGGGTTTCAAAACCACGGTTGGCAGGCCTGTTCCGGGCCGCAGGGCAGGCAGGGATCTTGTCTTCCGTGTGTTACAGACATGTCTCTTGTAAAGAGCAGCCCATTAAGAGAAAAGAGAGGCTTCTGGCTGCCTGCGAGCGTCAATCCTCCAGCCCCTTGGGGTCGGATCACCTGACACTTTACTGAAATAAAAGGGCCCGGATCAATATGCCTTCATCAGTCTTTGGAGGTCACAGCTCCCTGGAAACCAAGGAGAAGAAGTGCTTTTCTCTGGGAAAAATAACCCCAGCCTGGCAGGAATAGCTCTGTTGGCATTAAAGAACTGGGAGCCTCATTTCAGGCCCCGCTGGAGAGAACTGGAATCCAGATGGGTGAGGCTGGAAAGGCAAAAGCTCCGACACTTCTCAGCCTGCCTCCCAGCCTCTCCTAGGCTCCTCGCTCGGCTCCAGGCCAAACGAACTCACGCCAGCCCTGAAACGTCTCCACCAGCTACTTCCTGTGCTCGGCGGGCATACGCTGACTCGGGAGGATACTGATGCCTTTTCAGACCTGAAATGGCCATCCCAGGCTGCCGGGGTCCCCAGCTCAGCTCCAACAATGTCCATTGCCTTTTGGACTCCCTGCTGTCCCCTGAAGCTAACATCTCATCAATTGTCTTACCTCAGGGGTCTGGTCACCTAAAGGGGACATGCCTGGAACTGAAGGAATGATCTTCCAATCACAAACAACATGCAAATTCCTTCTGAAAAGGGTGTACTTCTCTTGGCCAGCCAGTGCAGACCAGGCCTCACCCATAACCTGTGGCCAGTGCACTCTCCCACAAGACGGACAGTTTCCCAGGGCTGTTATTGGGTAAGACAGACAAACAGAAGCAGAGGGAAGGAATGGGTCTAACAAATCCCTGCTTGCAACTAGTAGCGGACTCATATGAACAGAGGTACAAAGAGTAAGGAAATTTGCTGAAAACTGAAAAAAATTTGAATGGCTCAGTAGTTCTGTTTTTCCATCACCAAGGCCTGCTTTGATTAAACCCCTGGGTAATGATATTTTTGGCCACCTGATGCGAAGAGCTAACTCACTGAACAAGACCCTGATGCTGGGAAAGACTGAAGGCAAGAGGAGAAGAGGGCGACAGAGGATGAGATGGTTGGATGGCACCATCAACTCAATGGACATGAGTTTGAGCAAACCCCAGGAGATGGTAAAGGACAGGGAAGCCCAGCATGCTGCGGTCCATGGGGTCGCAAAGAGTCAGACACAACCGAGCAACTGAACTACAACAATAAATAATATTTCACCTCCCAAAACACATCAAGCAATAAGCAGTTTGCCTCCAGTTAGCTCAGCAAAGGCGCAGTGTCCAGTTGAGCTTCTGATGGGATTGGGATAAGCAGCCTGAAGAAGGGAGGAGCATCCAACCCACTGAGTGGGTGTCACTCCAGCCCAAAATTCAGACGCTGGGTGGTTTCTTCCATGTGCATTTTCTGGCCCAGGTAAAGGTACAGTTACCTTCAGGCCTTTTTAAAACACTGATAAGACCCTGCAGGAGGGGGAATGTAGGTGGAGAGGGGGAAAGAGGTGAGCGCAAGAATCAGGGCCCTCTCTAGAGGATTGTTGCTGTTAGTTGCTCAGTCGTGTCCAACTCTTTGTGACCCAGGGCCTGTAGCCCACCAGGCTCCTCTCTCCATGGGATTTCCCAGGCAAGAATCCTCACGTGGGTAGTCACTGCCTTCTCCAGGGCATCTTTCCGGCCAAAGGATGGAACCCAGGTCTCCTGCACTGCAGGCAGATTCTTTAGCCACCATGAATAGGGCGACGCCTGACTTGACAGGCCACATCCTCACTGCGACCCTTACAGGGACTGGAGACCAGGAAGTCCCGAGCAGGAGGCCACAGGGCCCTTCTTTCCCCTTTAAGCATTTTCACGCCCACTGCTCTTCTACACAGAGGTAAGTGACCCTGGGGCGGAGCACTCTGTCCCACTCCACAGAGCAGGGCACTGCCGTCGTGGGCCTGCCCAGAACCACTGCTGGAGTAGGCGTGGAGAAGCCTCAGAGCCCGGCACTAGCACCCGCCCAGCATCTTCCTTCCAGCCCCGGGACACAGGCCCCTCTCCTCAAATTCAGGGGAAGCACTCACCTCTGCGAGGTACAGCACACAGAATTTCAGGTCTTCTGAAGAACCTTTGAGGGGACAAAAAGGAAGACTTGCATTAGAATTGGCTCACCACCGGGTCTCTCGCCCACAGGAGCGTGTGCGGTACTTCCTGTGAAAAGAGGAAGAAGGGGCAGGCTCTCGGGGCAGCGAAATCTCAGGAGGAAAGCCCACTTGATCACTAAATAGCTTGAGGTGCAGCTGTGAGGCCTCTCTGCCCGCAGGTCAGCCTGATCCAAGGAGTGCTGAACTCTCCCTCCACGCGAGGCAGCCAGGAGCGGCCTCTGGGCACGATGCGCGGGGTGCAGGGGACTGTCAGCCATCCCAGGGGGCGTCTTTCTCACCGTGCCCCTGGCTATGAGGGACACGGAGACAGCACACTGCCTTTGTCATTGTGAAATGCCACAAGGAGCCACCGAGGAATGCATGGACTCTGTGGACTATGCGGTGGGGTGAGGGGAGTCCCCAGTCACAGGCTGGGTGGAGCCTAGAGATGGCTTCCCAGCCCATGCCCAACCCCTCAGTGTGTTCTCCTAGAGTTTTCTGACCCTTGGTCTAGAATCCAACACTCAACCACTCACCAAACCCTCTCCACCTGGGCCGCGGCTGGGAGGCCTGTCGGCCGCTTGCCCCTCCTCCAGCAGAGCAGCTGAGACAGAACATCCACCCTAGGGCAGAAGGTGATTTGGTCTGCATGCTTCAGAAACACAAGAGCCAGGAGAAAGCCCCAGATGCCGAGGAAGGCTTCCTGGAGGAGGACCTTTTTGAGCTTGAACTCAAGATGGGAAGAAAGGGCATTCCGGAAGCTGGGAACAGCGTGAGCAAAAGCACGGGGATGGAGAATCACCAGCTGTGCTCAAAGGAGCGCCAGGGTAGGGAAGCCCCACCTCCTCCTCCAGGCTGCCTTCCCTGACCACTGCAGGTAGCTCCTCAGAACCTGGCAGCCCTCCCCACGGGCCACTCATCTAAGCACAGGCCAGGGGTGGCTAGCAAATTCCTGTATTTCAAGCATTCCACCTCACCGGGCAGGTTGTCCTTTCTGAGGGAAATAACCACACCGCACACAGGACAGCAAACACTTAAACTGCCACCGAGTTTTAGCGTACCCAGTGCCGGGTGCCAACCACGGCGCCAGAAGTTTCACGTGCATAAACTGGACCTTCATGACAGCCCCTATGAGGCAGGGGGTGTGCTCACCCATGATTCATGTGAGAAAACCGAGGCAGAGGGGATGAGTAACCCGCCTCAGGTAGAAGGGGGAAGAACCAAGATTTATACCCAGGAAACCTGGCCACAGAGCCCACACTCTGAATCACTGCACACCTGCCTCTCGAGGGCTCACCACGTAGGCTGGACCCAGCCCCTTGTCTCCTTGAGGAAGCAGGACCAGTGCTAGGCTCAAAGCAGAACCCTCAACAGACACTTGAATCACAGAAATTGTCAAAAAAAAAAAAAAACACCAAGAAACCCAAAACCAAAATATGTTGCAAAGTAAATGTAGCAAGGAATAAAACAGAGATTTTTTTTCCTAAAAAAGAGAAAAAACTTTTCTATTCCTAAGAAAAGTAGTAAACGAGGCCCTCATATGGGTGGAGGCCAGGCCCTCTCGGAACAAGTATATGGACAGTTTCCTGGGCAAGTCTATCCCTAAGGCTAGGGATGCCAGCCAGAATCAGATAAAAATAGCTCCTAAGTAAATGGGGGTATGCTTTGGACTTAGAATAAATCCTTCTGCTTCTCCCCACCGAGAGATGGGCTGGTGGGGGGAGGGGACCCCTGCATAAGAAGTCAATCATGTTGAAGAAACCTCTAATTTCAAAGCTTTTGCCAGTTACTTGCATTGCTGAGGGTGGAGACAAGGGGAGGTGGTTTCTTTTGTTTAAGAAAACAACCAGGATGTCTCCTTGACTTTCCAGAAGCAGACTTTAGTGCCAAGGGAGAAACAAAAAGATCTGTGTAAGAAAATAACAGAAATTTGGGTTTTAGAAGCTGGTGGTGAGAGAAGAGAAGGTTCTAAAAGGGAGGGGAGAGTCAGCATGCTGGGAGCCTCAGGGAGACAGGAGGCCAAGGTCGGGGGATATGACCTAGGACATATATTCCCAGTGGCAAGGGATCACTGATGGATTGCCTCGAAACTTCTCTGTGCTTCGACAGCCCCCACCCCCTGCACCACACCCCCACATTACTGCAGACCCTCGCTGACATCCACTCCGTGTCACGGCCTTGTGCTGGCAGCACTCTGGGGGAAGGACGGAAGTGGGGCAGCACTCAGCATGGCTCAGAGCCTCAAATAAGGACAGCAAGACTCAGAACCCAGGGGTGCCTGTAAGGAGCTGCAGCGCCAGAAAGAGGAGGCTGCAGCGTGGCTGAGCCAAGAGAGAACCTGGAGCTCCACCTGAAACCCTTCCAGAACCCAAGAATGGGCTCTGGACTTTCCAGAGTATGGAAACGGGGGCGAGTGTAAAGGAAAGGGGACATGAGGCAGCACACGTTTGGGCTTTCCATCCAACGCTCCAACCACTTGCACCATTTTGAAGTTTAACAAGGAACCACTTGGTTTCTGGGTGAACCCAACCAAGGAATGTGGGCCATGGACCTTGGGCTGGTTGGGTAGTGGTTTAGTCGCTGAGATGTGTCCAACTCTTGCGATTACCTGGATGTAGCTTGCCAGGCTCTTCTGTCCATGGGATTCTCCAAGTAAGAATACTGGAGTGGGTTGCTATTTCCTTCTCCAAGGGACCTTCCCAACCCAGGGATCAAACCCATGACTTCTGTATCTCCTTCATGCAGGTAGATTCTTTACCAAGTGAGCTACAAGGGAATGGGCTATGCAAGGGCAATCCTCAATCATAAGCTAGGGGAGCCCAGCACTGGCTTCCTGGCCCAGGTCTGACCCCTCTGACACTTTCCCAGAGCCCTCTCAAGCCTGGCCTTAGATCCCAAATCAACCAGCTACCAAGTCCTCTCCACCCGTGAGACAGGCCAGGAGGGCTGTTGTCTCCATTTTCCAGATATAGAAACTGAGGCCTGGGGAAGCAAAACGCCTTGCAGAAGGCAAGCAGTGGGCAAATGGCAGAGCTGAGACAAACCAAGGACCACCTGCCTCCAAAGCCCATTTCTGACCACGAGGTCATGCTCTGTCCCTCTCCCGGTTTACTCATCTGTCATTTCACCAGGCCATGGGCTCCTTAAGTGGGACCATGTCTCTGTCTCTGCTATTACCCTGGCGGCCAGCACTAAGCGGGGCTCTGAGGAGATGCTCAAAAAATGTCAACCAGCTAAATTTAACTCCAAGCGCTCCCGCAGCCAGGACCCAAGCAGCTGAGGCTCCAAGACGGGGTGCCTAGGCTCCTCAGGGAGGTTGGGGAACCCAAGAACCAGCTGGACATTTCCAGGCCATCCTGAGAGACCAGGGCAGGTCAGGAAGACACACTGTGGGCGGGATGCGGGCCGCCTGGGAGGCAGAAACACAAAGAACAGCAAAGCCAGTGGGCGGCAGAGGCAGGAAGAGACCACAATGGGCCCCGGCTGACCGGAGATGTCCCGATTGTTAGCGCTAGCTCTCCGCCTGTTCCCATTACACTGCCTTTCAGCCCCAGCTGAAGCCTGGGAGAAGCTGGGCAGGAGGAGGGAGGGCAAGGTTTAAGTGGCCACCAGCCGGAAGCGAGGGAGGCGTGCACCCCGGCCCCCAAATCCAGGCCTCGCTTCCCGTCTCCCTCCGGACCTCCATTCATTCACCCAACAAACATTCATTGGGCACCATGAAGTTCCATGCCTGGGCCCGGCCCTGGGAGTGGGCTTGGCCAGCGGAGCCAAGCACCCTTCAGACACATCACATGGAGAGTCCTTGTTCCCTGGGTGGGGCAGACTCTCCTCTGCCAGGGAAAGGTCCTCGCCAGCCCCAGCCCACAGGAAAGGCTGGGTGTGCTCTGTGTTTACCGTCTTCTCTGCCCCAAACTGAACTCCCCACACATGTCGATTTGAAAGAGACAAGAAACCTTAGGAGTAACCGGCAATGTTAATCAGAAACCATTCTGCCAAGAGAGGCTCCAGCTGAGGCTGCAGATACATCTCCTAAAAGCCAGCCTTGTTGCTGCCGTGAGTGTCTGGGGGCGTGGTGGAGGTGCCCAGGACTGTGGATGCCAGGACTCAGGACACTGGGCCCAGTGGCTCCAACTCCAACATCTGGAGAAGGGATCGCTGGGCTTCTCCAACCCCAGGACCCACAAGGCTGTCTCAGGGAGCAGGGGCAGGGGAGCAGGTGAGAGCTCCACAAATGCCTGGAAAGCAACCTAAAGCCGTCTAAGCGCTGGAACGTGCACCTTGAGAGCTCGGGCTCTGGGCCACTTTCTTTGCTCCCAGAAGTTCCTGGGCTCCCTGGAGAGCCATCCTTGCTGTGCTTGCTGACTGACACTGCTGGAGAAAGGTGAGACTCTTTGCACCAGAACATCTGGCTGGCAACCCAGGACAGACACACACACACACACAGCCCTCAAATAACAACCCAATAAGCTCCAGTGGCTGTGGGCATCTCTCCTGAGCAGGGCTGGCCGTGGCCACCCCTAGTCTCCAGCCCCAGGAGGCCATGACTGCACAGGCAACTCAGCATAGGGGAGGTTTCTCCACAACACCCCAAGGCCTCACACCACCCACCCTGGCCAGCAGCCACCCCGTGGTAGATAACGTTCACCCTGCCTCCCCCTTCAAGCCCGGGGTTGTGGCCTCCAGGAAGGGAAGATTCAACCAGCTCTCAGTAGACTCCACCCACCCCGACTCCCCAAACCCCGGCCCAGGCCAGAGGTAGAGGCCAGATGAACGGGCGCTGGCCATCTTCTCACAGCAATCTCAGGTCCACGTGGGCACAGCAGGGCTGGGAGGGAACGTGAGGGACTGTGCTCCAACCCTGGCTACTGAAAGAGAAACTGCTGCCCAGGAAAGGGAGAAAGGACCAGCTGACGCTGTTCCCCAGGTCAGCAGCAATGCGGAGCCCAGGACCCCCCCCCCCGCCCAGCTATGACCCTCTGCTCGTCCTCGGCCCTATGGCTCCCAACCCCCACCCAATGCACAGCCAGTTTGTAACTCTTCTTTTCCCTCCCTCCTTATACCAAGAGGCTGAGCAGACCAGGGTCCTGGGCTTGCAGGCCCCAGACGTGTGGTGAGCACAAGAGAACAAGAGATGGCTCAGAGGGTAAAGAATCTGCCTGCAACGCAGGAGACCCGGGCTCAGTCCCTGGGTCGAGAAGATCTCCTGGAGAAGGGAACTGCTACTCACTCCAGCATTCTTACCTGCTGACGGCTACAGTCCATAGTGTTGCAAGGAGTCAGACACGACTGAGCGACTAACACACTTTCCACTTTGGTTCTTATCACCAATCAGTGTATATTACCGAGCACAGCCTCCCACCAGCACCCCTCAAATCTGACAGGGTCCTAGATTGTGTGAGCCGGCGCTGGGCAGGCGTGTGAGTGCGTGTGTGTCCAAAGGGTGGGAGGGACATGGGAATGGGTGTGCAGGGGAAGCTGGGTGTGAGGGATGGGGGGTGGTGGCAGCAGGAAATCAAGAGCAGAGTCGCCCCCCTCCCACAGGCACTGGGGGGCTCCCTGGAACCTCAGGATCTGAGCTGAACTTGCTCAGAGGGCTGCTCCTCATGCCCTTGGTCAGGCCCAGCCCGCCCCACGGGAGAGCCTCAGCCCCCAGCGAGGGGACTTGCTTTTTCCCCCTCGGTGGCCGCCCTGCTCAGTGGGCAGGAGGAAGCCAGAGGCAGAGAAGGAGAAGTTGTAAGTGGCTTCCTGTGGGGCTGCAGGAGGAGGGGTTCTCACACGGCCTGGGTTTCTAAGGAGGAAGAGAGCGGTGGGGGCACTGAGCGCGCAGGCCGGGTTTGCAAACAGGCAGGAAGTTTTCCTGGAGCACAAGCCGTCAAAACAGAATTCTTTCGCTGGGTAATGTTTTCCTCCCTGCCCCTGCCACCCAGGCTCAAACAGGTCTGGTGTTGTTTTCATAACCTGGGAGAGGAAACAAGCCCCTTGCAGCAGAGACCTCGGGCGCCAAACCAAACCACTCAATAGATACTCCCACTGGTTTCCCGTTCCCGAGTGGAGGGCAGGGCCACCGTGGCAAGTTCGGGTAGAGACTTGCTCCACGCTCCCACGTGCTCCTGCTTGCCCGCCCCGGCCAGCTCCTTGCGCCAGCACCCCGGACTCTGGCCTGGGGCATGTGGCTGGGGGAAGCCGCCGTGGTCTCCTGTCCTGGATGTGTGTGGTGAGTTGGGAGCCACGAGCATTGCCTGGGTGCGCAGTGTGAGCCAGTCACTTTGCATAAACAACCAAACTTAATTTAACCTCCACCGCAACCTTCTGAGATACTACTGGCATCCTCACTTGCACAGGAGGAAAAAGGCTCAGAGAGGTCCAGGAACTTGCCTGAGGTGACACAGGTAGTAAGGGGCTGGGCCAAGATTGGAACACAGGTCTGTCTGAACCCAGCGCTCTTCCCACTCCACTCCTGGGCCTTCCCCAAACCTCGCTGGAGCAGAAATCTCCCTGCAAAGTTCAGGGTGTACAGCGGGGACTGCTAGCCTAGATTGGAACATCAGTGACAGAGCCAAATCCACGGGCAGGGCCTGACCACACATCCCATCAGCGCTGCTCAGACCAGGAGGAGGACTCAGGGCGAGAGCGGAGGCAGTCCA
Source organism: Oreotragus oreotragus (assembly GCA_006410675.1). Lineage (NCBI taxonomy): Eukaryota > Metazoa > Chordata > Mammalia > Artiodactyla > Bovidae > Oreotragus > Oreotragus oreotragus. Next base: position 110,854 of record SJYX01004176.1, on the reverse strand, counting down.
GGGCGTCTCGGGCAAGCACTCACCTTCCTGCAGCTTCACGCTCTGGAGGTAGAGGGGGTTCCTTAGGACGTTGCAGCGGCCCGGCTCATCCTCCTTGGTGAAGAGCAGCAGGTCTGAGTAGGCAAACAGCGTCACCTGCATGGTGAGAGAGCAAACAGAGCCAGCTGCCCCACTGTCCCAGAGGCCAGAGCCACAGGCTCCCCTGGAGGGCCAGGAAACAAGTTGCCATCATCTCGTGTCTCTGGCATCTGGGGCAGAACCAGGAGCAGACGCTCAGCGTGCCTGCTTCTCATAGTAGGAAAAACTAACAGAATAAAAATCAGCCTTCATCCTCATCCTCCAGTCCTGATGACCTCTGCCTGCCTAGCAAATGGATGCGGAAAAGTGGAAACAGTGACAGATTTTCTTGGGCTCCAAAATCACTTCGGATGGTGACTGCAGCCATGAAATTCAAAGACACTTGCTCCTGGGAAGGAAAGCTATGACAAACCTAGACAGCATATTAAAAAGCAGAGACATTGCTTTACTGACAAAGGTCTGTCTAGTCAAAGCTATGGTTTTTCCATTGGTCATGTATGGATGTAAGAGCTGGACCATAAAGAAGGCTGAGCACTGAAGAATTGATGCTTTCAAACTGTGGTGCTAGAGAAGACTCTTGAGAGTCCCTTGGACAGCAAGGAGATCAAACCAGTCAATCCTAAAGGAAATCAACTCTGGCTATTCATTGGAAGGACTGATGTTGAAGCTGAGGCTCCAATACTTTGGCCACCTGATGCGAAGAGCCAACTCATTGGAAAAGACCTCGATGCTGGGAAAGATTGAGGGCAGGAGGAGAAGGGGGCAAAAAGGGATGAGATGGTTGGATGGCATCACTGACTCAATGGACATGAGTTCGCACAAACTCCAGGAGATAGTGAAGGACAGGGGAGCCTGGTGTGCTGCAGTCCATAGGGTCACAAAGGTTCAGACATGACTGAGTAACTGAGTAAGAACAAGCCTCTCAACAGCCAGACACCCCACAGGCCCACCTTCCTGACCAAATGCCTCCACAATCTCCAGACCCGGGCCCTCGGCTTGGAAGCCACCTTGAGCTGCAAGAGATACCACATTCACATGCATCATCTTCTAAGTGTCTGGCTGAAGAGCACTAGGCTTGGAGTCAGAACTCGAGGCTCCTGTCCCACTAAGCAGCCATGAAAACTTGGTGAAGTCCCCAAATCCCTTCAGCCTCAGTTTTCTCATCTGAGAAAACCATGCAAACAGGGAGAAAGTCCCTGCCGGGCTCCCTGCAGGCTTCTTTCACAAGCTCTGTGCAGACTATGAATTGAGGCACCATGCCATATGCATGTTCTTACCAAGTTCCTTGCAGATAATTTCAACCACATCCATGCACAATCACTTCAAGAAAAAGTCAGTTACTTACGCTCCAATACAGACACGCACAGAACTTTTATCTCTTTGACGCATTAGCTGCTCCAAAAATAAAGGAGAAAGATATTTTTAGATGTTATAGGTAAACCACCAGGCATGCTCCACATAGTTTTATGCTAAAAAAAAATCCACTTGATCCTCTAATGCCAGTAAAGATTACACTGAGCTTTGTTTTGCAAATCCTGCAGTGGCCTTTAGTCAAAAGCAATAAAAAATCCTATTTTAGATTCTCTGAAGAAAACAAAATATTACTAGTTATGTGGACTTCCCTTTGAGGTATCAAAATCTGACATTTCACATCATCTGGAGTAGGAAGAGTCTGCCAGGGGGTCGGCATGCACTACGGAAGGGCCACAGTGAGTGTGCGCTGGCTTGTTGCTCAAATTCAGATGGTCAACATGCTGCCATTTAGCTGCCAGACTGTTGGAGATGACCTAACAACTCCACCTCTAAGACTCTAGCCCATAGAAATTCTTACCAGGACATATAAATGTGAACGTGTAGGGATGTTCTCAGTAGCACTTTTGTAATTAAAAAAAAAAGAACATAAATGCCCATTAAGAGGATGAATAAACTAACTGATGCTACCTTCATATGGTAGAAGTTTATGCAATTATTAAAAGAATAAAATAGAGCTATGTGGGCAGAAATGGAAATCTGTTTGTCATAAATCAGAATACTGCAGTGTACAAAAGTACCTAGCATATAACCCAAATTTGTAAAGCAGAACTGTAAATCTGTCTATATTTTTGAAAAGTATTTATTTCTCTGGCTGGACTGGGTCTTAGTTGTGACCCGCGGGGCCTCCGTCGCATCATTTGGGCTCATGGGCTCAGCTGCCCGGCAGCATGTGGAATCTTAATTCCCTGAGCACAGGTGGGACCCACATTGCCTGCGTTGGAAGGTGGATTCTCTAGCCCCCTAAATCTGTCTGTATTTCTACATACTTTCATGTCTAAGGTACTCATCACAGTTTTCACTGTGGGGAGGATTTTACTTTATACAGTTGCTTGATTTGCATTATTTGGCAATGAGAACCTCTTACTTTTTAAATTTAAAAACACGTGTTTTTCTTAGGATGACTTGGCACACAGAGATTTGACAGAATCCGGGCCACAGAGACAACAGAGGGCACCCTTGAACAGGAGGCTCCCCAGGGGGCTCTGGCTTCACTGACGGGACCAAACATGAGGACTCCTGAGCGCTGGGCTGGAAGGGATCCTGGTGGGGACCCTCTCCAACCCCCTTCCCATCACAGCCCTGACCCAACACGGCCCACAGAAGTCTCCATTTATTGAGCACTTACTTTCTGCTCGGTGGATCTTGTAAACAACAAGGGGCTTGTAAACAACATCATTGCCCTCTTGGATAGAGGAGGACCCTCTATCTCTGAGAGGTTAAGTGACCTGTCGGAGGCCACACAGGCAGGGACGAACCAGTGCCCAGGTCTGGCTGACCCCAGAGCTCTCACCGTGTGGGGAGGCAGCCACGGGGGCTGCCAGGGGGCTCCCCATGCTTGCTCCAAGGACACTTCTGTTTTCCCAAAGGGTCAAGAGTTGAGGGCTTGTTTGGTTAGGAAATCCTTGCAACTTAAAGGATCACTAATCCCACATGGTCCTAACCAAGCTTCTTCCCAGCAATCTTACCTACAGCTGTCCCATCCCTGAATGTGAAAGAATCCAAGCTGGAGCCCAGAGAGAGGGGCGATGGAGACATGACCGTGAAGTTAAGGGAGGGGACGAACATGGGCCAGAGTTCAGAAGGATTTTAGGTGTTGGTTTCTGAGAAGAAGACGTCAGCATCCAAGCAGCGGAAAAGAGAAAGGCCCTGCACGAGGTGCACACGAGCCAGACGAAGCCTCAGGCTCCCCTGACGACTCAGTGGGAATCTGGAAGCGGCCTCTGGACCCAACCCACCGGGGAGCTGGCAAGGGAGGGGTCAGAGGCGACAGTCTGGGAGGAGACTAAAAGGTAAAAAAAAAAAAAAAACCAGCCCCAGCCCACAAGAGGCAGCTGGAGGGCACTTGGAAGAGCCGCTAGCAAGGTGAGAAAAGACCCAGGCCGCTGCTTTGGCCCAGATTCCCAGCGCTGAGAATGTGGTCTAGACAGGAAGTGATTAAGGCCTGAATGAAGAATTTCCCCAAAAGTCGGGTCAGGGAAAGGACAGAGCTGGCGCACAGTGGGAGGCAGCGCAGGGAGGCCCGCGTGCCCCTCTCCCGCATCCCCGGCAGCCCAAGAGCAGTGACGGCCGGCCGGCCCCACAGCCCAGTGACCGGCTCGCCTCCCACAGCAGGCCGTGGGGGCTGTCGGGGGCTCCCCACGCTTGATCCAAGGACACTTCTGTTTTCCCAAAGGGTCAAGAGTTGAGAGCTTGTTTGGTTAGGAAATCCTTGCAACTTAAAGGATCACTAATCCCACGTGGTCCTAGCCAAGCTTCTTCCCAGCAATCTTACCAAAGGGCAGGTTGGCAGAAAAGATCTTGGTGCCTGAGTTAATGGTAAACTCAGTGAGTCAGCGTGTAAAGTTAGGGTGTGTCCCTGAGCCCCACGGAGCTCCTGGAACCTCCAACACAGGGCCTGGCTCCACTGCAGGTGCTCGATAACTAGGATTTGAATGTAGAAACAAGGCTGTGCCCAAACGCTGGTTTGGTCTCAGGGGCACATTAATCAAGTCTGTGACTTCTGGGAGCAGGTGTGACGAGGACAGTTCAGGATGTGGGATCGGATCAGCTTGTGGAGCATGCCCAGAGGAGAGAGGGGACAAAGAACCAAGGGGGAACATTCCAGGAGGTCAGATTTCTGTCGCACACCAGGGAGAACTTGAGACAAATCAGCACTCTCTAGTAAGAAAACCACTGTCCGGAGGGACTGCCTCTGCAGACTCAAGAGCAGGCCAGAAGACAATCGGCAGGAAAGTTCCAGGGAAGCAGTTGGAACGGACGACTCCTGTGGACCCCGCCTTCGCTGTGGTTCTCCAAACTTATCCAAACTCCTCGTCAATTGCTTTGTCTTTTTGGCCCGAATAGCATGACAGGCTACCAAGATCCAAATATTTGCTTCCTATCATATTTCAAGAAAAAGGAGTGTATTATTTTTACGGGTCGTCAAATCTCTTCTTTCAGTCTTCAGAAGGGGCCTCTTAGTTCTAGGGCTGCAAAGACCCACTGGGTGAAGAACTCTTGGATAGACTGTTAACTATTATCAGACCCTGGCTTCAGCTTCTGTTTGTTAATTTGTTTTTAACCAATAACACACCAGAGGCAGCACGGGATCCTGGAAAGCACTGCTGAGCCAGAGAGATCCCAAGTGCTACCTGTGGCTACACCTTTTTGGAGCCTTGAGACTCCTGCATGCAAGCTAAGTCGCTTCGGTTGTGGTCAACACTTAATGACCCCATGGACTGTAGCCCACCAGGCTCCACTGTCCGTGGGATTCTCCAGGCAAGAATACTGGAGGGGGTTGCTGTGTCCTCCTCCTGGGGATCTTCCCAACCCAGGGATCGAACCCATGTCTCTTATGTCTCCTGCATTGGCAGGTGGGTTCTTTACCCCTAGTACCACCGTGGGAAGCCCACTGGGTGCCAGTTAGTCTCACTGGAGGCTTAGTTTCATCTACTGATTGGAGTCAAATGTTCCTCTCTTCAGGAAGCTGCAAGAATTAATCAGGATCAGGATTTCCCTGGTGGTCCATCGTCTAAGACTCCATGCTCCCAATGTAAGGGGCCCAGGGTTCGATCCCTGCTCAGGGAACTAGATCCCTGTTCAGGGAACAGGCCACAGCTAAAGACCCCGAATGCCACAATGTAGACCCAGCACAGTCAGATTAACAATTAAATATCTCAGAAAAAAAAAAGAGTTAACTGGGATCAAGTATGGAATATGAAAGTGAAGTCGCTCAGTCGTGTCCGGCTCTTTGCAACCCCATGGACTGAGGAGCCTGGCAGGCTACAGTCCATGGGGTTTTCCAGGCAAGAATACTGGAGTAGGTGGCCATTTCCTTCTCCAGGGGATCTTCCCAACCCAGGAATTCAAGCCCGGTCTCCCGCACTGAGGCAGACACTTCACCGTCTGAGCCACCAGGACCCAGCATGGAAAATGCGCACACAGTAAGGCTACACAAAAGTGTTTGTCTGTGGGCTTAACGGTGAGTGAGGGCGGGAGCACAGCAGCACGTCTGGACACACAGGTGTACTGCGGGGTGGCTGCCGCTCCTCACTGTCTTGAGTCCTGCTAATTTGCAGCCGCACCTCTGTTTCTGACCTTTGCTACCTGACTGAGTTCCACTACACACAGCTCCAAAGGACTTCCTGTTCTTAGAACTGAAATCCCCCTCAGCAGATGAAGCTTTACCCCCATGGAGGCAATTCAGAAGCTATGCCAAGGTTCTTAAGAAAGTTCTGGAAGAGGAGGTCCAGAAATGTGGTAAGCGACACCAGTGTGGTGGAAATAAGCCTGCAGTCTCCCCAGGGAAACCCCCCTGAAAGAGACAATGCTCACTTGGAAAATATGAGTTCTGGTCTGCTTGTCGAACAAACCAAACAACAGCAGCCTGCTTTCGCGGCAGCTACACAAAACGTCCCAGAATGCTGAGGCCGAAACACCCTTCAAGATCAGCCGACCTCAGACCCTGCCATGGCTGCCTCAGACACACACACACACACACACACACACACACACCCACCATTCAGATGGGAAGACTGAGGAAGAAGGAAGAAGTCTTAAGTGAGCCAGCAGCAAGACAGAGCTGGCTGTAATCTTTCTGCCTTCAAGTTTCCCTATCTTTCCATCACCGAAAGCTGCCTCTCAACTCAGCCAAACCACACTCCCAGCTCTGAATCAGGGCCTGATTGGCAACAAGCCCCCATTCTCTCTTCAAGGCTCTCAGGAAACCAGTCAGATCCCAGGGTTCCAACCTCTGTTCCCAAGTAGACTTAAACTCACGAAGACTGAGCCGGAACCTGGCCAACTCTGGGGACTGTGGAGGTGAGTGAAGTCTCCCCAGTAAGAGATATGCAGGGGCCAGCTCCCAGGAAGAGCGGCGTGGCCTCCACACCCAGGCCTCTGTGGGCTGAGCTAGAGCCATAGAGAGATCATAGTCTTATCCCTCAAAAGAGGATTTTTGGTTCGGGTTAATACACACCCAGAGAACCCGAGTAATGGATGCCCTTCTAAACATTCTCTTTGGCTAACAGCTTTAATCTTCTCACCCATAAAGTCATTCATCACAGCTGGGGTGAACTGCCATCTCGTCTGCTTAGGGGAAGCTGGGGTAAATAGTGAAATTAGGGCTTGGGAAAACCTTCTGACCACCAAAGATCGACTACATAGCTTTGAGAGGTGGTGAATTCCCCGTCACTGGCTGTATCTAAGGAAAAGTTGGGTAGCCATTTGGTAGAGGAGAGCACGGAAGGTTTTTCAGGTCTTTCCTACCCTGACTGTACAATTCTGCAACTCTCAAGAAGAGGGGAAATGTAGGGGCCTGGAAGATGGCTGGTGAAGCCCACCGGAAACCTCACCTGGGGAAGGAGAGTGTCTTACCTCGGCAGCCTTGTTTCGCCCCTCGTACAGCAGCAGCTCCTCTGACAACAGGAGGGTCCGGGCGGGGTTGCAGAGATCTAAAGGCTGTAAACAAAGGCAATCGTTCAAAGAGGCCTGGTGGAGAAGGTGGGTGGGGGCGAGGGGGAGGCAGCCTGCCAAAGCCAGCCGCAGAAGACTGCCAGCCCTGCCCCCACACCCCAAGAACCCACACGCCCCCTCATACACAGACAGAAACAGAAAGACAGAGGCGCTCATCCTGGGCGGAACTGCCGCCCAGCCTTCCCCACCAGCCTTCACACACTTGCCGCAGGAAGTCGGACCACATGGCCGGGCCTCCCCGCCCCCCACCACCCCAGCTCCCTGACTGCGCTGAGCTCCCGGGCCCTCCCAGCACCCCCACACTCCCTCCTCTCTCCTATTCATGTTGTCAGGCCCAGGCTCACAGGACACCTCTGGCAGTATCCTGAGAGCCTCAGGCCAGGTTTGGTCACTTGAGGGCCTTCGAAGGCCAGGTCAACCCCTGCTCCACATTCATGAACACACTTGAGTTCACTGACTCCTCTCTGTCGTCAGTTCCCAGGGACCAAGTCTCACCCAAACGTCTCACCCTACTCCATGACCCTGCTCCATCCCCACTGCGGAGCCCCACCTCCCACTCTTAGTGGGAAAGAACCCTCCTGCCAATCCAGCAAACATAAGAGATGCAGCTTCGATCCTTGGGCTGGGCAGATTCCCTGGAGGAGGGCATGGCAACCCACTCCACTATTCTTGCCTGGAAAATCCCATGGACAGAGGAGCCTGGTGGGCTACAGTCCATAGAGTCACATAGACTAAAGCGACTTAACACGCACAGGAAAGCACATATAGGCAGTAAAACTAAAGAAAAGCAAGGAAATGATTATCACAAAGTCAGACTAGTGGGTACATCTCTGGGCGAGGAGGGTATTATAATCAGGAAGAGAGACACATGGCCTCTGAGGTGGTAGCAATGGTCTAGGCCTTTTTCTTAGTGGATATCTACTTTATAATTACTCATTAAACTGTCCATTTAAGTGTTATGCCATTTTTGGCTTATATATTTTACAACTCAAAACTTTTTATGACTTTTTAAAACTAATTTTAATTTTTTGGTAAAAATTTTAAAATGAAAAATAGGCCCTGTGGATTCCAAGACCTTTGTGGTTACATCCCAAGAAAGAGGAGAGATGGAAAGAATGGCACAGGGCAGACCCTGCCTAAGGAGCTGTCTGGGGAGACGCACGTCACCTGCCAGAGACATGCTGCACGCATCCTAAAAAGTAAGAATTCAAAGATCCACTGGCCAGTGACAGGCCCAGAAGGATGCCAGGGAGAGCAGAGAAGGCAGGCATGGTCAGAAATGAAGTTCTTGGGGCCATGCCTTCTCTAGGTTGCTGATGAGAGGATAAACCGAGAGTCTTTCTGGAAAGCAATTTGTCAAAATATGTATAAATAAGAACCTTTAAGATGTTTATGACCGATGACCCGGTCGTTTCAGTTCTAGGAATCTCTCCCAAGGAAAATAATGTGAGAGGCAATTCACGCATGAGGATGTTCATCACCGTTATTTACAATAGCAAACGAGCAGACATAACGCAAGGGTCTGGATAGAAGGGAGGGCTGGTCAAATGAATGTGAAGCATCCTTGTGATACTGTTCAACCACTGCAAAACACAGACTCGAGGGGTATTGAATGCTGTAGGAAATGATCATGCTGCAATTCTTGTTTAAAAAAAGGCGACAGAATAGAAAATGTACAATACAGTCTGGGGTCTTTAACATGACATGCACCGGAAAGCTATCTAAATGCTCACATGGGTTATATATGTGGGTGATAGAATAGATAAAGCCTTGGAAATGGAGAGGAAGAGAAGGAAAACAAGAGAAAAATAGGAGAAGGGAAATCTAAACAGTCTCAGGCCACCAGCTAGTACTGGCCAGACGTGTTTGCTAAGACCAAGGAGACCGGACAAGATGCCAGGCCTCGAGGCTCGCTCACTTGATCGTCTCCAAACAACAAAGCGCTAAAGCCAGGAATAGAGGCCTCGGCACACAGGCCCTGCGAGATACAACAGGCAACTGCAGTGTGCCTGCAGCGTGCCCAGAGAAAGGGGAGCGGAAGGGGGACCCCCTTGATGTCAAGCCTCCCTGCCCCTACTCTCCTGTTCCTCCTCCTGGAAGCCTCTGCTCCCTCCGTATCACCCCCCCGCATCCCAAGCCCCGAAGCTTTTTGGCTTTTCCCCAGTCCTAGAACGAGACACCATCTCTGAGTCCCAGAGCGAAGCCTCTCTCTCTCACCTCCCCAAGAGGGAGCCCTTGGGGTCGGCTGTCGGCTCACCTGCACGAAGACGGGGAACACCAGGATCTTGGGGGCCAGGGTGGCGTAGGTGCCATAGCTTGAGTGTGGGGTGTGTGGCCTCATGACGGGGCAATTCTGGTAGTTCCCGCGGCCCTCCATGGTCTGCACCGTCTTCATCAGCCGGCACTTCTTCCCCAGGCCCGTGTAAGACTTCCCTTTACTGGGACTCCCTGATTCTGCGGAACAGAGATGGAGGTGCAATGTGAGGCATTTCCATCCCCCTCCACCCACCACAAAGGCATCACTTCTGCAGAAACAGGGCACATGGTCTCAGTCCATGGGTTGCCATTTCCAACGGCATCTACCTTGAGCCCGGCCCTGAGCAAGGTGCTGAGAAGATGGGGAGACCTCAGAAGCAAGTCTCTCTCACTCTGGGAGGGATACTGACATGCAAACCTCCACCTCCAGGGCGAGGGCAGGGCAGGGAACTGCCAGCTATGATAAAGCTGGCCCTGGACCTGAATCAGGCCTATTGGTTTGGCCTCATACTTTTACAAATCAGAAAGTCGCTCAGATATGAAAAATCAGAAGGTCAGACCTCACCCGGGGAAGGCAATGGCACCCCACCCCAGTACTCTTGCCTGGAAAATCCAATGGATGGAGTAGCCTGGTGGGCTGCAGTCCATGGGGTCGCTAACACTCGGACAGACTGAGCGACTTCACTTTCACTTTTCTCTTTCATGCATTGGAGAAGGAAATGGCAACCCACTCCAGTGTTCTTGCCTGGAGAANACCCGGGGAAGGCAATGGCACCCCACCCCAGTACTCTTGCCTGGAAAATCCAATGGATGGAGTAGCCTGGTGGGCTGCAGTCCATGGGGTCGCTAACACTCGGACAGACTGAGCGACTTCACTTTCACTTTTCTCTTTCATGCATTGGAGAAGGAAATGGCAACCCACTCCAGTGTTCTTGCCTGGAGAATCCCAGGGACGGGGGAGCCTGGTGGGCTGCCGTCTCTGGGGTCGCACAGGTCGGACACGACTGAAGTGACTTAGCAGCAGCCGCAGACCTCACCAGGCACACAGACCCACATCAAGCCGTCAGTCAGCTGGAGCACTCCGGGTGGTAGAGCACGTGAGCTCCGCCTGGCCTGCATTCCCGCCCTGGGCACACCCAGCACCGCTGACTCCCAGGTCCCTCAAAGAGAGTGGAGGTCCTGTCTCCGCAGTGACAGCAGAGACAGTGGGCTGTCCTAGGCCGTGTGGGGGTCGGCCCTCAACTAGCCAAGGGAGCTGGAGCAGCCGGCCTTCTGAGTCCGTCTGGGATAAGGGGCGGTGCTGAAGCTCCAGTCACCAGGGAAGCCCACCAGCTCTGAGCCAGAGAAGAAAAGAAGGGGCTCCCCTGGAGGCTCCGACGGTAGAGAATCTGCCTGCAAAGCGGGAGACCCGGGTTTGATCCCTGGGTGGGGAGGAGCCCCTGGAGATGGGAGTGGCGACCCACTTCAGTCTTCTTGCTGGGAGAATTTCGTGGACAGAGGAGCCTGGCGGGCTACAGTCCATGGCGCCGCAGAGTCAGACACGACCGAGCCAGAGGGCTGCACCCAAATCTCACGTGTCTGCTCCCGGCTTGGTAACCAGCAGCAGCTCACTTCCCTGCTCAGACTCTCGGTTTCCCCACTGCAGCTATAGCACCAAGTTCATGGGCCGGCCATGAACTAAAGGAGGTGCTCCAAGTGAAGGCCCTAGAACAAGGCCCGGGGCCTGGTAACGGCGCCATGAGAGTGAGCTGCTAACTCATTGTGGTTCTTGTGGTGATTCCTCCACTTCGAAAAGGAAGTTGATCAGGTGCTCCAGGGACACTGGGAAGCCTCAGCTCCATCACAGACAGGAAGTACTCCCTGGCTTGGCCATCAGAAATTATTCTCATCAGAAAAGGGAGAAAAGAGGAGAACCGAGAGAAGGAGAATGAACCGACCCCAGGAAAGAGAGCAGAGGGCTGCAGGGAGCCCCTCTGTAAGGGGACACTGCAGGACACATGCCCGCCACTGGACAAGGAGCGGCACACAGGTCTTTGTCGTGTCTCATCCAACGGGCAGAGGCGCACACCACGGAGTATCTAAAAAGTCAGGAATTCTTGGACATAAGCAAGTCGGAGACAAACTCCAGGGTATTCAAGCTCCACACACATCTGAGCCCCTTCCAAGAGTCCCTGCTGCCAGACGGGCAACTGACCAGCCCTTCCTGATCTGCTTGCCCAGCCCACTAGGTCTCCTTCCGCCACCCCCAATCCTGGCAGCCAGGGAGTGAGCAGGTGACCTGACCCCAGCTATATTCAGGGAAGCTCCCCACCAACGCACAGTCCAGGGCCTCAGAGGAAAAACCAACTCAGAAGGTTTCACCCGTGCTTCCTCCACCCACCCCCCGCCCCTTCTCACAGAGAAAGGTGAGAAAAACAAGTCATCTCTGCCCCCTCCACACACACACAAGTGACCACCCATTGCAGCAGTATCTTGGGGCAGCGCTCAAACTATACTAACCTAAACCACTTCCTGCCTCTTCAAGGAGTCACTTAGAGGAGAAAGAGCGTGAACCAGGATGGGGGTGGAGGCCAGACACACGGCCAGACACATTCGCAGCTCCTCGTCTGCTCTGACCCTGGACATCAGCCCCAGAGGGCTCTGTGCTGGCAGCCTCTGCTGAAAGAACCCATCCTGCCGTCAAGCTCTGCGCTGGGTTTGAGTTGGACCAGACACCTGAACCGGAGCACTGGCCTCCTCGGAGACGGGCTGTGCAACTCTGAACAGGCTCCATCGCCCTCTTAGCCAGAGTGTTCTCCTCCGCGAAGTAGAGATAACGCGGACGCCTACCTTGCTGCCCAGGGTAGGTGGGGGCTCCCACAAGAGACCTGATGGGCAAGGGTTTGGTGAATGGTACCAGAGTCTGAGGGCACGAAGATTATAAACCCAAGTCAATGAATAATCTACTCATCAAGGCTGGCATTAAGACAAGGATGCTGGGCCACAAACCGTACCATGAAGGGGGATCCCAGGGTCAGTCTGGAACTAGTCTAATCTGATACAACCTAACCTAGACCAGACAAGGTGAAACTACACAGGACTGACAAGGCAAAACAGACCCAACTTAGATAGGTTGGGGAGAAGGCAATGGCAACCCACTCCAGTACTCTTGCCTGGAAAATCCCATGGGAGGAGGAGCCTAGAAGGCTGCAGTCCATGGGGTCACGAAGAGTCGGACACGACTGAGCGACTTCACTTTCACTTTTCACTTTCATGCATTGGAGAAGGAAATGGCAACCCACTCCAGTGTTCTTGCCTGGAGAATCCCTGGGACGGAGGAGCCTGGTGGGCTGCCGTCTATGGGGTCGCACAGAGTTGGACACAACTGAAGCAACTTAGCAGCAGCAGCAGCAGCAGCAGCAGCAGATGAGTTGGGTTTGCTAATGCCAAAATCTGGGTCCTGTGTCCCCTGGTCTGACCTTTAAAGGCATCCACTTCTTTCTTTCCCGAGCCCAGCTGCATAGGGCATTGTAGAATCTTCGCCTTGGGCCTAGAAAGTCATGAGTAAGCCACTCGACACATACCCCTGCCTTCAGGAGGGAAGCAGTCCCATTTTATAGACAAGGCAACTGAGGCCTGGAGTGACTGGAGGACTTGCCTAAGGTCATTTGAACAGTAACTGGTACAAAGTGGGATCACCCTAACCTATGTGGTATGTCTTTGTGTCCCCTGTCCACACATCCTGGATAATGTATAGCAAGTGGACTTGATTCTTCAAAACTGATTTTTGAAGTATCTGTTTTAAAGAAACAGTCCAAGCTGTAACCCAGCTACTGAGCTCCGTAAAGGCAAACTCCTTAACTTTCCCACCTGCTGCCACTTACACCCTCTGGTCCAAACCCCGATCCACCCCTTCAACACCTGCCTCACTGACCAAGCACAGTAATTACTCAGCTTCCGAGGAGAGCCCTGGGAGTCATCCCACCCCAGCAGCAGAGAATCTGAGGCTGGGCCGCCTTCAGAGGGCAGGGGACAATGCCGGGGCATCAGTGGGTTGGGAGAAAATGCCAATGACAAGCAGGCAGGCACCCCAGGCCCCGGAAGGGCACCAGACCCCGTTCGACTCAGGTTGGCTCAACCCGCTCTCCTGAGAGGAGAGCAGGAGGCCAGGCACCCCGGCCAGAGGAGGGGAGAGGAACCGGCACACTGGGGACAGACAGCCTTGGCCTCTGGAGACCCCGAAGTGCGTCTAAGGGAAGATCTGTGCCCTGAATTCCACCCCTTCCTCGGAACCTGAGGACCAGGAGCTCGATCCCTGGTGAGGAGAAAAAAAGTCCTTGAATCCCCAAATAATTATTCTTATCAAGAATAAATGAAGTCAGGTCAAGTTCTTAATATAATGCATTCAAAAGTTACCATTGTTATTAACAGCATCATCATTTCCTCACTTGTCCCTCTCCCACGGCCTGCATGACTGTGCCCGTCTTGGTTTGCTAAGCACTGTACTGTCAGAGGGGAACCGAAACCTGGATAGGAGCTGGAAGGACACCAGGAGGCATCTCTCGAGAAGGATCCACACCTGCCCGCCTCCGGGGACACACCTGTCCAACTCCCTTCCCTCCTGAGCAGCCTGCAAACCCTCAGTGGCAACCGAAGTCACTTCCCTTCAGTTGGTCACTCAATTAAAATTCTGTTGAGTACCTGCTGTTTGTCAGACCCTGGGACCAGCACCAGACACATGGAGAGGAGCAGGCCTAGGCCCTGCCCTTAATGGGGTCACCGTTTAGCACTGATGTCTCCTCTTTAACCTAATGCACCAACTAAAAGCTTTCTTTAAAACTCAGTGTTGAAACATTACCAGACTTCTCTCTGGAAGGAACACGAATTCACTTCCAACCAATCAAGCCCAAACACCCAAATGCCCCACCTAGAGAGAATGAAGATGCCTTCCATTCTCAACCCTGAGCCTGCTGGCAGCCCTTTCCCCTAAAAAAGACACCTGCTCTCAGCAAGCATTTTTGTGCTACTGACAGAGGGGACTGGGAGGGAGCAGGTCGGCAAGTGGCTGGGAAAAGGCCATTTTCAAGGCAGGAGGTCAAAGGACATTCTGTGGGCTCTGAAGGAAGGGCTCAAGGAAATCAGGGTCAGTACCATGGACCACCAGGCAAGGCTGATCTCAACCTTCCAGATCCCATCTGGCCTTCAGCCAGTGCAGAAAGGACCTAAAAGAATAACCAGCCTACTCCAGCATCAACTCTGACACCTCAGGCCTCCTGGGAGAAGGTGCTGGTTTTGAGACCAGCTTCTCTCATTGGCCCTTAAAAACTAAGACCAGCATTTTCTGGACAATAGAGAAAAATCCATTCAAACAGCAGAGACATTTGTGCACTCCAAAGACAACAATCTTCTGTGTAGCATCGCTCAGTAAACAGGCTGCTACTCAAAACCATTATCTGCCTCATCCCTTCTGACAACCCTCTCAAGTGGGAATTATCAGCCCTGTCTGATAGATAAAGAAACTGAGGTTCAGAGAGGGGTCATTAGTTGTTTAAACTCACACAACTCCGATCTGAGACCTCCCAGCTCTGAATTCCATGCCTCTTTCCTGTGTCAGCCTGACCACGGTAACTACAGCCCCTTACACTTAGGAACACTGGTTGAGGGGCTTCCCTGGTGGCTCAGTAGTAAAGAATCTGCCTGCAAAGCAGGAGATGCAGGAGACACAGGTTCAGTCCCTGGGTAGGGAAGATCCCCTGGAGGAGGGCATGGCAACCCACTCCAGTATTCTTGCCCACAGAATCCCACGGACAGAGGAGCCTGGCGAGCTGCAGTCCATGGGGTCGCAAAGAGTCGGACTGAGGCAACCAAGCACACGCCCATACAACGCTGGGTGAATCTCAGCTGAGTGCCTGAGTTCTGAACACCGTCTCCTAGGCTGCTCTGAAAAGATGTCCTCGCCTCGCCTCCTTCTCAGTTCAGGATCCAAGGAAGACAGACAGTGGCTCAGTGAGGGAGGAGAGGTCCCAAGAGGGGACAGTCTGTGTCAGTCTGCTGGGGGGTCCTGACTCTGCTGGGAAGGCCTCCCAGCCAGAGGAGGAGGCAGCTGACCTCGCCATCTCTCTGGGGCTCGGAGGGCAGGGCAGCAGAGGACAGACTCACCTTCGGGGATGGCGTCCTCCTGGTACACAGGCCGCAGCAGCTGCAACAGAAAGACAGAGAGTCCCTCAGCCCAGCCATGCGGCAGACAACCGGGCAGGCTGCTCAGCCCTGGCCTGGGGAGAGCAGGGAAGCCCCTCGGGGCATGAGGGCAAGACCGCCATCCTGCTAAGGAGCCAAGAGGGGGCTTGTAGGGAACACAGGCTCTAGAATCCTCCAGAGTGTTTGAGTATAGTGAGGCTTCAGTTGTCATCGAGTTTAACCCCTTGGCTGGGTCCCCATTTCCTCGGTGGCAACTTGTTCCAAGGCATGTGCTCTGGAACACTGGCCCTAGGGATCTAACAACTCTGCTACAAAGGGGGACACCATCAGGGGAGTTTGGGAACCACTCGGGCGAACAAGGGTGAACCACCTTCTTCACTGCAGAGGCCTTCAGAGCCTCAAGCAGGTGAATACGCACTGGGAATCTGCTCCAAGAGGAAGAGAGCAGGAGGCATTTCTCAAGCTTACTTGACCTCAGGACACATTTTTACCCAGAGTATCTCAGGGGAACCGTATCTTGGGATACACACACACCATCACCCCACCGCACCATCTTGAAGTTCCTTCGACAGGCGCTTGCTCACCGCCCACCACGTGGCCCATTCTGCTATGGAAAAGCGCCGTCTGGCAGAAGGCGCTTCCTTCTTTCGAGGTGAAATCTTCCACCCCGTGACATCGCCTGGTCCTGGATCTGTACCCTGAGACCACAAAGACCCAGCTGCTCCCTCTGCCCAGGACAGCCCGACAGGACAACAGCCCTATGGAGAGACCGCTTACCCTGCGTCCCTGCTCCCTACACCGAGCCCCTGGGAGGCTCTTCCCAACACAGCTGAGTCTTTGCCTCTTCCTGGCTTCACTCAGGGACCCCGGCCCTTCACCTTCCCGCAACGGCGGTCCATACCTGGCTCCCGGGGTTCAGCGGGGCCAGGATGATGTAGTTGGGGTCGGTGGGGGCCGTGGCGCGGGACAGCGTGGGCAGGGTGTGCTGGCTCCCACGCTTGCTCAGCTCGGTGTAGCGCTCCCAGCCGCCGAGCAGCAGCCCATCCGCGCTGTCACACACCAGGTGGCAGCTGTGGCGCTGCTGGGCCCCGTGGGTGCAGTTCTTCTCCCGCTTATTGGGGGGTGACAGGAGGTCGAGGGTCGACTTGCAGGAGGCCCGTCGCAGGACCCCTCCATCTGGCCCTGGCTTGACCTGGGGGACCATGCGCCATACAAGCAGGACGATCTCGCTGGGGCAGCTCCTGGAAGTGGCGGGGAGAGGGGATCACAAAGAGATGTTGAGTCTGCTGCTGCTGCTGCTGCTAAGTCGCTTCAGTCGTGTCCGACTCTGTGCGACCCCATAGATGGCAGCCCACCAGGCTCCTCCATCCCTGGGATTCTCCAGGCAAGAACGCTGGAGTGGGCTGCCATTTCCTTCTCCAATGCATGCGTGCATGCTGAGTCGCTTCAGTCGTGACCAAGTCTGTGCGACCCCACGGACAGCAGCCCACCAGGCTCCTCTGCCCACAGGATTCTCCAGGCAAAAATACTGGAGTGGGTTGCCATTTCCTTCTCCGGAAGTTGAGTCTGAGGGAGACCAAAGTCAGGAGCTGGAGTGGGCTGCCATTTCCTTCTCCAATGCATGCGTGCATGCTGAGTCGCTTCAGTCGTGACCAAGTCTGTGCGACCCCACGGACAGCAGCCCACCAGGCTCCTCTGCCCACAGGATTCTCCAGGCAAAAATACTGGAGTGGGTTGCCATTTCCTTCTCCGGAAGTTGAGTCTGAGGGAGACCAAAGTCAGGCAGGGTAGGGGCCTGCGGGGGCAGAAAGGAAGAGAGGGGAAGGGGACAGGGGCAGCCCCCAGTGCTGGAACAGGAAAGGATGCAGAGGCCAGCTAAAGCAGAGACAGCAAAGGGGTCCCTGAGGTCAATTTGAGTTGACTGGCAGGGGCTGGGAAGGGCATTGGTAATAAAGAAAGAAGACCAGATTCAACTAGTGATGTTCCTCCTGAACGAAGTACAAGCAAGCAAGCCACCTGTGTAAACCCCTCCCCCAGTCATTCTAGAAGCAAACCTAAACTGGGGCTGTAACTCAGAGGGTCAAAATTGAGGGGTCCCATACATTTTAGGGACTTCCCTGGTGGCTCAGACGGTAAAGCGTCTGTCTACAATGCGGGAGACCCAGGTTCGAACCCTGGGTTGGGAAGATCCCCTGGAGAAGGAAATGGCAACCCACTCCAGTACTACTGCCTGGAAAATCCCATGGACAGAGGAGCCCGGGAGGCTACAGTCTACGGGGTCGCAAAGAGTCGGACACGACTGAGCGACCTCACTTCACTTCACACATTGTAAGTCTTCCCTGGTGTCAGATGGTAAAGGCTCTGCCTGCAACGCGGGAGACCTGGGTTCGATCCCTGGGTGGAGAGGATCCCCTGGAGAAGGAAGTGGCAACCCATTCCAGAATTCTTGTCTGGAGAATCCCGTGGGCTGGCGGGCTCCAGTCCACGGGGTCGCGCAGAGTCAGACAGGACTGAGCCACTAACACTATGTGCCAGGACACACTTAAAGAATACCTGTTTAATTAGGCAACTGGAAACACTCTGCAACATCGACCCAGCCTAGAAAGCAGAAGGCTTAGCTCTGAGGTAGCAGAACTAATGAGCTCAAGGAGAAAGCGACCCCCTGGAGCCACGCCATGAACCACAGGGTGTGTCTGAGAGCTTCTTCCCCCACGGTTTGCTCTGGGATTCAAATTCGCTTGGAGCCTGAACCTTCCAGTTTCAGGCCAAGTAACTGATTTCCTGAGGAGCAAAGCAAATGGCTCGCAGATGTGAAGGAGGGACAGACCAGGCGTGTGCCCAGGGCTGAGGAGGGGAGGGGAGGTGGGGGGCAGCCCTAAGCCCCAGGCCGCCCGCCACCCCGGTCACCGGATCTCGTGAGCCAGCTCCACGCATTTCCAGTGCTCCACGGGCCTCTCGTTCAGCCGTAGCACCGTGTCCAGCTGCTGCAGCCCTGCCCGCTCCGCCGGGCCCCCTGCAGGGACAAAGAAAACGCCTGGAGCCCACGACCCCCTCAGAGGGCATGGGGGTCCTTTGCCTCCACAGTGACCTCGGACAAGGACCGCTCCCCTCTGTTTCTTCATCTGTGAATGAGGGCCTGACCCTGGAGGTGCTCAGGAAGGATCTTGAAGGAGGCTCCCCTTTGCCTTCATTTCCTCCCTGCCCGCAGACCCAGTACTGGCTGACCTCTCCACTGCCAACCTCCCCACCAGGCCCCCTCCCTCCCCAGGAACTCCCACCCTTCAAGAACCCTTCCTTGCTGCCAAGCTCAAGGCAAGGGGGGCCCCCAGATCGCCACGTCCCAGCTTCTCCTCTTAGGATGCTCACTCTGTGACTAGGAGAAGTCTTTTTTTTGTGAAAAGTAGAGAGGGAATGACTATTTTAAAGGGCTCATCAGGCTGGACTAGGATAAAATACTGATTCCAAATCAAGTTCATAAACGATTCTCATTTTCCCATGCAGCCATTGCTGAAAATATAGGTTTAGTTCCTGTTTGAAATGACTGGGAAACAAAATATAAAAGCCTATCTTCACTTTGATTAAAAACAAAACAAAAAAAGAGTAGGTGTATTTTCAGAGGCCTCACTTTCATCTATGGTCATTTAAAAATATTATTCTTTTCATTTTGAAAGGCCAGGACTCTTCAATCCGGGTTGGGGCTCCCCTTTCAGTTCCAACATCTTGTTTGCTAAGCCCCGGGCCGCCATCACCCAAGACGCTCACTCACCAGAATCCACAGCCTGGACTCGGACCGGAGAGTCACAGCAGATGGTGAAGCCAAAGCCGTCCTGCCCCCGCGGGATGGTGATCTAGGACACAGCCCTGCCCAGTTAATCCCAGAAGCCGGGAGGCTGCGCCTCTGCTCCGAGGTCGAGAAGCCCACGGGCCCCACCCCAGAGCCACCTTCCTCTCCAAGGTTTCTGGAGCCAAGAAGGAGGCTGGCCGGCCCCTCGCCTGCTCTATCTTGGCCCAGGCGTCTCGAGCACTGGGTTGTGGGCCAAGTAGGAAGGCTGGGAGCTCAGGAGGTAAGCCAGGCCCGAGACCGACAGAGCTCCGAAAGGGTGCATCTCACCGTCTTCAGCCCTGGCAGACATGTGGCCTAGCCCTTTACCTGAGGGCCTGCCACACGCCTGGCTCCACCTCGCCTGAGCCCCACTGCTTGCTCGGTCCTTTCCTCCCTCCTCCAGCACCTCATGGAGCATCGGCCCAGGGCTGGCCCTGCACTGAAGGCCCAGAGACGAAGCTGAGCTGCCGGCTGTCCTCCCAGAACACAGGGCCGGGGGTGGGCGGGGTGGCGGGATGGCGGGGGCGGTGGGGGGTGGACAGGGAGGCACACGCTCACTCTCAGGCCAAGGGGCAGGGGACCCATCCTGGGAGGGTCTCAGGGCCATCCACATTCAGGGCTTCCAGGCACCCAGTGAGGGCTTCCAGGCGAGGGGCAAGTGAGGGCACAGTCCCGCTGAACCTGAACTAGCCGGTGGCCTCCCTGTGCCTGCTGTGGCCTGTGTGCACGGCAGGTCCACAGCCCTCCTCTCAGGAGTTCCCTGAGAGGGCCCTGCCATCTGCATGCTCCTTTCAAAGCAACAGGCAATTCCTGGTCTTATGCAGATCTCTCCAAAGCAAAGTGGGATGTGATAAACATTAGAGCAAAAGGTGCGGAGGGTTCTAGGAAGACTCCTCTGTGCTTTGACTTTAGAAGACAGACTTGGTGCATGGCAGGAGCCAGCCAGAGCTCTGTTCGTGCGGATGGCACAGCAGTGTCCCACCAGCAGCGGTCCACTAGTTTAGTTTAGTGTGGCCTTGTTGCGGGCCCTCTCTGCACACCCCAGTTAGGCTTTGTGGGGAGTGCAGAAGGCCTAGCCCCTGCTTATTCCAGGAGTGATTCCTGGCTGCTCAGAGCAGGGCTATGAGAGCCACAGACTAAGGCAGTTGAAGTCAGAAAAGGGGTCTGGCTCCTGGACGTGGGGTGGGTCCTGGTGCAGCACAGGGAAAGGGCACCCGCACCCTCACCCCAGGCAGGCTGAAGAGGAAGCCAGCTCAGCAACCCTGGAGGAGCTCAAGGGTCACGGCCTCGGGAGAAGACTTCCATCTCCTTCCTTTAAGGGCTGGCTCCTCCAAGTTGGGCGCCTGGCATTCACCTGCCAGTTGACCTCAAGGCCAGGCATGGGAAAGGGGAGGGCCAGGGAGCCTGGGGTGGCCAAGGCACTGGCATGCTGTCGGGAGGCCCCTGAGGCTCTGCTTCCCACCAGCCCTGGGCCTGGATTCAAAGCAAGTTTGTAAAACAGGAAATCTGACAGACAAGGGGAAGGGGGGGTGGGCAGGAAAATACCCCGTTCCCATAAGAATTCTGGGAAAACACACAGCTAAGGCAGGAAGAGAAAAAAATGGAAAGAAAGAAAGAAAACAAACTCCGGAGTGAGTGCGGAAAGCCCAGGCTGAAGCCAAGGGACGACAGCAGGAGACCAGCCCGCTCCAGGTAACCGGCGGGGACTTCAGGGGCCTTAGGGCGACCCTCAACCAGGCCGAAGCTGGGGTGCCAGCACTTTCCCCATCACCCTGGCGAGGGCCATGGCCCCTCCTGCTGGGGGCACGGCTCTGGAAAACAGCTCCCAGTGCCCAGTGCTGACAGTCTGGGGACAGGCCTCCAGGGCTGAATCTGGAGAACAGGAGGGTGTGCCAACAAAGCAGCCTGCTCCCCACATCCAGGCAGGACTGTGGACAGGAGACCCCTCTGCCTTTCTCGGCACCAGCCTGAGCAGAGCCAGTCCAGATAACAGTCCAGGCCAGCTGGGAAGAGGGGAAGAAGAGAGGCTGTGTGCTCGGTGCGAGGAGTGGGATTGCGAGAAGGAAGCAGGATCATGCTCTGTCCGTCGTGACCACCAACCTCGTTGATAGTCTCCAGAGAACGTGATCATCACTGCAGCCCTGATGCAGGGCTAGTTTTAGTGTGCCCATTTTACAGAGAAGAAAACCGAGGTCTAAAGCAAATGAAGCTCTCAGGGTCAGGAGGCAAGGGGAGCAGCCCTGCCCTAGCTCTGGGATCTCGGCAACTCCTAGCAGAGGCCATCCTTCTGGGGTGGGTCTTGCTGTTTCCTGTCCAGAGCAGGAATTGCTACTGCTCCCAGATCTCTCCCATGCCAGCACCTCCATTCTACCCTCCTGCCTGGTTTCAGACCTTCTATCGTGGAAGGTCATAGATTTCAACCCCAATCCCCAAATGCCACATTTATTGAACACCCTGCACCAGGCACTTCACACACATTCCATTTACTTTCACAGGCATCATCACATCATCATCCTATTTCACTGACAGGAAGACTGAGGCTCAGGGAGGTAAACATCGTGTACAAGAGCCGGAGCTCAAAAAGGGCAGAACTGCATGAGAGCCTGGGTCTGGCACAAAGCTAGTGCCCTGAACCCTATACCACATTCTCACAGAGGATCCGTTTGGAACTTCAGTCTCGGAGCCACAGACTTGGGGGCACTCATGCCTGACCCTACTCTGACTGCCAGCGAGGCCCGGTCCTCAGACCTGTGGTCCCACATGACCGAGGACTTCGCAACCTCCCAGCCAGTGCCCCCTCTGCCTCACCACCCCGCCACCCAGTTGCCAGTGTCACCAGGGCTGCTTCACAGGTTCTGGAGGGTGAGAGGGCCCTGAGAGCTGGGGACTGCAGAGAGAACACACATGTCCCACAGGAGGTGCAGGAGGCCCCCTCTGAGCATCTCCCCAGACCTAAGCCTGCCTGTTTGAAAGAGTTCATGATCCAGATTCCAGTCTGTTCATTAAAACACAGAGGGACGTTGTATACTAAAGAATCATCCCAGAGTCTCATCAGCTTAGATATTCCCAAAATCTGGATATCCCTTGCCTTCACCCTGCCTACACCATGCCTTTTTTATAAGAAAAAAATGTCCCTCACGTTTCCAGAAGAGTCCTGGGGGCTGAGGGATCATCCTTCCCACGCTGCTCCACATCCTAACAGTGGAGCCTCAGTGGCAAACGCTCTCAGAGAAGCTGAGCTCTGGACCCACCTCAAGGCATCACAGCTACCGGGGAGGAGAAACATGTGTGCATACAGACACATAGACACAGCCTATCTCACACACAAGCGCACACCGATAAAACACAATTGCATATACACGGCACAAGACGGGCTACCGCCCCATCAGAAGTAGGAAAAGTTAGCAAAACAAAAAACACAAATCCAGTTGCTCAGCCATCTAGCCACTTTCAATCTTGGGCTGGAGATGTTCTTTGTAACGCACACTCCTCCCAAGCAAAAATGACAGAAATTCAACTAGACAGTCTCAGCTCAGATACCACCCCACCAGTGGTTAGGATGGCACAGGGCTGGCCTCTGCTGCCCCAAGGGGGGGCGGGGGCAGGTACAGGCTACCTGGGGTCCAGTTCCTGCCTCTGTCCTCCCCCCAGATCACAATGAACCTGTGAGGGGCAGGAGGAGGGAAGGAAGGCCCTGTAGGGAGAGAAGCCCTTCTTGGTGAGCCCCCACCCCTGACCCCTAAAGACACCCCGTGGACCGCTCCCCCTGCCCAGGGGCCAAGCACCCACCTGGCGGTAGCGGCGCTCTGAACACACCTTGCAGAGGCCACTGAAGCGGTTCATGACTGCGGGTCCTGCCTCGGCCGCCGCCCCATGAAAACCCGGCTCTCCCCACGGCAGCGGGAGCCCGCACTGCGCCCCGTCAGCCTGGCATGACCGCCCTGGGAAGCCCGCCCCGCAGAAGAATGGCAGGAAATCACCTCTCACCTCCCCAGGCCCTGTCTGTGCTGTGTGCCTCTGCACGATAAGCCCGAAGGCTTCCTGAAACCTCCGAATGACAAGGAAGAGGGAGAGTTTTATATTAAAATTCCTGTCAACTAGTTAGTATTCCCCCGGCCCCGGCGGGGAGAGGGCGCCTTTGTTCTGGCTGCATTCTCCGCCATGGGCCACTTTGTGATTCCAGTGTTCTGACAAACACCCCTGGCTGGAGGAGAACCCAGGCAGAAACACGGCCCACTCTGTAACAGCCGCCTCCCCCTGCAAATCCCAGGGTCCTCAGCAGCAGACACAGCCTAAGGACTTAAGGATGCTTGCGACGGGGTGGGGTGGGGTGGGGGTTGCACCCACAGACTTTCCATGTCAAGACAGGGAATACAAAACATTTGGAGTCTGTCTGCCACCCAGAAGGCACTTAAAGGTCAGTTTTCTCATCCATGTACATGGGCTGCTTTAAGGAGCTGATGAGAAAGCATCAGTCGCTCAGTCGTGTCCAGCTCTTCAGCAACCCCATAGGCTGTAGCCCGCCAGGTTCCTCTGTCCATAGGATTTCCCAGGCAAGAATACTGGACTGGGTTGCCATTTGATGACAGACCATAAAATCAAGTCAGGAAGGGATTTCCAGTCACTAGATAATCCAGCCTCCTCCCTTTACTAGTGAAGAAGTGGGGGCCTGGAGCCGTTGAGATGACAAGCAGGGCGGGATGGGGTTGGGATCAGAGCCCCAGTCTTGATCTCCGACTTGCAGAGCAGAGCCTGGGGAGCCAAGAGCCCCTTCCACCCACCCGAGGAAAACAACCCGCCACTCACATCCTTGATGCCAGAGAGGGTCCCTCGGTCCAGCCCAGCTTTGGTTGCTGAGAGAGTGGGCAGGTTACCCCAGTTTCCCAGCCTCCATCACCCCATGCACACCTCTTGGGGTTCTCCCTGTGCCCTCACCAAGCCTCTGACAATCGCCCCCAGCTTGCTGAGTCCTATGGACATCTCCGAGGATACAAGCCCAGGAAAATCAAACACACCTCGCAACGATACGCCTGTGTGCAAAGTCCGGCCTGAAGCAGGCCTCTCCCAGGCCACCTAGAATCCTGCAGTGTTGATGCCCTTGCGATTCCCATGAATCCCCAGGGAGGTTCTCAGGTCACCATCCTCTCTGTGCTCGGCATGTACGGAGAGGGGCCTTTAAGTT
>SJYX01004176.1:0-84744 GCA_006410675.1 Oreotragus oreotragus | reverse complement strand
GCAGGGGGGGAGGGTGGGGGTGCCAAATCTGAAGGGGAGCTGGGTCACAGCACTGGGGGGAAGCAAGGCTCTGAGAGGACCTCGGGAAGGAGGATTCGACTTCAAGAGACCGGAAGTCAGTACGACCCAGACGCCTCCATCTCCAGGGAGTGGGGCCTGGCTCTCTCCCTACTCCTGCATCAAGCGTGAGTAACCCGAGGAAAGCACAGAAATAACCTCTTCAAAATGCACAACTTCCTGGGTCTCCAAGCACCAAGTGACTCGGAGTTTCAGGCACCAAACGCTGCCTTGTTCAGGGGTCTCCTGGTACAAGGGACTGACCAGAAGCAGATTAGAGCCCAGAGCAGTGCTCAGGGCCTGTCAGTCCTGCCCAGGCTTGGGCCCACCTACCTTGAGTTTCTCCCCGTTCTCAGCATCCTCACCTCCCGGCATGCTCAACAACGGTTCTGGAAGGTGACACAGCAGAGTCAGAAAGTCTCTACTGGCATCTAAGTGCCCGTCCCGCAGAACACCCTGAGGCCCAGGCCAGGGTGCCAGGCCCACGTGGTGGCCCAGGCCACTGCTGGCCTCCAGGGTGTGGCAGTGGCCCAGCTTGGGCCAGGCAGAGGTCGGGAGCCAGGTCTGTGTGCAGGAAAGGCAGAGCACAGGGCGAAAATCCTCAGGGCCCACAGCAGGGCCCACACGGCCTGTCTGCAGAGGTGGGCACCCCCAAGGTCAGCCAGGCAGCCTATAGGGGGTCCTGAGACCACTGACCCTGAGGAGGGGGCCATGCAGGAAGGTCCAGAAGGCCAGCCCTCCATGATCTAGAGGCCAGGGGAGCTGAGCCATTTGGGGTCGGGCCACAACCCTCTCCACGGAAAGCCCAACCACTACGTTCTAGCAGGTGCCGCGAGGAGTTCCTGGACCCAGGGTCTGGTGGCAGCCTGGGGGGAGGTGACTCATGCCACAGAACACAGTGACCGAAGCTACCACGCAGGCGGGGAGGAGGCGAGCCCCGGGCCAGCAGAGTCTGGGCAGAACTAAAGGGAGTGTGCACGTACCTCTCAGAGGCCGCAGTCTCCGCCTGGCCACCTTCAGGTGTTTGGTCCGGCCCAGGGCCTCCCCCAGCAGGTAGTACCAGCCACTGATCTCCTGTCGTGAGACAAGGCGTGACATTCTCAGAGAAGGCAGAGGGCACGGGGCAGGCAGCCACCGATCCGCTGAGTGCCTCCCTCAGGAGCAGAATCTCTGCAAGGACAGACACGCAAGCCTCCCTTCCACAGAGGGAGCTGCCACGCCTGCACCTCCAGGAAGCCCTTCCTGAAGGTAGAGCTGGTCCTCCCCTTTGCTGATCCCCCCCGTCTCTTGTCCCTGAAGAAGAAGTCAGCTCACAGGCCCGCCTCCCCAGCTGCACTGTACAAGGCTCTGTGATGTGTCTAGCACTGTTCCTAGTACACAGAAAGCGAACGTGTTCGTCACCCATTCATGTCTAACTCTGTGTGACCCCATGGACTGTAGCCTGCCAGGCTCCTCTCTTCGTGGAATTCTCCAGGCAAGAATACTAGAGTGGGTTACCATCTCCAGGGGATCTTCCCAACCCAGGGATCACACCCAGGTCTCCCACACTGCAGGCAGATTCTTTACCATCTGAGCCACCAGGGAAGCCTGGTACACAGAAGGAGCAAAATAAAGGGAGGGAAGGAAGGAAGACAAGTAACCTGAGACTCCTGAACAGGCTCCAGGGGGCTGGAGGGACACCTCCACCCAAGGTGGAAAGCCAAGGCTGCAGGTAAGATATTTGGGACCCACATGCAGAAGAGAGTTCTCAGCCACCTACCCCAGGCTTCACTTCCAAGACACGGAGCTGGGTGGCAGGATGGAGCAGGTCACCAGGACATCTCCAGGGATGTGCAAGAGGAGCACTCCCTTCCCTGCTCAAAAGCCTCCAGTGTGGGGAGTGCAGTCCAAGTAGAGGTGACAAGGCCCCTCAGATCCCAGAGTCCTCGCCTGCCTGAAGGAAACCTCCACCAGGACACTTACTCCATCCCCGAGCACTAGCTAGGCCCAGAAGCACAAGACCTGGCCCGCAGCATCAAGGGGCTCCTGGAACAGACCACAAGAAGCACCCAGCCTTCATCTTCCAGGGTAGGGGCTGCTCTGAGCTCTGAAGGACCTATCAGTATCCTTAGAGAAGACACCAGACTCAGATCCTCCTGGGAAGACTTGGACCCGCCTAACAACTGGTCTCTGATATGAAAGAGCTAAGATGGGGGGGTGATGGTCACACAGGTGACAAACAGTATGGTCTAAGTGGGGTACCATCTCTCAGACAGAAGCCCCGCCCCAGGGCTTCCAGACAAAAGCCTCCACGTGTACCAGCCCCGGCCTAGATGGCCTGATTCTGCCAGAAGCTTCCCTTGGACCCACCTTGTCCGGAGTCAGGAGGGACTTCACCCCGAAGCTCATGCAGCCGATAAGTCCACTTTGTCTGGGAGAACAAGAGACGCTCGCATCAGCACCTTCTCATCGCACTATATCAGGAGGCCAACTGTCAAGTGTAACGTAGGTTTGCCTGGTGCACTGAGGTTTACAAAGCACTTTTACCTGCATCATTTCATTTGATCTTTCCAACTCTGTGAGTCAGGCTGGAGTGGAGCTATTCTCTCCATTTCACAAAGGAAAAAAACTGAGGCTGAGTTGATCCCCTTCCTAAGGTCACAGGACTGACAGTAGTTGAGCCCCATAGGAAACCTATTAGAGAAGCTCAGAACTACCTTGGAGATTTGAGTTGTTCTGATGCTGCAGGTCTGAAGAGCTGGTCCCCACAGGGAATTTCAGCTCTCACATCAGCTGGTGATGCTGAATTCAGGAGAAAAGTGATGGGACCTAAAGCCCAAGAAGCTTTGTCTTAGGTCCAGGCAGGAGCTGGTTAGGGCTTAGACAGTTTCAAATCAAGGTTCAAACCAACCTGACACACAGAAGTTCCCAATACCAATCTGACTTGACTGCCAGCTGGGCTAATAGACATGAGCCAAGGTCAGGACTCAAGCGAATGTCGTGCTGTGTCGACAGGCTTGAGTTCAGTTGGATCCTACTTGACTAAGAGTAATTCAAAGTTCCTGAAAAATGTTCATCGCTGAGTTCCAATGTCCAACAACCAGGGACGGACTGATACTTGGCAGCTTTCAATAATGACAGTATGTGCTGTGTGCTCAGTTGCTCAGTCATGGCTGACTCCTTCTGACCCCATGGACTGCAGCCCACCAGGCTCCTCTGTCCTTAGGGGCTCTCCAGGCAAAAATACTGGAATGGGCTGCCGTGCCCTCCTCCAGGGAATCTCCCCAACCCAGGGGTCAAACCTAGGTCCCCCACATTGCAGGCAGATCCATCAGCAACTGAACCACCAAGGAAGCCCAAGAATGGCAGTACAGATGAACATTACCGAAATGCAAAATATGACCCTGCTATTACGAGAAAAAAGCAAGTTTACAAATCTATAGATTAGTGAGAAAGATGCCCACCAAAATATTAACAATAGTTGTACCTGGTAGGTGGGATAAGAAAGGGTTTTGCTTTCTCCTTTGCGTTTTTTAGCACTTTTAAATTTTCATAGGGAACAAGCGCTTCTTTCAGAATCCGAAAAAAAAAAAAAAAAAAAACCAACAGTATAAATGTATTTGAAAGTGTTCTATCCTACCACATCTTTCTCTGGCCTAACACTAGAGTCGCTTTTTTCCCCCACCTCGTTCTCTCTTAGCACAGGTCAGTTCCCAAGTCAGTTCCCTTCAGAGACTGGTTTACTATTAACAACTATTAATCGAGAAACAACATAGGTATTAAGACTGGAGCAGAAGGGACTTCTCTGATGGTCCAGCAGTTAAGGATCTGCCTTGCAGTGCAAGAGAGGCGGATTCGATCCCCAGTCAGGGAACTGAGATCCCGCTGCCACAGAGCAACTAGGCCAGCTCATCGCGACTAGAGGGCCCCCATACTGCAACTACTAAAGCCTGCACGCTCCGGCCCATGCGGTGCAGACTAGACAATCTGTGCTCTGCAACCAAAGATCCCACATGATGCAATGAAGATCCCACAAGCTGCCATTACAACTGGACACAGCCAAATAAACAGACAAATATTTAAAAAAATAAAAAGACTGGAGCAGAACCTTGACGGTTAAGTTCTATATCTGAGGGATCCACATGGGTGAAGGAGTCAGCATGTTCTGGGGAAGGTGCAGTTTCAAAGCCGAGGATGGAATGAACTGCCTGGAATGAACTAACTCCCTGGAGATAAGCCTCCCTGAAGACTGGGCTACGGGGGGCCTGAGCCAGTCCACTGAACCCCCTGAAGAGCCTGTCTGAGTCGTGTGCCCCAGAGCCTGCTCCTGGGCTCCAGACCCAGAAGGTTCAAGGTGGGTTCTGGACACAGGTGACTGGAGAAAGCCGTCCAGGGGATCCTACAGGGCACCCACCCATGCCTGCCCCAGTGAGCACCAGAGGTCTACAACGTCTTTACAAACACACTTTGCACGACCCACCACCAAAAACAAACCCTCCTCCCTCCTGGCGCGTGGCCAAGTGGGCAGGAACGGAGGGGCCGCCGCAGTGACCACCACGAGTGGCAGCCACTGACCTGAGCGGCCGCTCCAGAAAAGCCTTGTCAAGCCTTTGCCAAAGTCCTCATCACGGATTTCATTTTGTTTGTCCACACATTCAAGAGCAACCCAGCTGGCATCCAGGTGCCCACACTGCCCTGCTGTACACTTTCCTTTCGCGCTGGGTGCGGCCGTAACTGTCTAAATCTCGCAGGCACGCCGCTTTAGCTGTAATAAAGGCTGCCTCCTCCTGCTCTTCAGTAAGTGCAGTTCTCATCCCCTGGTGCTCGGAGAATGCTAAACGGTTGATAGCCTCCCGTGAGCTTTGTTTCCTGCGAAGGGGCCTCCAATGATTTCATGATACTTCAGGCCCAGCAAATTGTCACAATCAATGTCCATAAACAGGAACCTCTAAGTGTTCTTCAATTAGCTACTCCTGAAGCCTGTTTTTAAAAACCTTTGGAAGAAGAAAGACCTTCTTTTATGCACAACCTGAATACGTGGCAATCTACTAGTCAGGCAATAAACTTGGGAACTGGTGATCACCTGAAATTTCGCTAGGCACAGAGTCTCAGGGGCCAAGACTTGGGTACTTTTGAAAACTGAACCCTGAACTTGGTGAAGTTTTGACAGATGGCTGAATCCATCATTCCCATGTTGGCAGGCCCCAGCATTACGGAAACAAGACAAACACTCAGGAACTTAAACAGCAGTTCAAGGCGGCAACACAAGGGATGTCACTAGACGGGGTGAGACTGACAGATGAGCAGTGCAGGCAGTACATGCTGAACGCTCAGAGCGGCAAGAAGTGGTTTAGAACTGAGATGTTCAAAGAAGGCCTAAGGAGTTAAGCCAGAGAGAGGGAAAGGAAGAGCATTTCAGGCAAAGGGAACAGCTGGTACAAAGGCTCAGAGGTAAGGCTTCACGGAGCATTCACGGGCAATGGTGCTGCCAGTCCTCCGTATGCAAGCATGAGGAACCCATGGATACGGAGGGCCAACTGTACTACACCACTCTACAGAAGGGACTTGAGCACCCCTGGATTCTGGTATCCACGGGGGTCCTGGAACTAATCCCCAGTGGACACAGAGAGATGGCTATACTCGGCTCAGTTTGTTTTTGAGCACATGGTAGGAGATCCGCTAACAAAAAGAAAATGCATTATTTTAAGGGAATGCACTTGACTTTTCTCTCTCAGGGGACTTGAACTATTTCTGTTACAGGCTTATCCCATTTAATCTCAATTTATTTTGAATTTGATGACTTAAAAACTGCACACACGTTTTCCCATTCATCTTCTCTTTCCCTGGTCTCAGTCCCCATCTCTGGTCACGAGCTTTCTAACTAAAGGGAATGCACTTGACTTTTCTCTCTCAGGGGACTTGAACTATTTCTGTTACAGGCTTATCCCATTTAATCTCAATTTATTTTGAATTTGATGACTTAAAAACTGCACACACGTTTTCCCATTCATCTTCTCTTTCCCTGGTCTCAGTCCCCATCTCTGGTCACGAGCTTTCTAACTTTACGGTGCTGTACTTGGCCCTGGCCTGGTCTATAAAGTAGTTGAAAGAGCAGAGGGTACAAAGATAGCACACAACACACAGCCTCTCCATCTGTAATTACTATCAGCACAAAAGCTTCTGTTCTTCAAACTTATGCTGTGTGTGTTTTAGGTGGTTGCTGTTTAACTTGGTGCCTAACAGTACAATTCTAAGACTGCTCTCTTACCACAAGTTCTGAAAACACCATGACTGACACTAGAAGCATCAGCTTGGCTCTTTCCACATCACTGAACAAAATTTTTAAGTAGTTCATGCCATAGTCAGTGATATTAAGGAGTTACTGTTAATTTTTAAACGTGATAATGGCATTGTGTCTGTTCTGTTTTTTAAGTCATCTTTTAGAGAGATCTATAGCTCAGATGAGATGATTTGCTTTAAAATAATCCACTGGAGGAAGAGACAGTGGGTGAGGGCGTAAATGAAGTAAAATCGGCCACGTATTGATCATTGATGAAGCTGGGCTCCAAGTAGGTGAGGGCTTATTACATATTTTCTACCTTTGAATATGTTTGAAAATGTCTGTAATTTCTTAAAAACTCAGAGAACCCCAAGTCGAAAGAAACCTTTGAGATCACTGCATTTTACAGGTGAGGAAACTGGGGCCCAGAGCCGGGAAGTGACCTGTCCACGGCCTCACAGTGAGGAGGAGCTATGCCAGAGTCTGCTGCCCTGAGGCCGGGTTCTCCTCAGCTCCCACAATGCTCACCACAGGAGCCGAAATCAGCTTGCCCCTCCCAGCACTGGACCTTCTTGTTTCTCTACTCCGTGCTCACAGCAGTCCCTGGAAGGATCGCGAGAATTCATGAAACAGATGCCGCCCCCTTTTATCTCCTATCAGTCTCAAAATGTAACAGCCACATATTCAGCTGGATGACTGACATAAAACCGTATTAAAAATGCCATGAGAGGTGGCCTGAGGCATAAGCACACCGAGACAGAAAAGGTTTGGCTTTGGAGCTTTTTATCACCTGTGTGAGCCAGTCAAGTGTACTATATCATGTGATTTGATGCCAGGCTACCGGGATTTGTGTCTTGTTTTCACCACATGCTGGCTGTGTTACCTTGGGCAAGTTACTTAACCTCTCTGTGCCTGTAAAAGAGAAACATTAATAATGCCTACCTTATATGGTACTGTGAGGATACTGTGTCCGCACAATAGATAATGATTAAATATGCTTAAGGTCCACACACTTGGTGGACACGCAGTGCTTGATAAACATGACCAATGATATCACCTTGGGCAAGTTCCTTGGCCTTAGTAAATCTCAGTTTGCTCATCTCTGAAGAGACAGACAATAGTAATTCCTACCTCTCAGGGTCATTGTGAGGATTAAATGAGATAACGTACGTAAAGTGCTTGGCACAGAGAAGGGTTCATAGATGTTTGCTCTTTCCTTCTGCATTGTCTTTCACGCTGTTAAGTTGGATGTCCGTCCCTCAGAGACACACAGTTTTGATCTGAGAGTGTTCAGCAGGGCAGGGGTTTCCGGCAACGGCTCTGCCTATCTCCCGCGGCTCAGAGGCCTTCTCATTCGGAGATGGATCGATAACCATGCCTCCCGCCCGCCGAGCCGGGCACGGTGGTGCTGGCACCTCTCGGGCAGGGCCATCTGTTGGGAAAGCAGGCCTGTCTGCGCCTACTCTGTCCCTCTCTGAGCTTTGGGTTGGTACTGTGACCACAAGCTTGACTGTGTTTTGTTTAATAAGGAATCTCACTTTCCCAAAATAGGCAACAAGTGCAGACACGGCCTCTGTCACGCTGCCTCCCCGGGTGCTGACTCACTTTCCCCGGCCTCACTCTCTTTTCCAAAAACCGACAAGTGCATTGCGGCCACTTCTCCAGCCGGCGCCGCCCGGCTTGCTCCGCTCTTGCAGGGGAGCAGCCCGAGCAGGGCAAACGGCGACTCCCACAGTTTGGTGTCTGCCTCCGGCACCGCTCCGCTCCTCGCCTCTGTCCATGGGGCTCACCAGGCATCCTGTCTGTCTGCCGCGCCTCCTCTGTCTGCTTCCCAGATGGCACTGCTGCTGCTGCTAAGCCGCTTCAGTCGTGTCCGACTCTGTGCGACCCCATAGACGGCAGCCCACCAGGCTCCTCTGTCCCTGGGATTCTCCAGGCAAGAACCCTGGAGTGGGCTGCCATTTCCTTCTCCGATGCATTCATGCATGTTAAGTCACTTCAGTCGCGTCTGACTCTGCGACCCTACGGCCAGCGGCCCACCAGGCACTAGTGGTAAAGGGCTCGCCTGCCGATGCAGGAGACATAAGAGACGCGCGTTCAATCTCTGGGTCGGAAAGATCCCCTGGAGGAGGGCACGGCAACCCACTCTGGTATTCTTGCCTGGAGAATCCCAAGGACAGAGGAGCCTGGCGGGCTGTGGTCCATGGGGTCACAAAGAGCTGGACATGACTGGAACGAGCCATCACACTCGGCTCCTCTGTCTCCTTCAGGGCCTTCCCTTCCCGTGTCCATCCCTCTAAGACAGGATTCTGACGGTCCTGGGGACCGACTGTCTTCTGGGCGCTCTCAGCTGCTCGAGATGTGCCCCCTCACCGTGGCGGCCATGGCTCCCACATCTCCACAGACCTCTCTCTCCCCTGTGCTCCAGGTCAGCAAAGGCATATCTCCTGCACAGCTCTCAGCTGGCTGCCCTTCAGGCAACTCCGACCCGCCCTATCCAAAGCTGCTCTCCCTTCCCCTCCAGTGCATTTTGACTTCGCTAGAGACATCGCTGGCCACCCACGAGTCATCCTTGGCTCCTTGCACCGCGCTCACAGCCAAATCACCAGGAAGCACTATTGGTTTAGGCTGCTAAATGCATTTGAGTCTGTTTCCCGCCTCTCTATCCCTAAATCAGCTCTCTCACAGATCACCACAAGAATCTCCCAGCTCCTCCCCAAACCTCCCAAGACTTACCAGAGCGATAGAACTAAACACACCCCTGTCATTCCTCGGCTCAGCACCCTTCAGTATCACCCCATCACCAGATTCTCAGACACCAAACTGGCTGCATGAGGTTCACCCTGAGAGCTTGTGTAAATGCAGATTCCTCGGCCCTGCCCTTGAAAATCTGGACTTAATCAATCTGACGTGTTACCTGGGAACCGAGGTTCCCCACAAGCATCCCCAGTGATTCTGATGCATTGCCAGGATTGAGAACTACTGACCCTTTGGAGAAACTTACACTCCAAAGAAAAACTATAGACTCCTCCGTTTAGTTTACACCATCCTCTTCATCTTGTCTCCAGCCAATCCCTACTTTGTAATCGACCCTCTAGCAACACCAAGTTTGCAAATCCCACCCCACGCTGGCCCTGCCCTCTGCACTCTACCCGCTGAGACTGAAGACTCCAGGGTCTAAATACCTGGGTTTCCATCTTGCCTCTACTGTTCACTGCCATGTGACCTTACGCAAGGTACTCCCTTTCTCAGCTTCAGTTTCCTTTTCTGAAAACGTAAAAACAAACATGTACTTTCCTTAGAGTTGTCTTAAGAACACTGAGACTGAAGACTCCAGGGTCTAAATACCTGGGTTTCCATCTTGCCTCTACTGTTCACTGCCATGTGACCTTACGCAAGGTACTCCCTTTCTCAGCTTCAGTTTCCTTTTCTGAAAACGTAAAAACAAACATGTACTTTCCTTAGAGTTGTCTTAAGAACTAAATGAGATAAGGCACTGTTAACCCCTGGTTTGTGGCTAAAGTGAAAGTGAAGTCGCTCAGTTGTGTCGGACTCTTTGCGACCCCCTGGACTGTAGCCCACCAGGCTCCTCTGTCCATGGGATTTTACAGACAGTAGTACTAGAGTGGATTGCCATTGCCTTCTCCAAGGATCTTCCCAATCCAGGGATTGAACCCAGGTCTCCCACATTGTAGACAGACGCTTTACCGTCTGAGCCACCAGGAAAGTCCTATCCCAGAGGTCCTCTCCCAAGCAGGATAGCTTCTGACTGACCCCATGTGTCCCCAGCACCTGTGACAGAGTTGCCACGTGGGTGGCCGTGAAATGGCGGCTCACTGAATGAGATTACAGTGCCATGAGCACCGGTCCACGATAACAAGTAGATACTCTGCTGAAAGACAAAGCTTTCGCTATGCAGGCTGCTGCTCAGTGCTCAGTCATGTCCAGTTCTTTGCAACCCCATGGACTGCAGCACACCAGGCTTCCCTGTCCTTCACTATCTCCCAGAATTTCCTCAAACTCATGTCCACTGAGCTCGTGATGCGATCCAACCATCTCATCCTCTGTCGCCCCCTTCTCCTCCTGCCCTCAATCTTCCCCAGCATCAGGGTCTTTTCCAGTGAGCTGGCTCTTCGAATCAGGTGGCCAAAGTATTGAAGCTTCAGCTTTAGCATCAGTCCCTCCAATTAATATTCAGGGCTGATTTCCTTTAGGACTGACTTAGGTTGCATCTTGCTCTCCAAGGGACTCTCAAGAATCTTCTTCTCCAGCACCACAGTTCAAAAGCATCAGTGCAGGTTGAGGAAGGCTCAACTTGAGAAGTTATACTGGCTATCAAATTTAGGGTACCAAGAAGCATTGAGCCCCCAAATATTCTCTGGATCTAACCTGGTGAGTTGAGTCGATTTTCATTCACCTGTGCCCCTTTTCAGTCACCATTTTCAGTTCTATGACTGTTGGATGGGTTTTACTGGCCACAGAGTCTCCCAGATTTCTTGCAATGCACCAGGTGAATGAGCCGCAGCTACTCACAGCAGGCCACACAGTCAAGTGCTCTCACCCTCGTCCCTTCCCTCAGCAGCCAATCCTCACCCGCACCACCCAGCAGTCCTGCTCTGCTCTGTACTGGCCGCCGTGACTCATGACCACATCCACCTCCTGTGTCCTGGGCTGCCTGAAAGACTGACCCATGTAGATTCTCCTACACACAGCTCTGCAGCTCCTGGCCTCCTCGTGGCAGCCTGAGCCCACTGAGCATGCTCCTGCCTCCCTGCCTGAGCTCGTGCTGTGCCCCTGCCTGCCACGCCCTTTCCAATCTACTACTCTCCTTGTCTCATTCTTGCGCTCTGCCCC
This sequence comes from Oreotragus oreotragus, assembly GCA_006410675.1. Taxonomy (NCBI): domain Eukaryota; kingdom Metazoa; phylum Chordata; class Mammalia; order Artiodactyla; family Bovidae; genus Oreotragus; species Oreotragus oreotragus. The sequence continues at coordinate 73,574 of SJYX01004176.1, read as the reverse complement.
GAGTTGAAGATCCCACTTTTTGCATGAAGCCTTCCTTGGTCGCCTCAGCCCATAACGAGCTCTCCTTCATCCCATACTTACTATCCTAGTACTCACTGCATTCCTGTATTCATCCACTCAATAATCGCCAGATATCTACGTGCTAGGCACTGGGTACAGTGGTGACTAAGAGAGAAATGGGCCTGTGTTTCATGGAGCTTCTACTCCCGTGGGGCTGAGCCTGTGCGTGCTGTGACTATCGTTTGCCTCCACACAGAGCCTGTTATCCCCTCCTGAAAGTAGGTGGCTTGGGAGCAGAAGCCACACGTAGGCTGGTTGGCACTTCAGTGGCCAAGACAGTGTCCTGTTGACCCCAAGGTCTCAGTAAATGCACCTTGCTAACATGATCCGTGGCATCACCGGGAGTGACAGGGACTCGTGGGGGTGGTGGCCTCTCAGATTTAACCACTACCATTCATTCATATACTCGAGCCCCCACTGTAATATGCCAGCTGTCTGGCTGCCACGCACAAGCCCAGAGCAGGTCTCCCCTCAGCTCGGCAGTTCCCCTCACCTGGGGCCACCTGCCCTGTTCCACACAGTGACCAGGAGGCGTTTCCGTTCGTCTTCCTCTTGGACAGGGCTGCAAAGCAAACCACACAGAGCGTTAGCAGAGCCAGGCTCTAGTCCAGACCCACACAGTCCCTCATAACGGCCACTCCTGGAAATAACCTGAACATCCAACCATAAGAAGCCGGTTAAACAAACTAGAGCCCAAATAGAGTGGGATGTGAATATTTATATTCATGAGTTTACATTACATTGTTAAGGATGAAAAGGAGGTTACAACATGATATGATAGAACAATTCCATCTTTGTAAACACTCCCACACAAATTCAAAGACCTGAAAAGAAACACCACAAAACATTTCAGTGAGTAGCAGGCCTAGAAGTACTTTCTCTCTTCTTCTCTCTGTGTACCCATCTTTTCTATTGTTCTACCATAAGCAAAATTACCTGGTGTAGTAAGGAAAATAACAAACTATGATTAGTCTTCACTAGTAAGAAAATACAAAATGTCCGTTGCCTTTCCATTGGCCCCAGAGTTCAGGGAGGAGGGAAAGAAATACTAATAATTACACCACCGGACACTCTGTGTTACACTGTCTCATTTACACCTCCGCTCTCTCTCTCTGAGCTCAGTACTATTATTAGCCCTATTTTACAAATAAGGAAGCCAAGGTTCAGAGAGGTTAGCAAGTTGGGGAGGGACGGGTGGGGAAGCAAAACAGCCCTCAGCTTGGAAAATTCCTCCTGCTAAAGGAGAAAGTTTGGTCCGAGGCACAGTGGGAAATTGCCTTCTTTTTTCAGGGGCTACCAGCCTCAGGCTGGGCGTTTTAGTTCTGAGAAGCAGCCACGTGATACCTTATCACTGTGGACCTCGCTGCCGGGCCAGGTGCCAGGGATGCGAGGATACAAGTGAATGAGAAAACAAAGACATCCTTTAGAAGTCACTGTTTTTCTGCTTAGATCTGGTTCTAGAGTTGGCAGACAGAGTTGTTTCAGCTAAACACTCCTCGCCTCTGCTCTCGAGCACCCAGCCACACCAGACTCTTACAAGAAGAAGTGCTCACGGAAGATGGGATCTCTGCAGTCCAGAACGGTCTGTGTCTTCTGGCAGCATAGTCGATTATCTTCAGGGATCAAAGAAATCTTGAATTGGAGAAAAGTAAGGGTTAGATCGGGGAAGGCAATGGCACCCCACCCCAGGACTCTTGCCTGGAAAATCCAATGGATGGAGGAGCCTGGTGGGCTGCAGTCCATGGGGTCGCTAACAGTCGGACAGACTGAGCGACTTCACTTTCACTTTTCTCTTTCATGCATTGGAGAAGGAAATGGCAACCCACTCCAGTGTTCTTGCCTGGAGAGTCCCGGGGATGGGGGAGCCTGGTGGGCTGCCGTCTATGGGGTCACACAGAGTCGGACACGACTGAAGTGACTTAGCAGCAGCAGCAGCAAAGGTTAGATGGTGTCAGAGCCACATAATCACCTAAGCCCGATGGCTGACTCTGTGTATCTCCAAGTGAGTCTTCTCCAGCACCCTTCAAACCAGCCTCTGCGGAGGACAGAGTGGAGTCCTCCAGAGGCCAGGAAGGGAAGAGGGGCCCCGGACGCTGGGACAGGGCCTCTTGGGATGGTTACCAAGGAGGCGGCCCCAGGCCCAGGCAGAGATGGGGTACGACCTGACCACCTCTGCTCTCCCTCCAAGCAGAGCGGTTTCCCCCCAAGGCCCACAGCCTCTTGCCATCTAAGTCCCCAGCAGCTGCCGGGTGCCCCCTTCCCAGGAGGCTCCAAGTCAGCATCCGCCGAGACCCGCCCCATCCACGCCCCGGTCCTCATCTCGTTCGCCGCCTGCTTCGGGTTCCCACCCTGCTCCTGACCTTGGCCTGGCCCGTAGGGGCCTCTTACCAGCCTGGGGGCTGCGGGAAGAAGGCAGAGTGATGTGCCTGACACTTGACCGTCATGCTTTGGGAGGTGCCTGGCCTTTGGCTCCAGCTGGAAGTAGCCTCCACCCGCCCCCACCCCTGTGGTCTCTGTTTTCACTGTAAGGTCTCCATTCAGAAGGACCTTCCAGCCCTCAGAGATCCTCTCTCCACCCCACCACCCAAACTGCCATCCTGCCTCTGGTTTGGGGGAGGAGAGGGGTGAAGACATTGCTTTTCATGAGAAGGTTTCGGATCGCCTCTGGATTTCTGCTATCCATACACTAAGGTGCTCACCCACGTAGTGAGACATAAGCTCACCCATAAGGTTCCAGTCCTTGCAGGAAGCTGGTCTCTCTTAGCTCAGGGCCCCTCGCTAGGCCTAATAAATGCCTACTGACCAAATGATGAAACTGTAGCTGCCATGCTGAATGGCCCCAGGCGCACAGATATGCTGGGACCTTGGAACTCAGGGTGGCCCCTCACCAACCCCCACCCCGTTCATACCCAGCCCGACATCCTGCTCATCATATACCTTCACGTAGGAATCACAGACGCCAGGTTCCCTGCTCATCAGGCCTTTGCCTTCTATGACTAAACAGAGAATAAAAATGGGGTAAGTTGGTGGGAAAAATCATTACCAGGCTCTTACTTTGCGTGACGACTATTGGATATTAACCCCTCTCTGGTCCAGCCCACTCCCACCATCTCCAACACTCGGGCAGCACCTTCGCTGAGACGTTATAGGATTCAATTCCCTGACTTCCCAGAAGAGAATGTAAAGTTTATTGAGTCCAAGCCCTCATTTAATGGCAAACCTGAGGCTATGAGGCGGCAAGAAAATTGCCCAGTCACAGAGCAACGGGAATGACAAAGCTGGGTTTAGATCCCCACCTCTAGACTCCCAGGGGGAAGGCAATGGCACCCCACCCCAGTACTCTTGCCTGGAAAATCCAATGGACGGAGTAGCCTGGTGGGCTGCAGTCCATGGGGTCGCTAACAGTCAGACAGACTGTTTCTCTTTCACTTCACTTTCACTTTTCCCTTTCATGCATTGGAGAAGGAAATGGCGGCCCACTCCAGTATTCTTGCCTGGAGAATCCCAAGGATGGGGGAGCCTGGTGGGCTGCCGTCTATGGGGTCGCACAGAGTCAGACACGACTGAAGTGACTTAGCAGCAGCAGCAGCAAAGGTTAGATGGTGTCAGAGCCACATAATCACCTAAGCCCGATGGCTGACTCTGTGTATCTCCAAGTGAGTCTTCTCCAGCACCCTTCAAACCAGCCTCTGCGGAGGACAGAGTGGAGTCCTCCAGAGGCCAGGAAGGGAAGAGGGGCCCCGGATGCTGGGACAGGGCCTCTTGGGATGGTTACCAAGGAGGCGGCCCCAGGCCCAGGCAGAGATGGGGTACGACCTGACCACCTCTGCTCTCCCTCCAAGCAGAGCGGTTTCCCCCCAAGGCCCACAGCCTCTTGCCATCTAAGTCCCCAGCAGCTGCCGGGTGCCCCCTTCCCAGGAGGCTCCAAGTCAGCATCCGCCGAGACCCGCCCCATCCACGCCCCGGTCCTCATCTCGTTCGCCGCCTGCTTCGGGTTCCCACCCTGCTCCTGACCTTGGCCTGGCCCGTAGGGGCCTCTTACCAGCCTGGGGGCTGCGGGAAGAAGGCAGAGTGATGTGCCTGACACTTGACCGTCATGCTTTGGGAGGTGCCTGGCCTTTGGCTCCAGCTGGAAGTAGCCTCCACCCGCCCCCACCCCTGTGGTCTCTGTTTTCACTGTAAGGTCTCCATTCAGAAGGACCTTCCAGCCCTCAGAGATCCTCTCTCCACCCCACCACCCAAACTGCCATCCTGCCTCTGGTTTGGGGGAGGAGAGGGGTGAAGACATTGCTTTTCATGAGAAGGTTTCGGATCGCCTCTGGATTTCTGCTATCCATACACTAAGGTGCTCACCCACGTAGTGAGACATAAGCTCACCCATAAGGTTCCAGTCCTTGCAGGAAGCTGGTCTCTCTTAGCTGAGGGCCCCTCGCTAGGCCTAATAAATGCCTACTGACCAAATGATGAAACTGTAGCTGCCATGCTGAATGGCCCCAGGCGCACAGATATGCTGGGACCTTGGAACTCAGGGTGGCCCCTCACCAACCCCCACCCCGTTCATACCCAGCCCGACATCCTGCTCATCATATACCTTCACGTAGGAATCACAGACGCCAGGTTCCCTGCTCATCAGGCCTTTGCCTTCTATGACTAAACAGAGAATAAAAATGGGGTAAGTTGGTGGGAAAAATCATTACCAGGCTCTTACTTTGCGTGACGACTATTGGATATTAACCCCTCTCTGGTCCAGCCCACTCCCACCATCTCCAACACTCGGGCAGCACCTTCGCTGAGACGTTATAGGATTCAATTCCCTGACTTCCCAGAAGAGAATGTAAAGTTTATTGAGTCCAAGCCCTCATTTAATGGCAAACCTGAGGCTATGAGGCGGCAAGAAAATTGCCCAGTCACAGAGCAACGGGAATGACAAAGCTGGGTTTAGATCCCCACCTCTAGACTCCCAGGGGGAAGGCAATGGCACCCCACCCCAGTACTCTTGCCTGGAAAATCCAATGGACGGAGTAGCCTGGTGGGCTGCAGTCCATGGGGTCGCTAACAGTCAGACAGACTGTTTCTCTTTCACTTCACTTTCACTTTTCTCTTTCATGCATTGGAGAAGGAAATGGCGGCCCACTCCAGTATTCTTGCCTGGAGAATCCCAAGGATGGGGGAGCCTGGTGGGCTGCCGTCTATGGGGTCGCACAGAGTCAGACACGACTGAAGTGACTTAGCAGCAGCAGCAGACTCCCAGTCCAGTGCTATCCCACAAGACTGCCTCCTGGGATGGAGGCGCCAAGCTGGAGAACTTAGCCTGTCACTTACTAGCACGTGAGTAAGCTGCTTCACCCAGGAGGCTGAATTTGCCCTTTTTTTAATGGGTCAGTGATAACAACGGGCTAGTGATACTCATATCCACTTCACACGGTTGCTGGGGTTCACTTGCTAAGTTGTGTCCAGCTCTTTGCGACCCCGTGGACTGTAGCACACCAGGCTTCCCTGTCCTTCACTATCTCCCGGGGTTTGCTCTAACTCACGTCCATTGATTCGGTGATGCTATCCAGCCATCTCATTCTCTGTCACCCGCTTCTCCTCCCACAGTAGTGGCCAGATCAAGTGAGATCATGTGCTCATGATCTGCTAAGGTGCTTAGTAGAGTGCCTGGCAAAGTAACTGCTCAAAAAGATTTGCTAAAGAAAACGAGGAGAGATAAAGGCAAGGGATAGGTGCAGGGTGAGGGCCGTGTCTGGCCATGAATGCGAGTGTGGATCGTTTGTCTGCGGCCTGCAGAAATCAGACAGTAGGCCTGACAAGCTGAGCCTCTTTTCTCTTCTGTTTGGTTTTGATTGAGCCCTAGGCCTTGGCTCAGGCGGAGTTCCCTGTAGTCTGAGGCGTGAGGCCTGCGAAGCCAAAGGAGAGAGGGGGACGGGCTGGAAGCGACGAAGGGCCTGCGACTGGGGTGAAGCCAAAGCAAACCGTGCGGGACAAATGGCCCGGCGGAGGCCAAGGCGCGCTCGGCGAAGACTGCACAGCTGGAGCAGGCTCCGGCAGGCAAAGCGCCCCCTCCGCTGGCCCTTGGGAACTGAACCTTGACCCCCCAAGGCCAGGACCGGAGGACCCCAGACGCCTGCTGGTCCATCCTGCCTGGCATCCTAGTTTCTGTTCCTGCGTGTGCCCTTCCTGTGGGTGTGGCTGCTTCTGAAGCCTTGGGTCCCCCTGGCCCCCCGTGGAGGGGAGGCAGATCTGGTCCCACTCTCACTCCAGTCCCGTCTGCTGTAGAAGCCCGCTGTGCCCCGGACACTCCGGGTATACAGTGTAATTGGGATGAGGACACAGAGCAGAAGCAACAGCCCTGCAGGTGGGTCGGGGACGGTTCCTGGGAGGGAAAAGTGAGGCAAAATGAGCCTTCCTTCCTGAGTCTTAATGAGATTAAGACAGGCACATTTCTTACAACATCAGAGGAAGGGAGACTTACTTTTCAAAAGGCGTTCAAAGAGAGGGCAGGCTCAGAAACAAGGAACCACGGGTGCGAAGGCAGAGGCACGAGCAAGCCTGATATATTCAGGGGGTGAGGGGGGCACAAAACTGGATGGAACAGGGGTGGAGGGTACCTGGAACAGCAAGAGCCAGGAAGGTGGGAGAAACGGGCAGGACCTGCTGGGCCAAAGAGAAGGGTAGGGCCATGACGGGAGCTGGCTGGAAGGGCGAGCAAACGGCTAACTGGTGGGTAAAGTACAGAACCCTCTGGGCGGCACATCAGACCGTCACAACCTGGTCCCAGCTCAGCCCCGCACCCCTCTGTGCCGCAGGCATGTTAGACAGTCTTTAGCACATCGTGCCCTCTCTGACCCCCGGCCTTGGTGCCTGTGGCTTCCCCTTTGTGGAGTGCCTGGCCTGCCTGCTCCCCTCTGCCTGGCTCAGGCCCCTTCCTCCTTCAGGACGGAGTGTGGACATTACTCCCTCTGCCCAGTTCTGCCAGCCACCCTATCAGCACCACCCAGAGGTGGGCTCTTCTCCTCGGCGTCCCCAGCCCCTGGCAGAGGGACATGTTCAATCACTATTCAGGGAGTTTATGGTTTTCTGTATTATTAACAAACACTCATATAGGGTCAACCACATGCTGGGCACTGTCCTAAGTGCTTTATTAAAATTGACTCCTTTCATCCTTGTCACAGCCCATAAGATAGGTTCTATTATCGTAAGATAGGTGCTAATGTCACCATCCAGCAGACGAGAAGCTGAGCTTGCTTAAGGTCACTGGAAAAGAATCAGAGCCAAGATTCAGACACAAGCAGTCTGGTTCCAAAAGCAGTTTGATCCCCGGGTCGGGAAGATTCCCTGGAGCAGGGCATGGCAACCCACTCCAGGATTCTTGCCTGGAGAATCCCCATGGACAGAGGAGCCGGGCCGACTACAGTCTGTGGGGTCGCAGAGAGTCAGACACAACTGAGCAACTAAGCACAGTCTGGTTCCAAAAGCTTCCCTGGTAGCTCAGCTGGTAAAGAATCTGCCTGCAATGCAGGGGACCCCTGTTCAATTCTTCGGTCGTGAAGATCCCCTGGAGAAGGGATGGACTACCCACTCCAGGATCCTGGGGCTTCCCTGATGGCTCAGATGGTAAAGAATCCACCCACAACACGGGAGACCTGGGTTTGATCCCCGGGTTGGGAAGATCCTCTGGAGGAGGGCATGGCAATCCACTCCAGTATTCTTGCCTGGAGAATCTCCACGGATGGAGGAGCCTGACAGGCTATAGTCCATAGTGTTGCAAAGAGTCGGACGTGACTCAACACAGTCCAGTTCCAAAGACGGAACGCTACACTGTATTCCTGCACCGTGACACTAGCTGTGGCACCACGCTGCCATCAGTGAACGAATGAACAGATGAGAAAGCTGCAGAGAGAGAGAGGAGGAGAGCAAGGAGAGGGGAAGCGAGGGAAACGCTTCTGTGGCCCCACGCCAATGGAGCCAAGGGGGATGCTGAGTTGCCAAAGACTGCTCCAGCCTGCCATGGACTCCACATCGGGCCGGGACCAGGGGACGGTCTCTAAGAGTCCCAAGTGAATATCTATTTTTTTTTCCTGTGGACACATGGCAGGACACTATACAAAGAGGGGAAAGAAGCCTTGGCCACCATAATACTTCCACTCATTCCTGCTCCACGCGGAAGGTCAAGTGGCCCATCCCTTCCCCAGTGAGCCCCGATGAACACAGCCATACTCACCGTGAAGCAGCAGAACCCGGTCCTGGGCATCAACGGACAGCTTTAGCTGACCTGAGGAAAAAGCAAGGAAACAACTTCACCTCGTTTCCTTGCCAGGTGAAACATGGAGTGACATTGACAGGCATGTCCTTTTGTTCATGTGAAGCGATTCAAAGTTTCATATAGTCTCGGGGTTGAAAGGGAGCTCAGAAACCACCTAGTTAAGCCTCCTTACGGCCTCAATATCTCCAGTGGTGGTTTTCCATCCTAATCTTACACTCCCCTGGTGATGGGGAGCTCACTACCTTACCAGGTAGCCAAGCTCTCACTGTTAGTCAGAAAAGTTGTTGCATCCGCATGACAGTAAGGCTAGATTTGAGAGTTAAGGACCCTGGGTGGGCCTCAGTCAGGAGTCCACACTAAGGGACTGGCCAAAGCTCTCCAGCTGTGCAGACAGCTAGGCTATGTTCTGGGAAGGCAGTAACAACACAGGGACATGGGATGAATGAGTTGGGGGAAAAGCAAATGGAAAGAGATCAGCTGTGGGCAGAGAGATCTTTCAAAGTCAATGCTACTGCCCACAGTCCTTCCACAGGATCCTGACCTCCTTACAGAAATGCTAAGGAGACTTTCTCTGATCTTGGCACAGAGATTTGCTACTCAGAGTGAGGTCCAAGAACCAGCAGCGTGAGAAGCATGGAAGCATGAGAAGCAGCTCAGGAAGCATGGGAGTTAAAAAGTCAGCATCTCCAGACTTCCCTGGTGGTCCAGTGGTTAAGACTGCTTCCAGTGCAGTGCGCCCGGGTTCGATCCTTGGTTGGGGAAGTAGAGCCCACCTGCTGCAAATCACTGAAGATTCTGCATGCCACAGCTGGGGTCCTGTGTGCTGCAACTAAGGCCCAGCAAAGCCCGATTTTTAAAAATCCAGCATCTCAAGCCCTGGCCCAGGCCTACTGAAATCGAGTCTACAGTTTAACAAGATCCCCAGGGAGTTGCATGCACATTAAAGGTTGAGGAGCCCTGGACCAGAGCACACTGAAGAATCTCTTAACATGCTTCTTAGCTGGGAGAAGGCCTTCTTAAGCAAGACACAAAAATGTAGAGGTCACAGGGAAAAGAGATAAGTTTGACTCCATGAGACTTTTTAAATGTCTGTTACAATTAAACATATCATAAACAAATTTATGAGACAATGCAATAGAAAAACAAGCAAAGGACAGCTAATTGGAAATTCAGAGATGACAAAATGGCCAATAAACATACAGAAAGAAGCTCAAGCTCGTGGAGATCTGAGACATGCAAATTCACAATAAAATATCATCTTCCCTCAACCTGACTGGCAAGAAATCTAAGAGATGATAATGTCAAATGTTGGTAAAGACAAAGGAAAACAGATACCCTCAGGCCCTGTTGGAGGAAGTATAAATGGAGGGTAATTTCTGACAATATCTATTAAATATAAATGCCCTTATATTTCAACCTAGCAATTATACTTCCAGGTGAAAATCTAAGAGATGATAACGTCAAATGTTGGTAAAGACAAAGGAAAACAGATACCCTCAGGCCCTGTTGGAGGAAGTATAAATGGAGGGTAATTTCTGACAATATCTATTAAATATAAATGCCCTTATATTTCAACCTAGCAATTATACTTCCAGGTGACTATCATAGACAAAAACTCAAGTGGCTCTATAACACTGTAAAAAATTGAAAATACTCAAAAAAAAAAAACCCCATCAATGAAAATCATTAAATGAGCCAATTATAATTGTGCTGTGGGGTAGTATGGGCCGATATAAAGAATGGAAGAGTACTATGCATCCTGGAATAGGAACATTATTGAGACAAGATTATTATTATTATTTTTTTGGCCATGCCAAGAGGCAAAGGAGCTTTTAATTCTCCAACCAGGGGGTCAAACTCATGCCCTCTGCATTGGAGGCATGAAGTCTTAGCCACTTGACTGCCAGGAGGTCCTGAGACAAGTTTTTTAGTGAAAAAAACAAATCGTGGAACAATACGCATAATATATATCTCTCTGTGTGTGGTGTGGTGTATGTGTATGTGTGTGTGTTCTGAAAGGATGTTAAATTGAAACCAGTGATCACCTCTAGGGAACAGATTGGGAACTGGAGGGAGGGTAGTCAAGAGGAATTTCAGTCTCCCGTTACTGGAGTTGTTGCAACAATACAAATATATCCATGACCTATAGCGCTTTTATAGTTAAAAATGAATTAAGGAGGAAACACACGGAGAACAGACTTGTGATTGCCAAGGAGGAGAGTGGGGAGGGGAGGGGAGGGAAGGAAGTCTGGGGCTAGCAGAGGCAAGCTGGTAAACATAGGATGGATCAACAGCAAGGTTCTGCTGTACAGCACGGGGAGCTATATTCAACATCCTGTGACAAAGCTTAGCGAAAAGGAATATATATACACAAAACTGAATCGCCTTGCTATACAGGAGAAATCAACACAACACTGTAAGTCAACTACATATACTTCAATAACTTTTTTAAAAAACTAAAGAGGAAAGAAGAGAAAGAGAGAAAAGGGGGAAGCAAGAAAGGGGGGGAGAGGGTAAACATGAAGATAATCGAAGGACAAGGGCTGGAATACAGATGAAGAACTGAGGGCAGCATGACGCTTCTCCTGTGGCTTCCGCAATTTCCATTTTTAAAAACACACTATAAAAACAGAACATCAGGGCATCCTCATAGGCATCCAGCAGCTCTCCAGAGAGAGAGAGAGAAGACCATGCTCTTTGTCCTCAATGACATGTGGAAAAAATGGTCTCTCAAGTCAAGTAGACTCCTCCTAGAACCTCAAGAAGCCACCGAACTCCATCTATCCAGTGGACACAGGGCCTGCAGAGAACCAGTACGTCAACCAGAAAGCCTGTATCTGCTCCATCCATGACGACCTTGTTTAGCAGTTATCTGCCTCTGCTTGATCGCCTCCAGGGATGGGGAGCTCAATTCCTGAAATGAGAGCTCTTTCCTTTTTGAGATAATTCTGGCTGTTCAATGCTGCATCTCTATAGAGTTAAATCTGGTCTCTTGTACCTTTCATTGACTGGACCTCACTCTGCAGTCTCTAGGCTCTCTTCTTTAGATTAGAGTCTAAAGTCTCTCCGCCAATCCTCAGGGCACAATGAGACATCCCTCATCATCCCAACTCTTCATCTCTGGACATGCCCCATGAAACTGGGCTGGTGGCTGCGGTTCATGCTTTGTTGGTGGCTGCAGGAAGGGCAGGCAGAGCGCAGAAAGGAGGGAAGCTCTGCATCTATAGCTCTGCAGCAGTCCACCAACCACTATGATCTTGCCTCTCATACTCTGGACTGCTTAAGTTACAGTCCCAAGCAATTTAGACTCCAGCCAACCCTGATCCAGCTCTTCACCCATCAGAAACCTCTGCTGCTTTCCTGATCTCAGAAGCCCAGGAGGCTGTTCCAGTTCCAGCCCCAAGGACCCTTGTCTCTCAGAGCCACAGTGTCCTCGGCTGTGGGGTGGAGTAATAATAGGGGTTATCACACTCTCTGAGCTGTGTGGGAATCAGACAATGCTGGAGGGTGAGGAGGTCCTTGGATGAAAGGCGCCAGTTGAATCCACAGTATTATTAGCTCAAGGTCAGAGCAATTACCACTTTGGGGCTCCCTAGAGCTGAAAAACCTCCTACAAAAACTGCCCGATCCAGTATGGGGTGGGAGAGGGAGGTTGGCAACAGACAAATAGGGCCAGCAGCCATGGATGGGATCTCATCAACCCAAAGGCATCTGTGTTTAACACATTTTCTTTTTCTGAAACTCTACCAATGCCTTTGACTGTGGATCACAATAAATTGTGGAAAATTCTGAAAGAGATGGGAATACCAGACCACCTGACCTGCCTCCTGAGAAACCTGTATACAGGTCTGGAAACAACAGTTAGAACTGAACATGGAACAACAGACTGATTCCAAATAGGAAAAGGAGTACATCAAAGCTGTATATTGTCACCCTGCTTATTTAATTTATATGCAGAGTACATCGTGAGAAATGCCGGGCTGGGTGAAGCACAAGCTGGAATCAAGGTTTCTGGGAGAAACATCAAACTGCCTCCTGAGAAACCTGTATACAGGTCAGGAAACAACAGTTAGAACTGAACATGGAACAACAGACTGATTCCAAATAGGAAAAGGAGTACATCAAAGCTGTATATTGTCACCCTGCTTATTTAATTTATATGCAGAGTACATCGTGAGAAATGCCGGGCTGGGTGAAGCACAAGCTGGAATCAAGGTTTCTGGGAGAAACATCAACAACCTCAGATATGCAGATGACACCACCCTTATGGCAGAAAGTGAAGAACTAAAGAGCCTCTTGATGAAAGTCAAAGAGGAGAGTGAAAAAGTTGGCTTAAAGCTCAACATTTAGAAAACTAAGATCATGGCATCTGGTCCCATCACTTCATGGGAAATACATGGGGAAACAATGGAAACAGTGACAGACTTTATTTTTTGAGGCTCCAAAATCACTGCAGACGGTGACTTCAGCCATGAAATTAAAAGACGCTTGCTCCTTGGAAGAAAAGTTTTGACCAACCTAGACAGAGTATTAAAAAGCAGAGACATTACTTTGCCAACAAAGGTCCGTGTAGTCAAAGCTATGGTTTTTCCTGTAGTCATGTATGGATGTGAGAGTTGTACTATAAAGAAAGCTGAGTGCAGAAGAATTGATGCTTTTGAACTCTACTGTTGAAGAAGACTCTTGAGAGTCCCTTGGACTGCAAGGAAGTGCAACCAGTCCATCCTAAAGGAAATCAGTCCTGAATATTCATGGGAAGGACTGATGGTGAAGCTGAAACTCCAATACTCTGGCCATCTCATGCGAAGAACTGACTCATTTGAAAAGACCCTGACGCTGGGAAACACTGAAGGCGGGAGGAGAAGGGGACGACAGAGGATGAGATGGTTGGATGGCATCACCGACTCAATGGACATGAGTTTGAGTAAGCTCCAAGAGTTGGTGATGGACGTGGAGGCCTGCAGTGCTGCAGGTGTGCTGTAGTCCATGGGGTGGCAAAGAGTCGGACACAACTGAGCAACTGAACTGAACTGAACCAGTGCAAAGCCAGCCTGAGCCCAAACACACCAGGCTTCCCATGGCCACTAGAACCACTGTGCTGCCCAACACCTATCACCTCCCAATAGCCCTTTCCTAGAAATCGGAACCAAGAAATCTCCCAACACAAGGGGTCACTAATACCATTTGATAAACTTATGCTGGCCCTCTGCACAAAGGCCTGAGGGAGGAAGGGCAGATCTGAACAGCGCCTGCCCTCAGGGAACTCAGAGCCCAGGGGCTGAGGACAGGGGCCTGAGCAAGCTCAGGGGTGGAGCCAGAGCAGAGGACAGGCCTGGCTGCAGACTGACTCAGCTCCACACAGCTCCCCTTCCAGGCCCTGCAAACAGGGCTCCTCAGGGAAGGCCAGGGTGCCTACAGCCTGTTAGAGCAGAGAAACCACACCCAGCAGTCCAGGCCCCAGGCCTCCGGGGCCCTACAACCCTACTTCAGCCCATCCTCAGGGTCACAGATGAGGGAGGGCGTGATGAAGCGTGGGAGCCTTCCCGCAGCCATGCCCGTCCGCTCTGTCCTCCCCCTTAGCCCAGTCCATCGAATGTCTGTTGCTGTGGTTCAGTTGCTAAGTCGTGTCCAGCTCTTTGAGACACCATGAACTGCAGCACGCCAGGCACACGCTCCCCAGAGTTTGCTCAAACTCATGCCCACTGAGTCGGTGATGCCATCCAAGCATCTCATCCTCTGCCACCCCTTCTCCTCCTGCCCTCAGTCTTTCCCAGCATCAGGGTCTTTTCCAGTGAGTCAGTTCTTCGCATCAGGTGGCCAAAGTATTGGAGCTTCAGCTTCAGCATCAGTCCTTCCAATGAATATTCAATGATTTCCTTTAGGAGTAACTGCTTTGATCTCCTTGCAGTCCAAGGGACTCTCAAGAGTCTTCTCCAGCACCACAGTTTGAAAGCATCAAGTCTTCAGTGTTCAGCCTTCTTTACGGTCCAACTTGAACATCTGAGGCTCCTGAAATCACCTTGTCCAACCTTCTCATTAGGTGGCCAGAACAGTCTTACCCAGAGACGGAAGGTGAGTTGCCCTGGCCCAAGGGGACCAAGGTAGGTCAAGCCGGAGCTAGAGCCCAGAACTGGGCCCAAACTCCAGCTCTTTTCCTGTGCACAGAACTGGTTTTCCAGAACACTCTTCTCTGCACCACTGCCTCTGCCAATGAAACCCTAGGGTCCAGGAGCAGAGAGAGCCATCAGACACATGACAAGGCTTTTCCTTTGCTTAGAAGCCAAGACGAGGCCCAAAAGAGGGCAGGCTCCAAGAATATCTCCAAGTCCAGAGAAATGAGACACCGGGAGGAGAGGAAGCAGGCTGAATCCCTGGGGCCTTCAGCGGGTTTAGGTACCAGCTCATCAAGCCTCTCACAAGCCCCCAAATCTCCGGTCTTGTCAATATCCCCACTTTCTCCCCTGGCGCAGGGTGTGGGCTGTGAGTGCGCAGGAAGTTCAGGCTAGAGGACCTGAAGTCATCCTCATCGGGTGTTCAGGAACACTGGGAAAGGCCTGGCCTCAGTTCCTGCAGGGCGACAGGTGGGCACCAACTCTGTCTACAAAGGGCGGTGGTGCCAGGTACCCAGAGAGCCTGCAGGAGTGCAGCAGGGAGCAGGAATCCAGAGGTGAATGGAGGCCAGACAGGCCCCGCACGTCAGGAAAAATACTAGATGAGAGTGAGCTTCCAAAAGCGCAGGCAGGGATGGCAACAAACCCAAATTCTGCCGGGCCCAGAACCTGGGGGTTTCAGGCTCATTGGACACTGTGGGGGTAGAGGTATGGAAGCTGGCTAAAGAGATTCCATCCAGCAGACCTTACTAAGTAGAGGATCACAGGAGGATGAGCTCTGACTCTGAGGACACCATCAGGAAGAGACCTACCCAGAAAAGGAAGGAAGATGGAGGTTGCAGACCACTGCTGGATGCTGGGTTCAGCAAGACTGTGTCCTAGAAGGAATTCATGCCACGCAGGGATGTGTAGAGAATACAGATGTGAGGGACTTGTCTGGCTACCGTGGAGCAGCATTCACCTCCACACTCTGTTCACCTCTAAATCAATTCCCCATTTAAGAACTGCCATGCATTGAAAGCCACAGGCAGGAGGACGATAACAGGACAAACGCACAAAGAGGCTGAGGCTGCGTGGAGCCAATTGGTAACACTCAGAGGGGGTTATGTCATCAATTTCACTCCCTGCCCTCCAAGGGAGATATGGTGGCGCTGAGGAACTGGAGCCACCCAGCTCTTAGGAGGTGGCCCTGTAGAATTTCAAGCGTCTTGTTTTAAGGAGGGAGAATCTTGAGTTCCATTTGGAAAAAGCGGCCCTGGAGTTTAATGGCACCACGACTGAGTGACTGAGCCTGCATGCGTGCACGCTGGCAGAACAACAGTGAGCCAGGGGGCTGCTGGGGTGGAATAAAAATTTTGATGGGTCAATCCAACCCCATTCATCCGACTCTCTGCTTCCTGTGAAATTTTACATTAATGTGGCTTCCCAAGCTGATTTTCCTTCCAGCAGCAGATTGCGCTGCCAGCACAAGTCAGCTAGCATCTTGACTGCAACCTCTGTGAGAGACTCTCAGAAAAAAACACCTGGCTAAACCATCCCCTAACTCCTGACACACAGAACAGTGAGATTAAACATGTTTGGTTTTTTTAAGCCAGCACTTAGTGGGACACTTTGTTATGACACAGTAGATAACTAACACACACTCATGTTGCCTCCACCTTTGGATGACATAAATTTGATCTCAATTCTCAAGCCATTCTTCAATTTTAAAAATTGTTACGAAAATACACTTCTAAGATAAATCACTATAGTATGACTGAGGATAAAGAATACTTCCAGTTTTTGAGGTCCTTGATTTTCTTAATAAAGAATTTTGATAGTTTTAAACCATACTGACTATCACCAAACTGCACAATCTGGAAATGTCCCATATTAATCCAAGGACTCATGAGAGTCCCTTGGACAGCAAGGAGATCAAACCTGTCAATCCTAAAGGAAATCAACCCTGAATATTCACTGGAAGGGCTGATGCGGAAGCTGAAGCTGAAGCTCCAATACTTTGGCCACCTGATGTGAAGAGTTTACTCAATGGAAAAGACCCTGATGCTGGGAAGGACTGCGGGCAGGAGGAGAATTGGGTGGCAGAGGATGAGATGGTTAGATGGCATCACTGACTCAATGAACATAAATCTGAGCAAACTGTGGGAGGTGGTGGTGGACAGGGAAGTGCTGCATTCACGGGATTGCAGAGCCGGACACGGCCTGGCAACTGAACAGCAACAACAGGAGCAAAACCACAGCTAAACACAGTTCCGCGCGGGACCGCCGCTCGCCGCAGTCTCCGTCCCTAACGCTGAATGAGGTTATTCCAGCTTGCTCACGACCTCAGGCACCTCACAGAAGCAACTACAGATCATTTTAAAGGAAGAGATCATTCCAGGTCTGCATTACGAAGAAAAAAATAGCAAATCTGCGCCTATAGACACTGAACCTAAAATGTAAAGAAACAGAAAGAGTTACAGAAACATGATGGAAAGAGAGATGCAATTATTAACCGGAAGAAGACCAGCTATCTATGCCAACGTCAGGAAAAGCAGACTTCATCTTCACTAGAAATAAAGAGAAGACTTCAAACAATCAAAGAAGATCACAATAATAAGCGTTCAACTCATCAGAAAGATAATAATTCTAAATCTGTATGCTCTTACTATTGCTTCAAAATACATAAAGGAGAAAATGACAGAACTAAAACGAGAAATTGATAAATTTACAGTCATAACGGGAATTTTAACCCACTTCTCTTAGTAACTGATGGGGGAAAAAAATCAGCGAAGACAGAAAATGTGAACAACAAAAGTAGCAAACTTGACCTAAACCTGACATCTACCAAGAACCCTATACCCATCTACTACAGATCTTTTCAAGCACAAACAAAATGTTTATAAAAATTGGCATTATGCTGGGCCATCAAAGGACTGAAAGGATGCAAAATACACTGGACAAAAAACTACTAAAATCCCCAATACATAGAATTTGAGAAATATACTTCCAAATAACCAATGAATTCAACAAGAAATTAGTTGAAAATTAGAAAATATTTTGAACTGAATGATGAAGGGAAAAAAAAAAACTACACGTCAAATACAAGGCTTCTGGATTCTGGCAATTTTAACCCCAGGGAAAGTTACACAGTGTTTGCTTCATGATAAACCACTGAACTGCACATCATTTGGAGGGACAGTTTTCTGTCTGTGTGCTATATTTCATAATAAAGAGTTTCATTTCGTTTTGTTTTGTTAAAAAAAAAAGAAAATAGAGGGCTTCCCTGGTGGTCTAGAGGTTAAGGCTCCATGCTTCCACTGCAGGGGCAAGGGTTTGATCCCTGGTCGGGGAACTAAGATCCCACAGGCCATGCATGGCATGGCAAAAAAGGAAAGAAAAGAACATACAAAGCAGAACTGGAAAAGAGAACAAAGGGCTACTGACAGGCCAGAAGCTCTGAGAGTTTCTGAACGCTCCCAAGCACGTGGTCTCCAGTCGACAGGAAACCCAATAAAGGCTGAGGACCCTGGCCAGCAAATGACAAGCTCCTGAGACGTGGTCAGCACTGGTTTCCCAGCCGAGCCCAGGGACTACTGCAGGCTCAGGGCAGCAGGGTGAGCCAGGGGCAGCTGGCAGGGCCATGTTGCGGGCCTCCAGCTCAGGGCCTGACTTCTCACTGCCCAACACATCATCCTCCTGGCATCTGTTCCCAAGCTTCACTCTCACTACGGAAAATGGACTTTTTATCTCTGTAGCTTCTAATGTGAGGCAGAGAAAGGAGAGCAACCAGTCCCGGCTAACATGGTACTGGCACAACAAACACAGAAAAACAAAGAGGATGCCCAGGAGATTCATGACACTCCTTAGTCTACTCTGCCTTCAGAACCACATCTTTCTGACTCTGTCCCTCTAGCGAACCAAAGATTCCGGTCACTTCCTCTAGAGCCGACTCGCAAAGCCGCTACCCACAGCTTTTATCCTGCAGGTTCATTTGGGGATAACAGTTCTAAAGAGAGGTGGGCTGTGTCTTGTGCCACCCAGTGTTCACAGTTCCCTGCAGCCCTCAAAACACGGCCAGACTGCCTATCAGCTCCTGGCTCAGACACCCTGGAGGAAAGGCAGCCTGTTCCCTTCCATGACCACTCACCACATTCAGCTCCTGGACCGAATCCCAGGTAGGTTAATTATCTGTTGCCTCAGGCAAGCTAATAAGTTGGTATCCTTTCAAGAAGATACTCTTTATTTATTAATTTTTTTTTAGAGCTTCCATTTTACTTTACAGTATTCTATTGGTTTTGGCATACATTGACATGAATCTGCCACGGGTGTACACGAACTCCCAAACATTAACCCCCCTCCCACCTCCCACCCCACATCATCCCTCCAGATCATCCCCATACACCAGCCCCAAGCATCCTGCATCCTGCATCGAACATAGACTGGCGATTCATTTCTTACATGATAGTATACATATTTCAATGCTATTCTCCCAAATCATCTCACCCTCTCCCTCTCCCTCAAGGAAGACACTCTTTAAATATTTATCAAACCTTTTTATGAACTTGAGTTTATATTTTCTATATAAAATATTGTACCTAAAATTCACGTAGGAACTCAGGAAATCCAAGATAGTCAAATAATCTTGAAAAAGAAGAAAAAAGTTGAGATTCACACTTCCCAATTTCAAAACTTACTACAAAGCAACAGTAATCAAGATAGTGTGATACTGGCATAAGAATTTTGTTGTTCAGTCGCTAAGTCATGTTGGACTGTGCAACCCCATGGACTACAGCACGCCAGGCTCCTCCGTCCTTCACTGTCTCCCGGAGTTTGCTCAAATTCATGTCCATTGAGTCAGTGATGCTATCTAACCATCTCATCCTCTGTTGCTCCTTTCTCCTTTTGCCTTCAATCTTTCCCAGCATCCTTCCAATGAATCGACAGACAGATCAAAGGAAAAGAATTAAAAGTCTGAAAAGAAACTCATGCATGTATGGTCAATTAATTTTCAACATAGGTCTTTTCAAGACCATCCAATGACAATATAATGGCATTTTCAACAAATGATCCCAAGACAACTGGCAACCATATACACATGAATTAAGTTGGATCCTTTCCTCACACCATATACAAAAATTAACTCAAAATCTTCTTTAAAAAATACTTTTTAAACTCAAACTCAAAGACCAAAATTTAAGAGTCAAGACTGTAAGACTTTTAGAAGAAAACAAAGTTAAATCTCTGTGATCTTGGAGATGACAGTAGATGCTGAGATTTGACACCAAAAGTACTAGCAACAAAATATAAAATGGATTAACTGGACTTCATCAAATTGAAAAACANCCCTCAGAAGCCAAACCTCTTTGTGGGTGTGAGGGGACTAAGAGAGGGGAACTCCCCAAACCCTCCATCAAGCCACTGCTGAAGTCAATCAGAGTAGCTCTGCTTTAATAAACTGTTTAATTTATTGAGGTTTTGCTTGAAAATACAGTTGTTCTCCTTTAAACAATGTTTGAAAACCACTGATTCTAGGACAAACTTCTTTTAGCAGTAAGCTAAGTAGGTCTCTTGGAATCTTTAACACCCAATTTAATCCTGTCATTCCACTGTATCTTCTATTTCAATTATATACACATTTTCCTATTATTATATAAAGAAGTTATTTGCTAAAATTTATAGATTGCTATAAATCAAGATGAATAAAAGCATTAGTTAGGCCAGGTCTCAACTGGGGGCACCGTATGAAAACTTTCCTTTCTCTGTCTGTTCTAAGGACTAGACTTATTCAGTCAGCATAATATTTATTTTTATTTATTTTTTGTGTGTGTGTGAGGATGATGGATTTTTTTTTTTTAGAGTTTCCATTTTACTTTATTTTACTTTACAGTACTCTATTGGTTTTGGCATACATTGACATGAATCTGCCACGGGTGTACACGAACTCCCAAACATGAACCCCCCTCCCACCTCCCACCCCACATCATCCCTCCAGATCATCCCCATACACCAGCCCCAAGCATCCTGCATCCTGCATCGAACATAGACTGGCGATTCATTTCTTACATGATAGTATACATATTTCAATGCTATTCTCCCAAATCATCCCACCCTCTCCCTATCCCTCAGAGTCCAAAAGTCCGCTCTACACATCTGTGTCTCTTTTGCTGTCTTGCATACAGGGTCCTCATTACCATCTTTCTAAATTCCATATATATGTATTAGTATACTGTATTGGTGTTTTTCTTTCTGGCTTACTTCACCTCCAGATCATCCCCATACACCAGCCCCAAGCATCCTGCATCCTGCATCGAACATAGACTGGCGATTCATTTCTTACATGATAATATACATATTTCAATGCTATACTTACAATATTGTATTACTTTTAGCTGTACAATTGATTCAATATTTTATTGTACTACAGATTGATCACCACAATAAGTCATTATCGTCTATCCCTATACAAAGTAATTACAATATCACTGACTATTTTCTCTGATGTATGTTATTAATACATCCCCTTATTTATTTTATAGATATAAGTTTTATACTTTATCCTCTTTACTTACTTTTCCCATTTCCTCACCCCCTTCCTTCTGATAACCACTAGTTTGTTCTCTGAATCAGCGGTTCTATTTTTGTTTTCTATATTTGTTCATTTGTTTTGTTTTTTATTTTCTGCATTTAAGTGAAATAATATGGTATCTGTCTTTGCCTTATCTCACACAGAAAATACCTTTTAGGTCCATCCATATTGTCATAAATTCCAAGATTTTATTTAAGCTCAAATTCATGTCCATTGAGTCAGTGATGCTATCTAACCATCTCATCCTCTGTTGCTCCTTTCTCCTTTTGCCTTCAATCTTTCCCAGCATCCTTCCAATGAATCGACAGACAGATCAAAGGAAAAGAATTAAAAGTCTGAAAAGAAACTCATGCATGTATGGTCAATTAATTTTCAACATAGGTCTTTTCAAGACCATCCAATGACAATATAATGGCATTTTCAACAAATGATCCCAAGACAACTGGCAACCATATACACATGAATTAAGTTGGATCCTTTCCTCACACCATATACAAAAATTAACTCAAAATCTTCTTTAAAAAATACTTTTTAAACTCAAACTCAAAGACCAAAATTTAAGAGTCAAGACTGTAAGACTTTTAGAAGAAAACAAAGTTAAATCTCTGTGATCTTGGAGATGACAGTAGATGCTGAGATTTGACACCAAAAGTACTAGCAACAAAATATAAAATGGATTAACTGGACTTCATCAAATTGAAAAACATTTGTGCTTCAAAGAAAACTATCAAGAAAGTGAGTCAAAAAACCAACAGACTGAAAAAAAAATTTGTAAATAATTTATGATAGAAGGTGAAGGTGAAGTCGCGTCCAACTCTTTGCGACCCCGTGGACTGTAACCTACTAGGCTTCTCGTCCATGGGATTCTCCAGGCAAGAATACCGGAGTGGATTGCCATTACCTTCTCCAGGGGATCTTCCCGACCCAGGGATTGAACCCGGGTCTCCCGCATTGGAGATAGACACTTTAACCTCTGAGCCACCAGGGAAGTTATGATAAGGGACTAGTATCTAGCCTATACAAAGAATTCTTGGTGGTAGTNTGGATTGCCATTACCTTCTCCAGGGGATCTTCCCGACCCAGGGATTGAACCCGGGTCTCCCGCATTGGAGATAGACACTTTAACCTCTGAGCCACCAGGGAAGTTATGATAAGGGACTAGTATCTAGCCTATACAAAGAATTCTTGGTGGTAGTGTTTAATCACTCAAGTCATGTCTGACTCTTTGTGACCCCACAGACTGTAATCTGCCAGGCTCCTCTGTCCATGGGATTTTCTAGGCAAGAATACTGGAGTGAGTTGCCATTTCCCTCTCCAGGGGATCTTTGTGACCCAGGGATTGAACCCACATCTCCTGCTTGGCAGGCAGACTCTTTACCACTGAGCCCTTGCAACTTAATAAAAAACAAATAGTCCTGGAATCAGGGCTTCCCTCATAGCTCAGTTGGTAAAGAATCTGCTTACAATGCAGGAGACCCCAGTTGGATTCCTGGGTCCAGAAGATCCACCGGAGAAGGGATAGGCTACCCACTCCAGCATTCATCGGCTTTCCTTGTGGCTCAGCAGGTAATGAATTTGCCTGCAACGAGGGAGACCTGGGTTCGATCCCTGTGTTGGGAAGATCCCATGGAGAAGGGAAAGGCTACCCACTCCAGTATTCTGGCCTGAAGAATTCCAAGGACCGTATAGTTCTTGGGGTCACAAAGAGTCGGACACAACTGAGTGACTTTCACTTTCAGTCCTGAAATGGCTATTTAAGTTAATTTTAAATTAAATAGGCAAATAATCTGAATAAACTTTCACAAATATATAACTAGCCCATAAGCATATGAAAGATGCTCAATAGCGCTGGTCATCAGAGAAATGCAAGTCAAAACCATAATGAGATACCACTTCACATCTACTAGGATGGCTAGAATCAAAAAGTCAGACAATAACACGTGTTAGTGAGATTGTGGAGAAATCAAAAACCTCAGCCTTGCTGATGGAAATGTAAAATGGTGCAACCACTCTGGAAGAGAGTTTGATAACTTCCCAAACAGTTAAACACAGAGTTGCCATTTGACCTAGCAATTCTCGTTGTTGTTCAGTCAACCAGTCATGTCCAACTCTTTGCAACGCCATGGACTGCAGCACACCATGCCTCCCTGTCCCTCACCATCTCCCAGAGTTTGCCCAAGTTCATGTTCATTGTATTGGTGATGCCGTCCAGCCATCTCATCCTCTGACACCCTCTTCTCCTGCCCTCGATCTTTCCCAGCACCAAGGACTTTTCCAATGAGTCATCTGTTCACATTAGGTAACCAAAATACGGGCTTCAGCATCAGTCCTTCCAGTGAATATTCAGAGGTGATCTCCCTTAAAAATGACTTGTTTTATTTCCTTGCTGTCCAAGGGACTCTCGGGAGTCTTCTCCAGCACCACAGTTAGAAGGCATCAATTCTTTGGCATTCTGCCTTCTTTACGGTCCAGCTCTCACAACCATACGTGACCACCGGGAAGAGCACAGCCCTGACTATATGGATCTTTGTTGGCAGAGTAATGTCTCTGATTCTCAACACACTATCTAGGTTTGCCATCGCTTTCCTGCCAAGAAGCAATCGTCTTCTGCAGCTCTTTCACTCTCCTCCTTCACCCTCATCAAGAGGTTCTTTAGTTCCTCTTCGCTTTCTGCCATTAGAGTGGTATCATCCACATATCTGAGGTTGCTGATGTTCCTCCTGCCTATCTTGATTCCGGCTTGTAACTCATCCAGCCCAGCATTTCTCATGATGAGCTCAGCATATCGGTTNCCTTCACCCTCATCAAGAGGTTCTTTAGTTCCTCTTCGCTTTCTGCCATTAGAGTGGTATCATCCACATATCTGAGGTTGCTGATGTTCCTCCTGCCTATCTTGATTCCGGCTTGTAACTCATCCAGCCCAGCATTTCTCATGATGAGCTCAGCATATCGGTTAAATAAACGGGTGACGGCAGACATCCCGGTCACACTCCTTTCTCAATCTTGAACCGATCAGTGTTCCATACAGGGTTCCAGACAATTGTCGCTTCTTGACCACATACAGTTTTCTCAGGTAAGATACTCTGGTACTCCCATCTCCCTAAGAGCTTTCCACAGCTTGTCATGATCTACACAGTCAAAGGCTTTAGTGTAGTCGATGAAACAGAGATAGATATTTTTCTGAAATTCCCTTGCTTTTTCCATAATCTAGCGAATGTCGGCAATTTGATCTCTAGTTCCTCTTCCTTTTCTAAAACCAGCTTGGACATCTACAGGTCTTGGTTCGCATACAGCTGAAGCCTAGCATGCAAGATTTTAAGCATGACCTTAGCATGGGAGATGAGTGCGACTGTCTGCTGGTTAGAACATTCTTTGGTACCACCTTTGTTGGGAATCGGATTGACCTTTTCCAGTGCTGAGGCCACTGCTGGGTCTTCTTCCAGATTTGCTGACATAATGAATGCAAAACTTTTATTTATGTCCTTTAGGGACATAAATAGTTCTGCTGGAATTTCATCGCAACCACTAGATTTATGGGAAGTTCCCCTGGAAGAGGAAATGGCAACCCACTCAAGTATTCTTGCCTGGAGAAACCCATGGACAGAGGAACCTGGCAAGCTACAGTTCATGGGATTGCAAGAGTCGCACATGACTTAGCACTATCTTTACTAGCTTTATTAACAGCAGTGCTTCTTAAGGTCCACTTGACTTCACAGTCCAGAATGTCTGGCTCTGGGTGAGTAACCACACCACTGTAGTAATCTGGTTCATTAAGATCTTTTTTTATACAGTTCTTCCCTGTATTCTTTCCATCTCTTCTTGACCTCTTCAGCACCTACTAGGTGCCTTTTTTATCCTTTATCCTTTATTGTGCCAATTTTGGGGCAGAAAGTTCCCTTGATGTTTCCAATTTTCCTGAAGCGATCTCTAGTCTTTCCCCTTTTGATGTTTTCTTCTATTATTTAACATTATTCACTAAAGAAGCCCTTCTTGTCCCTTCTAGCAATTCTATTCCAAGGTATATATGCAAGAGAATTGAAAATATTTGTCCACACAAAAACTTGTGTATGAATGTTTGTAGCAGAGCAGTATTCAAAACAGACAAAAGACAGACGCAATCCAATGTCCATTAGTGAGTGCATAAACAAAATGTGGTATATCCATACAATGGAATATTACTCAGCCATTAAAAAATCAGTGAAGTCTGGATACATGCTACAACATGGATGAACCTTGAAAACATTATGCTACGTGAAAGGAGCCAGTCACAGAGGACCACATGTTATGTGATTCCATTTATATGAAATATTCAAAATAAGCCAATCTACAGAGACAGAAAGTAAATCAGTGATCGCTTAGAGTTGAGGGACGGAGGGGACTGGGAACTGGGGGGTAATAAACTAGCGCTTCCCTGGTGGCTCAGACAGTAAAGAATCCGCCTGCAACGTGGGAGACCTGGGCTCCATCCCTGGGTTGGGAAGATCCCCTGGAGAAGGGAAAGGCTTCCCACTCCAGTATTCTGGCCTGGAGAGTTCCATGGACAGAGGAGCTGGCAGACCACAGTCCATGGGATCACAAAGAGTTGGTCACAACTGAGTGACTTTCACTTTCAAACTAACAGGTATAGTGTTTCTTTCTGAAGTGATAAAAATGGTCTGGAATCGACTGTGGTGATGGTTACACAACTCTGTGAATATGCTGAAAACCACTTAATTGTATACTTTAAATGAATTAATGGTAGGTATGTGGATTATATCTCAATAAAGCTATTTTTTTTAAGCCAGCAAATATACTAATAAAATTAAAATATATAATCCTGAAGGAAAAAACTTATGTGCACCAGTAATGGCTTCTTCAAATTATACCATTTCTCATAAGCAAAAATCCCTTTGGAGTTGGTAGGTTCAAACTCTAGTTTACTTACTCCTCTCCCCTGAAGCCAGGCCATCTCCTACATGGCAACTTAAAGTATGGCCAATCAGCGTTACTTGAGGTGCCCTTAGTGGGAGACAAAGGTTTGTACTCACGCAGACAAACACATACATACAAACCACAACATATTCCAGTATTCTCCCTGAAAGGAATTCTGGAAACTTACCTCCCTCTAACTGTTTGTGCTCAGAAAACTACCAGCTAGGCAGTAGCTTCATCTGGTTCCACCCTGGCAAAGCCCTCAGCTTAAGGCCAGGAGCTACCTGCCATGCTGGGGAAAAGCCAGGAAATTGAGGAAAGCTTAGCAAAGACCTTCATTTTAAGGGAGTCCATGGTGGCTATCAAAACTGACTCTGAATCTATAGCTTCCAAACCTGGCTGATCATCAAAATACTATTTCTGTGACTTCTTGACTCTATCCCAAACCTGTTAAACCAGGATCTTCAGGAGAAGATTTTAGCAATCTGTAGGGTTTTTTGCTTTTGTTTTTACTATTTATTTATTTACTTGGCTGCACCAGGTATTAGTTGCAGCATTCAGGATCTTTGTTGCAGCCTGTGAGATACTTTTGGTTGTTTTTTTACTTGCAGTATGTGAGATCTAGTTCCCTGACCAGCAATCGAACCTGGGGCTGGCACAATAGGAGCTTGAAATCTTAGCCACTGGACCACCAGGGAAGTCCCTGCTGCTGCTGAGTTGCTTCAGTCGTGTCCGACTCTGTGCAACCCCACAGACAGCAGCCCACCAGGCTCCCCCGTCCCTGGGATTCTCCAGGCAAGAACACTGGAGTGGGTTGCCATTTCCTTCTCCAGTGCATGAAAGTGGAAAGTGAAAGTGAAGTCGCTCAGTCGTGTTTGACTCAGCGACCCCATGGACTGCAGCCTACCAGGCTCCTCCGTCCATGGGAGTTTCCAGGCAAGAGTACTGGAGTGGGGTGCCATTGCCTTCTCCAGGGAAGTCCCTAGGAATCTGTATATTTAACAGGCTCTCCAGATGCTTCTAATTATTGGCCACATTTGATAACCGCTGATAAGACTCCTCGTTCACAAGCAGACAAGCAAAGGTCATTCGGTGTATAAAGAAAACCAGCAGCCTGGAAGAGGGCTAATTTTGTCAAGGAAACAGAGTTAATGCAGGAAACCAGAGGAAATTTTCCAGTGTCTGTCCTCGGAGAGAGTTGAGAGGAGGCTATATACACGGAGCAAGAGGTTCCCCACCCCACCAGGTTCCTGCCCGCCTGCTGCACACTCAGGGCACAGTCACTGGTTCACATTGCAACCTTCCCTGATACCCACCCAACCCAGCCTGGAGGCCGTGGCTGGGCAGGGCGTCCACTCCCTGCTGGGCTGGACTCTCCCCAGTTTCCCAGATCTGGCAAGGAGATTACTTCAATAGAGGAATACAGGCTGATACAAGGAAATAGTCCCACCACACCAGTAAGGAAATGAAATGAGTTACAAAGCTGTACATACAATAGGATCTCAGTTTTGTTAAAGTCAGGCAGGCGCGCACACACAGAAATAAGTCTGGAAGGATATAAACCATGTTAACAATGGCTTTCTCTGGGGAGTCAGATTACAGGGGATTTTCACTTTCTTCCTCTCACTGTGTTCAACAATGAATACATTTTACCATGATAATTAGGAAGAAAAAAAATGAAACATATTTTTTATTTTTTAATCAGGACACAGCTAAGGTACCAAGGCCTCTGCCACCACAGCTCTCTGCCACTCTTTCCTGACCATCCCAGCCCCACCAACTCAGATCATCCCAGAAGCCTCCCTTGTCTGGTAGAATCCCACATCCCCATGGGGTTCACGAGAATTGCCTCTAACAGTTGGGAGGCTTAAATGAGATGACACAAGGAAAGCACTTGGCATGTGGCATGGCGAAAGATAAACATGCAACAAACAGTGGCAAGTTAATGCCTCTTATTGTTACCCTCTACCAGCTGGACCCATGAATTCCAAGATGCCAGATCACAGGTCATTCCTAGCGGCCAAGCCACTGCTTTGCCATCACTCCTTCTGCCCCTAGAGAAGAGGCAGGTTGTGAACACCCAAGTGTACTGATAGAGGTAAGCCTCTGAATAGGAGAGCCAGAACCCCAAGGAGGGTGTAACTCCTTTGGTGCCCTGTCTTTGAAATGTGGGCAAAGTTCACTTACGTTGCAATAACTACTTCATCCTTCATAAAGAAAACTGTATAAAAGTTGTCGTGTACATGTACATGTATGGCTGAATCCCCTCACTGTTCACCTGAAACTCCCACAATATTGTTAATTAGCTATATCCCAATACAAAATGCTTTTGGTGTTAAAAAAAATCTGTTTTGAAGTTTGCTTGTTTTTTTTACTGTTCTAGACATGGCATCTCAGAAGGCTTGAGCTTAGGCACCAACTGGCTCACTGGGAGACCTTCCTCTCTATATCTCAAGTCTTCAGAGAGGAGATATAACTCCCTCCCCACAGAGTTGCAGAACCAGTGAGGAGACAAGGGCTGCATCTTAGGTCAGGGCTAATTATCTTCACTCTGGGGACTCTGGAGGCTGGCTTTGGCCAGACCATTGGGAAGGTTGCTGCCCCGCTGTTACTGGGGGAACTCGGCTGTGCTATCTAGGGGTTTGGAAGCAGGTGCCTACTGCCCACTTCTTTCTGCCTCCAGTCCCCAGGGCAGCTCTGTGAACCTTCCGGGAGCCAGGTAACTCCTGGAGGAGAGAATCCTTCCACCCCTGCTGAGGGCCAGGTGTCCACGGGAGCCACCACACTGCCACGCCCAAGGTGAGCCTGCAGGAAGCCAAGGCCCCCTGGGCTGACCTGCACCTGTCTTGTCCCTGAGCCAAAGAAAGGAGGACCCAGATCTCAAGATGTAGTAACAAGACCTTGATTAAACCTGAGCAGCTCACTAATGGGAAACAGCGGTGGCACACCGATCTCTCAAGTATTAACTGGGCATGATTATTCCAGCCGAGAGAGCCAGCAGCAACTACCCTGGACACCAATGGCCACGCAGCAGGTGGTGTCCAGAGGCTTGCTCGGCCTGAGCCTGTGCCCTGAGCCCCTCCTGGGTGATCACGGGAGGCAGGTGCTCCCGGACTCACCTACCCCCGCGGGAGCTGCCCTCTCTGGGCATGCGGGCAGAGGGAAGCCATCTCGGGCGGCGCACTTACCAAAGGTGGTGAGATAGAAGGACAAGCCCGGCTGGGCGCGCTGGCTCCCGAGGGAGACCCGGTGCAGGGAGCGCTCCATGGCGGCGGCTCCGCTCCGGCCGGGCCAGGGCAAGGGCGCCTGTAACTCGAGGCGTCTGTGTTGCTCCCAGTAACCCAGGCAGCAGGTTCACCCGCCCCCGCGCCAGTGTCGCCGCCGCCAGGCGGGAGGCCGGCTGTAGCCACGTTTGAACCGGCGGCGCGCCGGGTTCTGATTGGCCCGCGAGGGTTTGAATGGGGAAGATTTCCACCTGACCGAGCCGCCGCAGGCAGAGGGGAAGGAGGCGACCGCGGGCCCTCTGCAACAGCAGCAAGGGGGCCGGGACGGGCCAGAGACCACGGTCCTCCCGGTGGAGCCGTGGACGGGCGACCCTACCGGGGATCGGGGCTCTCCGCCCCGGGCTGGGCTGCAAGTACCAGCCCTATTCCGGCCCGCGACTCCTGACTTGCCCACGCCTGGCACTCTCAGGCCAGCAATTAGCCAGGTTCACATGCTTTGAAGTTCAGACCAGTAATCACCCTCCCTAAGCAAGGACAGAGGAGCACCCTCCTGGCCCAATGCAGTGGGAGTTGAAAATTTTTTCTGCGTGCTTGGACCCCTGACCACCTCTCCCTCCCCCCACCACCAGCCAGGCTGCAGGCCCCTTCCCTGAGTCCATCCCCTCCATCTCTTTCTTGAGCCTTCTCTTGGATGGGAGCAGCCTGGCACAGGTCCAGACCAGAGCAGCTTCCTCCAGCCAGCCTCATGGCCCACCATCTGCAGCCTGGTGCCAGGAGACAGGAGGACAGGCCCCTAGCACCTGAGTGGACAGAAATGCACAGTATGGTGCATGGGAGGTGTGGATGTGCTCAGTAGTATCCGGCTCTTCAGGACCCCAAGAACTAGCCTGCCAGGCTCCTCTGTCTATGAGATTTTCCAGGCCAGAATACTGGAGTGGGTTGCCATTTCCTACTCTAGGGGATCTTCCTGACTTAGGGATCGAACCCACGTCTCCTGTATTGGCAGGCGGATTCTTTTTTTTTTTTTGGCAGGCGGATTCTTTACCACTGCGAAGTCCACGTGGAGGGATAGGCCCTTTCAATCTCCTGAGTGGTGGGAGGAAGCAAAGCTGGAAGGAGGGTCAGCCCCTGTGCTGTTTTGTCAGCAAACATTCATGGGATGCCTCTGGGAGCAGTTTCACACCAAGACATCTGCTCTGCAACCCTCTGACTGTTGCTGCTGAGGGAGGGAAAGCTGCTGGTCTTATGTAAATCTAAAAATGGGGCATGTTGGAAGTTGCCAAATGGATATTTGTGACTCATTGAGCCACTCAAGACAAGATGGGGGGATGCAAGAGAAAAAGTGGAGAAAAAAGCTTTATGTATTGAGGACGTAGTGCCAGTGGCTGAGCTGTACAATTCACAGCCATCTTCTCGGTTAATCTTTACCGATAACTCTAGGAAGTATTAGCTCCAGTTCACCAGGGATAAATCTGAATCTCACGCAGAGAACAGATGACTTGTCCAGGGCAGCAGAGCTGAAAGTTGAGCCCAGGCCTGTCGGCCCCAAGGACCGTCCTCCTTCTCTTCTGCCTTGGCCTCCACGCCTGCCCCATGGCCAGTGGCAAGTGAGGGTAGCAGACCTGCCTTCTTGAGGCAGGTCAGGAAACTGGATGCCACAGGGCCAACTGGCCACCAGCAGGGAGGCCCAGAAATCTGCAAACTAGTGGTCAACTGCAAATGACTCACGTAACGGCCAGCGGATCATTTGAATCCTGGCACACTGGAAAGCCCTTTCTCCTCTTCCTCCACACCCACTTGTTGAGCACAGCCCATAGCAGCGGCAAGCCTGCTTCCCTGGCCCCAGCCCGATGGTAGACAGACTTACCTGCGCCCTGGACTTGAGTGGGCCTGATCCTTCTCCTGGCTGGGGAAGTCTGAGTCCAGGCGTCCTTTCTGGCCAGGGAGATATCCTGGCTCTGCCACTCCATGCAGCCAGGGAAAATAGGCAAGTTTAGGCTCAAGCCACAGGATGCAGACAAGACACTGAGGCTGAAAGTGCTGAAGACCTGTGGAAGCAAGACGGGGAGCATGACACGGCCTGAGGATGTCCCTGAGAGAGGGGTTCACCCCAGTGGGAACTAGAAAGTATGGTATTCCAGAGCCTGGGGAAAAGGAAGTCCATGAAGGGAAAAGTGACGAGCCCAGGTGACAGTGGCCCCTTCAAAGCTCTGCCAGGGACCACTTGCACTAGGGAAGACCACCTTGAACTCGGGAAGCTGTGAGCGACCGGCAGATGCACATTCTATTCTGGTCCATTGACCTGTTGGTCTTCTTTCTACATTATTTCAGGACTGTTTAACATCTGTTAAGTCCTGCATGCGTGCGTGTGTGCTAAGTCGCTTCAGTCCAACTCTACGAGACCCTACGGACTGCAGCCCACCAGGCTCTTCTGTCCGTGGGGATTCTCCAGGCAAGAATACTAGAGTGGGCTGCCATGCCCTCTCCAGGGGCTCTTCCCGACACAGGGATCAAACCCATATCTCATGTCTCCTACACTGGCAGGTGGGTTCTTGACCACTAGCACTACCTGGAAAGCCCCAGTAAGTTCTAGTCCCCCTCTATTATTATTTTTCCAAATTGTTTTGGATATCAGACCAGGTGATATCTTAGAGGTACTAAGGTACAGCCAGCAGGAGGGCTGGGCAGACTTACATTATCTGTATGTGGCCTGGGGGAGGAAAGACTGAGGCCCACACTGGGCCCTTCACCCCCACTGGGGTCAAGGTCCCACTGTCTCGCAGGTTTCTTCGCAGGTTCACTCTTTCTGCCGCGTCAGCAGCTAACCTGTTCAGCTGGGAGACCCCAGTGCCAATCGGATACTAATCTAACTCCTTTAGTAGAGCAATGAAGCTTCCTTCTCTTAAAGGGGAAGGTTGCTCTTTTCTCAGGAAGAGGAGGACAGAAGTGAGAGGGGCCTGGGCAGAGAGACACTGGCCCTTTAACCCACACTGCAGTTGGCACGGGATGTCCAGCAAGGGTTGCCACTTGTGGCCCTGCTTTCTCCAAAAAGGCAAGGGAGTGTGAGAACGAGGCCTGGCTCTGAGACGCGCCCTGAACATCTCACTCCCCCTGGCCATGGGCCTCAGTATCCCTCTTATACTTACACACACTCCACACATACATAGACAAACTACACACCCAGTGTAAACACTGCACACACACGCCTACCATAACGCTTCTGATGTACATTCACAAATCCACCAGATATACAAACGTACCATATAGATACACACACCGCATACACGCCTCACACATGTATATAATCACATCTCTGGACATACACAGGTGCATAGCCACATGCTACACACACACACAAACCCCACTTAAATGTCCTATACACATACACCACACCCACATACAAAGATTGATTATAGATTTTTTTTTAAGGCTGACTCTTTCTAGAAGAATAAGGACTTCTCGTGTTTGGATAGACTAGAGAGGTTTATTTGGGTGCATTTTCACATTAGCGATCAATGAAACCTAGTGCCTTTAAGATATCATCTGACCTGATATTCAAAGCAATTTAGAAAAATAATAATAAAGGGGACAAAGACTACCAGATGTTAAATAGTCTTAAAATAATATAGAAAGAAGACAGATCAGTGGAATAGAGTAGAAAGTTCAGGGAAAACATGATTTGATTTAGAAAACAAGAACAATTTTCAAAATTCTTTAAAGACATTTTCAAAAGTTAAAAGTGGAACAGCTAATGCAGATGAAATTTTAAAAGGAAATAATAAGGTTAAAGTTGAAACTTATCTTTAGAAAATAGACTTCAACAATAAAACCATGGCCTGGTTCTTTTCAAAGAACAGAATTCTGGCAAAACAAAGAAAGCTATAAAGAAGCAAGTTTAGGAAAGAGAGAGATAGCCAAGATACAAAAGTAATTCTTTAAATTATGAGAGAAAACCATTGCAACCTTATTTGTAAATGTGAAAATCTGGGGGGGAACTGATGCTTTTCTAGAAAGTATTAATTGTCAACATTGATACAAGAGTTTGAAATTTTTAATAGATCACTAACCATAGATAAAATACAAAAGGGAATTTAAAATCTACCTGAGAAAATTATAGAAGACTTAGATGGAAATGGCAACCCACTCTAGTATTTTTGCCTGGGAAATTCCATGGACAGAGAAGCCCAGGAGGCTACCGTCACAGGGTCACAAAAGAGTCGGACATGACTGAACAACAGTTTTAGAGACCAATTCTATTAGACCTTCAAGAAACAGATAATGCCTCTGTAGTTTAAAACTTTTTCAGAACTATAATAATTGCTGGAAGATTTGTCAGCCCTAGATGTGAAGTTGCTGCTGCTGCTGCTGCTAAGTCACTTCCGTCCTGTTTGACTCTGTGTGACCCCATAGCTGGTAGCCCACCAGGCTCCCCCGTCCCTGGGATTCTCCAGGCAAGAACACTGGAGTGGGTTGCCATTTCCTTCTCCAATGCATGAAAGTGAAAAGTGAAAGTGAAGTCGCTCAGTGTCCGACTCTTAGCGACCCCATGGACTGTAGCCCACCAGGTTCCTCCATCCATGGGATTTTCTAGGCAAGAGTACTGGAGTGGGGTGCCATTGCCTTCTCCAGATGTGATGCTAAGCAAAGACAAAAACCAGATAAGGTCAGCAGCAGCAAACTACAGACCAAAGGCCAAAGATAAAAACAAGAGTAGAAATTAATAAAATAGAAAACATAGAAAAAGAAGATCTATTAAAAATGTGACAAAACTAAGCCCACATCCTCCCAGTTTTGCCACATTCCTTTTTTAAAAGAAAAATCAGAAATCTCTAATTTTTAATATGTTTCCCAATTTTTTAATATTGACAATTCCAATCTTTTTAAAATATTATGTAAGTCAAATGAAATATATCTATGTCCTATGACTAGTTTGAAATCTCTGCTAGGCCAATCTGACTTATGAATATAGACACGGAAATCCTAAATAAAATAATAGCAAATCAAATCCAGCAGTCAATTCATGATTCATTCAAATGGTATTTATTCTAGGAATGCAAAGATGGCTCAGATTTAAGGAACATATCAGTGCAGGGATTGGCAAACTATGCCTACAGGCCAGACCTGCCCAGCCAACCTGCTTTTGTAAAGCAGGTAAGCTAAGAATGGATTTAAAAGCTTTTAATGGTTGAGAAAGATTTTTTTTTAATAGTTTTTCTATGGCCATAAAAAGTTAAAATTTTAAAACTAAAAACTGAGTTTAGGACTTCCCTGGTGGTCCAGTGGTTAAGAACCCACATTCCAATGCAGGGACTCGGGTTCGACCCCTGGTCTGGGAACTAAGATTCCTGATGCCACGGGGCCACCAGAGAATGAGCCCACGTGCAGCAGCGAAGACCCCGCGACTAAGACCCAACACAGCAGACGAGAAGACCCCGCGACTAAGACCCAACACAGCAGACGAGAAGACCCCGCGACTAAGACCCAACACAGCAGACGAGAAGACCCCGCGACTAAGACCCAACACAGCAGGCGAGAAGACCCCGCGACTAAGACCCAACACAGCAGGCGAGAAGACCCCGCGACTAAGACCCAACACAGCAGGCGAGAAGACCCCGCGACTAAGACCCAACACAGCAGGCGAGAAGACCCCGCGACTAAGACCCAACACAGCAGGCGAGAAGACCCCGCGACTAAGACCCAACACAGCAGGCGAGAAGACCCCGCGACTAAGACCCAACACAGCAGGCGAGAAGACCCCGCGACTAAGACCCAACACAGCAGGCGAGAAGACCCCGCGACTAAGACCCAACACAGCAGGCGAGAAGACCCCGCGACTAAGACCCAACACAGCAGGCGAGAAGACCCCGCGACTAAGACCCAACACAGCAGGCGAGAAGACCCCGCGACTAAGACCCAACACAGCAGGCGAGAAGACCCCGCGACTAAGACCCAACACAGCAGGCGAGAAGACCCCGCGACTAAGACCCAACACAGCAGGCGAGAAGACCCCGCGACTAAGACCCAACACAGCAGGCGAGAAGACCCCGCGACTAAGACCCAACACAGCAGGCGAGAAGACCCCGCGACTAAGACCCAACACAGCAGGCGAGAAGACCCCGCGACTAAGACCCAACACAGCAGGCGAGAAGACCCCGCGACTAAGACCCAACACAGCAGGCGAGAAGACCCCGCGACTAAGACCCAACACAGCAGGCGAGAAGACCCCGCGACTAAGACCCAACACAGCAGGCGAGAAGACCCCGCGACTAAGACCCAACACAGCAGGCGAGAAGACCCCGCGACTAAGACCCAACACAGCAGGCGAGAAGACCCCGCGACTAAGACCCAACACAGCAGGCGAGAAGACCCCGCGACTAAGACCCAACACAGCAGGCGAGAAGACCCCGCGACTAAGACCCAACACAGCAGGCGAGAAGACCCCGCGACTAAGACCCAACACAGCAGGCGAGAAGACCCCGCGACTAAGACCCAACACAGCAGGCGAGAAGACCCCGCGACTAAGACCCAACACAGCAGGCGAGAAGACCCCGCGACTAAGACCCAACACAGCAGGCGAGAAGACCCCGCGACTAAGACCCAACACAGCAGGCGAGAAGACCCCGCGACTAAGACCCAACACAGCAGGCGAGAAGACCCCGCGACTAAGACCCAACACAGCAGGCGAGAAGACCCCGCGACTAAGACCCAACACAGCAGGCGAGAAGACCCCGCGACTAAGACCCAACACAGCAGGCGAGAAGACCCCGCGACTAAGACCCAACACAGCAGGCGAGAAGACCCCGCGACTAAGACCCAACACAGCAGGCGAGAAGACCCCGCGACTAAGACCCAACACAGCAGGCGAGAAGACCCCGCGACTAAGACCCAACACAGCAGGCGAGAAGACCCCGCGACTAAGACCCAACACAGCAGGCGAGAAGACCCCGCGACTAAGACCCAACACAGCAGGCGAGAAGACCCCGCGACTAAGACCCAACACAGCAGGCGAGAAGACCCCGCGACTAAGACCCAACACAGCAGGCGAGAAGACCCCGCGACTAAGACCCAACACAGCAGGCGAGAAGACCCCGCGACTAAGACCCAACACAGCAGGCGAGAAGACCCCGCGACTAAGACCCAACACAGCAGGCGAGAAGACCCCGCGACTAAGACCCAACACAGCAGGCGAGAAGACCCCGCGACTAAGACCCAACACAGCAGGCGAGAAGACCCCGCGACTAAGACCCAACACAGCAGGCGAGAAGACCCCGCGACTAAGACCCAACACAGCAGGCGAGAAGACCCCGCGACTAAGACCCAACACAGCAGGCGAGAAGACCCCGCGACTAAGACCCAACACAGCAGGCGAGAAGACCCCGCGACTAAGACCCAACACAGCAGGCGAGAAGACCCCGCGACTAAGACCCAACACAGCAGGCGAGAAGACCCCGCGACTAAGACCCAACACAGCAGGCGAGAAGACCCCGCGACTAAGACCCAACACAGCAGGCGAGAAGACCCCGCGACTAAGACCCAACACAGCAGGCGAGAAGACCCCGCGACTAAGACCCAACACAGCAGGCGAGAAGACCCCGCGACTAAGACCCAACACAGCAGGCGAGAAGACCCCGCGACTAAGACCCAACACAGCAGGCGAGAAGACCCCGCGACTAAGACCCAACACAGCAGGCGAGAAGACCCCGCGACTAAGACCCAACACAGCAGGCGAGAAGACCCCGCGACTAAGACCCAACACAGCAGGCGAGAAGACCCCGCGACTAAGACCCAACACAGCAGGCGAGAAGACCCCGCGACTAAGACCCAACACAGCAGGCGAGAAGACCCCGCGACTAAGACCCAACACAGCAGGCGAGAAGACCCCGCGACTAAGACCCAACACAGCAGGCGAGAAGACCCCGCGACTAAGACCCAACACAGCAGGCGAGAAGACCCCGCGACTAAGACCCAACACAGCAGGCGAGAAGACCCCGCGACTAAGACCCAACACAGCAGGCGAGAAGACCCCGCGACTAAGACCCAACACAGCAGGCGAGAAGACCCCGCGACTAAGACCCAACACAGCAGGCGAGAAGACCCCGCGACTAAGACCCAACACAGCAGGCGAGAAGACCCCGCGACTAAGACCCAACACAGCAGGCGAGAAGACCCCGCGACTAAGACCCAACACAGCAGGCGAGAAGACCCCGCGACTAAGACCCAACACAGCAGGCGAGAAGACCCCGCGACTAAGACCCAACACAGCAGGCGAGAAGACCCCGCGACTAAGACCCAACACAGCAGGCGAGAAGACCCCGCGACTAAGACCCAACACAGCAGGCGAGAAGACCCCGCGACTAAGACCCAACACAGCAGGCGAGAAGACCCCGCGACTAAGACCCAACACAGCAGGCGAGAAGACCCCGCGACTAAGACCCAACACAGCAGGCGAGAAGACCCCGCGACTAAGACCCAACACAGCAGGCGAGAAGACCCCGCGACTAAGACCCAACACAGCAGGCGAGAAGACCCCGCGACTAAGACCCAACACAGCAGGCGAGAAGACCCCGCGACTAAGACCCAACACAGCAGGCGAGAAGACCCCGCGACTAAGACCCAACACAGCAGGCGAGAAGACCCCGCGACTAAGACCCAACACAGCAGGCGAGAAGACCCCGCGACTAAGACCCAACACAGCAGGCGAGAAGACCCCGCGACTAAGACCCAACACAGCAGGCGAGAAGACCCCGCGACTAAGACCCAACACAGCAGGCGAGAAGACCCCGCGACTAAGACCCAACACAGCAGGCGAGAAGACCCCGCGACTAAGACCCAACACAGCAGGCGAGAAGACCCCGCGACTAAGACCCAACACAGCAGGCGAGAAGACCCCGCGACTAAGACCCAACACAGCAGGCGAGAAGACCCCGCGACTAAGACCCAACACAGCAGGCGAGAAGACCCCGCGACTAAGACCCAACACAGCAGGCGAGAAGACCCCGCGACTAAGACCCAACACAGCAGGCGAGAAGACCCCGCGACTAAGACCCAACACAGCAGGCGAGAAGACCCCGCGACTAAGACCCAACACAGCAGGCGAGAAGACCCCGCGACTAAGACCCAACACAGCAGGCGAGAAGACCCCGCGACTAAGACCCAACACAGCAGGCGAGAAGACCCCGCGACTAAGACCCAACACAGCAGGCGAGAAGACCCCGCGACTAAGACCCAACACAGCAGGCGAGAAGACCCCGCGACTAAGACCCAACACAGCAGGCGAGAAGACCCCGCGACTAAGACCCAACACAGCAGGCGAGAAGACCCCGCGACTAAGACCCAACACAGCAGGCGAGAAGACCCCGCGACTAAGACCCAACACAGCAGGCGAGAAGACCCCGCGACTAAGACCCAACACAGCAGGCGAGAAGACCCCGCGACTAAGACCCAACACAGCAGGCGAGAAGACCCCGCGACTAAGACCCAACACAGCAGGCGAGAAGACCCCGCGACTAAGACCCAACACAGCAGGCGAGAAGACCCCGCGACTAAGACCCAACACAGCAGGCGAGAAGACCCCGCGACTAAGACCCAACACAGCAGGCGAGAAGACCCCGCGACTAAGACCCAACACAGCAGGCGAGAAGACCCCGCGACTAAGACCCAACACAGCAGGCGAGAAGACCCCGCGACTAAGACCCAACACAGCAGGCGAGAAGACCCCGCGACTAAGACCCAACACAGCAGGCGAGAAGACCCCGCGACTAAGACCCAACACAGCAGGCGAGAAGACCCCGCGACTAAGACCCAACACAGCAGGCGAGAAGACCCCGCGACTAAGACCCAACACAGCAGGCGAGAAGACCCCGCGACTAA
The DNA here is from genome assembly GCA_006410675.1 of Oreotragus oreotragus. Classification (NCBI taxonomy): domain Eukaryota; kingdom Metazoa; phylum Chordata; class Mammalia; order Artiodactyla; family Bovidae; genus Oreotragus; species Oreotragus oreotragus. The sequence goes on along the minus strand of SJYX01004176.1, from coordinate 34,568 downwards.
GACCCAACACAGCAGGCGAGAAGACCCCGCGACTAAGACCCAACACAGCAGGCGAGAAGACCCCGCGACTAAGACCCAACACAGCAGGCGAGAAGACCCCGCGACTAAGACCCAACACAGCAGGCGAGAAGACCCCGCGACTAAGACCCAACACAGCAGGCGAGAAGACCCCGCGACTAAGACCCAACACAGCAGGCGAGAAGACCCCGCGACTAAGACCCAACACAGCAGGCGAGAAGACCCCGCGACTAAGACCCAACACAGCAGGCGAGAAGACCCCGCGACTAAGACCCAACACAGCAGGCGAGAAGACCCCGCGACTAAGACCCAACACAGCAGGCGAGAAGACCCCGCGACTAAGACCCAACACAGCAGGCGAGAAGACCCCGCGACTAAGACCCAACACAGCAGGCGAGAAGACCCCGCGACTAAGACCCAACACAGCAGGCGAGAAGACCCCGCGACTAAGACCCAACACAGCAGGCGAGAAGACCCCGCGACTAAGACCCAACACAGCAGGCGAGAAGACCCCGCGACTAAGACCCAACACAGCAGGCGAGAAGACCCCGCGACTAAGACCCAACACAGCAGGCGAGAAGACCCCGCGACTAAGACCCAACACAGCAGGCGAGAAGACCCCGCGACTAAGACCCAACACAGCAGGCGAGAAGACCCCGCGACTAAGACCCAACACAGCAGGCGAGAAGACCCCGCGACTAAGACCCAACACAGCAGGCGAGAAGACCCCGCGACTAAGACCCAACACAGCAGGCGAGAAGACCCCGCGACTAAGACCCAACACAGCAGGCGAGAAGACCCCGCGACTAAGACCCAACACAGCAGGCGAGAAGACCCCGCGACTAAGACCCAACACAGCAGGCGAGAAGACCCCGCGACTAAGACCCAACACAGCAGGCGAGAAGACCCCGCGACTAAGACCCAACACAGCAGGCGAGAAGACCCCGCGACTAAGACCCAACACAGCAGGCGAGAAGACCCCGCGACTAAGACCCAACACAGCAGGCGAGAAGACCCCGCGACTAAGACCCAACACAGCAGGCGAGAAGACCCCGCGACTAAGACCCAACACAGCAGGCGAGAAGACCCCGCGACTAAGACCCAACACAGCAGGCGAGAAGACCCCGCGACTAAGACCCAACACAGCAGGCGAGAAGACCCCGCGACTAAGACCCAACACAGCAGGCGAGAAGACCCCGCGACTAAGACCCAACACAGCAGGCGAGAAGACCCCGCGACTAAGACCCAACACAGCAGGCGAGAAGACCCCGCGACTAAGACCCAACACAGCAGGCGAGAAGACCCCGCGACTAAGACCCAACACAGCAGGCGAGAAGACCCCGCGACTAAGACCCAACACAGCAGGCGAGAAGACCCCGCGACTAAGACCCAACACAGCAGGCGAGAAGACCCCGCGACTAAGACCCAACACAGCAGGCGAGAAGACCCCGCGACTAAGACCCAACACAGCAGGCGAGAAGACCCCGCGACTAAGACCCAACACAGCAGGCGAGAAGACCCCGCGACTAAGACCCAACACAGCAGGCGAGAAGACCCCGCGACTAAGACCCAACACAGCAGGCGAGAAGACCCCGCGACTAAGACCCAACACAGCAGGCGAGAAGACCCCGCGACTAAGACCCAACACAGCAGGCGAGAAGACCCCGCGACTAAGACCCAACACAGCAGGCGAGAAGACCCCGCGACTAAGACCCAACACAGCAGGCGAGAAGACCCCGCGACTAAGACCCAACACAGCAGGCGAGAAGACCCCGCGACTAAGACCCAACACAGCAGGCGAGAAGACCCCGCGACTAAGACCCAACACAGCAGGCGAGAAGACCCCGCGACTAAGACCCAACACAGCAGGCGAGAAGACCCCGCGACTAAGACCCAACACAGCAGGCGAGAAGACCCCGCGACTAAGACCCAACACAGCAGGCGAGAAGACCCCGCGACTAAGACCCAACACAGCAGGCGAGAAGACCCCGCGACTAAGACCCAACACAGCAGGCGAGAAGACCCCGCGACTAAGACCCAACACAGCAGGCGAGAAGACCCCGCGACTAAGACCCAACACAGCAGGCGAGAAGACCCCGCGACTAAGACCCAACACAGCAGGCGAGAAGACCCCGCGACTAAGACCCAACACAGCAGGCGAGAAGACCCCGCGACTAAGACCCAACACAGCAGGCGAGAAGACCCCGCGACTAAGACCCAACACAGCAGGCGAGAAGACCCCGCGACTAAGACCCAACACAGCAGGCGAGAAGACCCCGCGACTAAGACCCAACACAGCAGGCGAGAAGACCCCGCGACTAAGACCCAACACAGCAGGCGAGAAGACCCCGCGACTAAGACCCAACACAGCAGGCGAGAAGACCCCGCGACTAAGACCCAACACAGCAGGCGAGAAGACCCCGCGACTAAGACCCAACACAGCAGGCGAGAAGACCCCGCGACTAAGACCCAACACAGCAGGCGAGAAGACCCCGCGACTAAGACCCAACACAGCAGGCGAGAAGACCCCGCGACTAAGACCCAACACAGCAGGCGAGAAGACCCCGCGACTAAGACCCAACACAGCAGGCGAGAAGACCCCGCGACTAAGACCCAACACAGCAGGCGAGAAGACCCCGCGACTAAGACCCAACACAGCAGGCGAGAAGACCCCGCGACTAAGACCCAACACAGCAGGCGAGAAGACCCCGCGACTAAGACCCAACACAGCAGGCGAGAAGACCCCGCGACTAAGACAGGCGTGCTGCGATTCATGGGGTCGCAAAGAGTCAGACATGACTGAGCGACTGAACTGAGCTGAACTGAACCAAAAAAAGAAAAAAAATCATCCCACCATTTGCCTTCAGGAAGTTCAAGCCTTTGTATTTATAGATGAGACAAGTAAGCTTCAGAGTTGTTAAATGAATCAGGTTGCTAGGGTAGTAAATAAACAGTGGAAGAATAAGAGTCCAGCCAAGGAACCATTATAGAATGTCATCATTCACACTAATCTTCCTGCTCAGTGTGATGAGGCTGCAAACTCGTAGGTCTAAGACCTCCATGGCTTCTGACACATTAAGAGTCAATTCAAGAAATGTTTGCTAAGCTAATAAGCACCTGTGTTGTGTCAAGCGTTATGCTGAACACTGAGCATACAGACGTGAACAAGATGGAGTTTAAAATCTGGGGGAAGACTAGATGAGTGTTACAAAAGAGGAAACAACGGTAACCTGCAGAAACACGGATTAATATCTCACTTAGCCTGGGCAGCTGGACAAACCAGGATGAGAAAGCAAGTCAGAGAAGACTTCTCAAAGAAAGTGAGACCCAAAGGATGATTTAGCCAAGCTAAGGAGGTGAAGGAAGGGTTACAGGTAAAGAGAGCAAAACACTCAAAGACCAGAAAGTGAGAGAAGCTCACACATTTGAGGAACAGAGCAATGGGATATATGGCAGGGAACTTGGCGTGTGATGAAGAAAGTAATACACAAGAAGATAAACATCTTACAGGGCTTCACGTATTATTAAAAGGAGCTCAGGCTCCTAAATGTAGGACAGTCCTTGAAAGATTTTAACCAAGATTCCAACAGGTTTTGTGCTTTAGAAAAATCATTCTGGCTAGAGTGTCAAAAGTGGATTGGGAAGATGGAGGGGTGGCATGAGGGTTGGAATCAGAAGTGTTATTAGGGAAAGTCTTTTCCAGTCCCAGCTTAAAACAACAACAACAAAAAAAAAAAAACTAGTGCAGTAACAGTAGGGCTTATTGTTGCTCAGTCACTAAGTCACATCTGACTCTGTGACCTCATGGACTGTAGCATGCCAGACTTCTGTCCTCCACTATCTCCTGGAGTTTGCTCAAACTCATGTCCATTGAGTCAGTGATGCTATCTAACCAGCTCATCCTCTGCCGCCTTTTTCTTTTGCTTTCAGTCTTTCCCAGCATTAGGGTCTTTTCCAATAAGTCAGCTCTTCATTTCATGTGGGCTGAAATATTGGAACTTCAACATCAGTCTTTCCAAAGAAGATTCAGGATTGATTTTCTTTCAGTTCAGTTCAGTTCAGTTGCTCAGTTCTGTCTGACCCTTTGCCACCCCAGGGACTGTAGCATACCAGGCTTCCCTGTCCATTACCAACTCCTGGAGTTTGCTCAAACTCATGTCCACCAAGTTGGTACTGCCATCCAACCATCTCATCCTCTGTCATCCCCTTCTCCTCCTGCCTTCAGTCTTTTCCAGCATCAGGGTCTTTTGCAGTGAGTCAGTTCTTCCCAACAAATGGCCAAAGTATTGGAGTTTCAGCTTCAGCATCAGTCCTTCCAATGAATATTCAGGATTGATCTCCTTCAGAATGGACTGGTTGGATCTCCTTGCAGTCCAAGGGACTCTCAAGAGTCTTCTCCAACACCACAGTTCAAAAGCATCAATTCTTTGGTGTTCAGCCTTCTTTATGGTCCAACTCTCACATCCATACATGACTACTGGAAAAACCATAGCTTTGACTCTATGGACCTTTGTCAGAAAAGTGATATCTCTGCTTTTTTAATATGCTGTCTAGGTTTGTCATAGCTTTCCTTCCAAGGAGCAAGTGTCTTTTAATTTCAAGGCTGCAGTCACTCTCCACAGTAATTTTGGAGCCTAAGAAAATAAAATCTGTCAGTGCTTTCACTTTTTCCCCTTCTATTTGTCATAAAGTGATGGATGGAAAAAGGCAGAATCAACAGGACTTGGTGGTTGATTGAAAGGTAAGAGAAGAGAAATTCTGACCTGAGAAATTAGCTTGGTTCAAAAGTACCATTTACAGAGATGGAGAACATGAGAGCAACTCTGAGCCTGCTAAAGTCAAGCTACCGACTTGCTGTCCAAGCAAAGATGCCAAGTGAATGGTTGAATACACTGGATATAAATTCAGGAGAAAATAACTTAGGCTGAAAATATAGATTTAGGAATTCCCAATGAAGCCATGGTATGGATAAAAGAGCCCAAAGAGAATGTTTATTGCGAGAAGAGGGTTTAGAAAAGAACTGAGAAGAGTATCAACTGAAAAGACAGGCAGAGGAAGAAAGGCTAGAAAGGGAAAAGGCAAGCCAGGCAAGGTATTAAGAAAAGAAAGTAGTCAACAATCTCAAACACTGTTGAGAGGTCAAGGAGGTTAGTAACTGAGAAGTGTCCATTGGATTCAGCAACAAGACAATTGCTATTGACCTTCCATCCCAGAATAAAATGCTGGGAGGCAACAGCTCCACATGAATGAAACTGTACCAAATTCACTCCAAAAGGAAAAATACTCTGGGCTCAAAGCCAGAGAATATTCTTGGGTCAGGTTTTGTCTTGTTCTAAATTTAACCAGCTGGAATGTTTTGTTAAGTGGTATTTTTTCACCCTTGAAATGCAGGATTTATCTTTTAAAAGTATGTCTGTAATTCATCTTCAAGGTAAAACACAACGGTTTTCTATGGGAGCAGGTGCTGGTTGCTGTAAATACCACTGAGAAATTTTAATTTGCCTCAGGTATAGAGCCTTTGGTGACCCAAATACACAAACAGGGTCTAAGCAGGAACCAAGTTTAAAAAAAAAAAAATAAAAGCTTCAGGATTTCAACTAAGTTGAGAGATATTGTTGCAAAATAGAAGAGAACAAAACCTTCCCTGCCAAAGGAATGTAAAATAGTAAGTTCAGGGCAACGATAAGAGCCAAGGACTTGACAGAAAAGCAGAGTCCCCTGTGTCTCCGAGAATGGCCCAGTTTCCTTGTGGTTCTGTTGGAATCCCTTCCAGCCTCTTCAAGAAGCACCCCTTTTCCTGACCTGATGATAGGCAGCTCGGCTTAGCATAGCCAAGGGCTCCAGAGGCCCTCAAAAAGTTTTCCGAACTTAAACAATATAAACTTCTGCCTCTCACCAAGACAGATAACATCTTGGGACTGGATCCAATTCAGGGACTGGATTTTCCCTCTCACCTGAAACAACTTAAAAGATTAGACAAAATACATGAAACAACAGTTTTCAAGATCTTGGACATCAAGCAACAAAGGATGGTGATCCCTGAGAAACAAAACCAACAAGGTGAGCCCCGTGATTGCCCCAGCTGCCTGGAGAGATCAACTTCAAACCCTATGTTGAGGAGGCAGCCCGAGTTCACAGGACAGAGCTTCAGGGAGGAAACAGCTGCACAGAGAGCTTCAGAGATCTACAGAGGTCTCCCTTCAAATCTTCAGCTAAGTGCTGATGAGCTCATAGACATTAGGAAAGTACCCTGAGGCTGGGGAAAGAACCACCCAAAAGGATTAGAGTTAATAATCTTTCCCAGGCTCCACAGGACCAGGGTAAGTTCTTATTCTCACCAGCCAGACTGGAAAAACCTTCTAATTCATGGGGGCATTGGGTAGGTACTCAGAAGGGTTTTACCTCAGTTGTGGGGAATTATTAGCCCTAAACTAAATGATGCTCTGTTTTCATCTAAGAGAACTTAAAAGCAAGAGCCAAAAAGATCAAAAACTTCCTAAGTAATGTAACTGCATCCCAGAACAAACTCAAGAAAAATACTTATAAGAATACAAAAATATCCAACACCCAACAAGGCAAAATTCAGTGTCTAGTATCCAATAAAAGTTTACTAGGAATGCAAAGAAAAAGGAAAATGTGACCCATAACGAGAAAAATCAATAGAAACCAGTCCAGAAATGACACAGATTATAGAATTAGTAGACAGCACGTTAAAATAGTTATAACAACTGTATATTTTTATGTTCAAGAAGCACTTTCTGAGCATGTTAAGTAGAGATATGGAAGATGCAAAAAAAGACCAAATCAAACATCTACAGGTAAAAAAAAATACATCTGCGGTTAATATATATATATCTGATGAGATTAACAGTGGATTAATGCAGAAAAAAGAAAAAGATAGTGAACTTGAAGGCAAAGCCATAGAAGCCATCCAAAATGAAACACAAAGAGAAAAAAAAAAAAACCAGAACACCAGTGAACTGTAGGACAACTTCCAGCAGTAGGAGATAAAAATTATATTTGAAGAAATAATGGCTGGAAATTTCCCAAATTCGTTGAAAACTGTAAATGCACGTGGGTTTCCCAGGTGGCACAGTGGCAAAGAGTCCAGCTGCCAATGCAGGAGATGTGGGGTCAATCCCTGGGTTGGGAAGATCCCCTGGAGAAGGAAATGGTAACCCACTCCCGTATCCTTGCCTAGAAAATCCCAGGCACGAGGAGCCTGGTGGGCGACAGTCCACGGGGTCGCTAAAAGCAGCACATGACAGGTGACTGAGCATTCACACGTACACACATAAACCCACAGACCCAAGACACGCAATGAACCGCGAGCAGAAGAAACACGAGGAAACCTATGTCAAAGCACATCATAAGCAAGCTGTTTTAAAACCATTGACAAAGAGAAAAATCTTGAAAGCAGCAAGAAAAAACACATATACACACACATTATATACAGAGGAACAAAGACAAGCATGACAGTGGACTTAGAAAGAGGCACCATAAGACAGTAAAGCAGCAACTTTAAAGAAAAACAACTGTCAACCTAGAATTCTTTACCCAGCAAAAATGTCTCTTTAAAATGAAGGTTAAAAAAAAAAAAAAAAGACTTTCTCAGACTTACAAAAGCTGACTGAATTCAACCACAAACCTGTACTACAAGAGATGCTAAAGTCTTAGGGAAGGAGGACAGCGATACCATATGGAAGTCTTGATCTACAGAAGGAATGAAGAGAACACCAGAAATGGTAACTACATGGGTAAAAGAGTTTTTTTCTTATTATTTAAATCTCTTGAAAAGAACAATCTAAGTAGGACAAGGAGCCATTAACTAAAAAAAAAAAAAAAAACACCCAGAGCTCTCTGGAATTTATCCTGGAATAAATTGCTATATGTTGCCTTGTCTAAATTCTGATGAGGTAATTGCAAGAAGTAAACTCCAGGGAAGCTATTAGCAAATTCACATTTGCAGTCATGTGGGAATGTGGATTCTACTTATGGAAGAAAATAATATGGATATGTTTAGTGCAAAATGCAGCAACTGCAGCCGAGATCTGTGGCTCAGTTGGATTACACTCAAGCTTGAATATAAAGTTTATGTAGACCAAAGCCTTTTTTCTGGATCAGGGTATTGTGATGACCATGTGTCTTCCAGTGGACAGTAACAGATCATACCGGGACAGAGCTCATGGCATCCAGGGATCCCAGACACTCTCCAGAGGAATTTCCTAGGGGAACTAGGGGATATATCTAGGTTGGTTTCATTGGAGCTGTAGTTGATAGCAGTGGCATGTATTCCTTTTGCTTCCAGATTCTTACCATTCACTCTTGGACCCCTTTTTCTGCTTCTACCACTTACTGAAACTCTTCACTCAGAGGTCACCATTGACTTCCTTACTGTGAATACCACTTGCCTCATCTCAGTCCTCATCCCCTTGCCTTAGCTCTCCTCTCACTTCTCTGCAAATTCCTCTATTTTGACTTTTCCTGACTCCGAGGGAGACTATGCTACCCAGCTGTGCCCTTTCGTCTCCCTCCTCAATGGTCTCCAGCTCTGAGCTCTCATCCACTCCTGTTTTACTCTCAACTACCTGTTCTGATGATGACGCCCCAATCTCTCCCCAAGACCAGAGCCCTGGGCCACCTCTGCTCTCTCTAACCAGCAATTTCCCTTCCTCTTTGCACCCACCCCCTTCTGTCAATGGCTCACCTGGACCGACCGTAGCCTTAATTGTCTGCTTTTGTATCTTTCTACCCAGCTATTTTGTAATGCAGTGACTGAGACAGGTCTTAGTAGCTGCTACTTCTCAGCCTAGTGTCTGGCACACATTTTAAAGAGCCAAATCTTGCCAGATATTTCAAATCTAATCAGCATATAAAGCATAGACTGTGAATAATCAAAATTACCCTCGAATAAGCCCTTAGTCATCCATAAAATGCACATGGTATTGTAAATCAAAAGGGAAATGGCAAATTCACCTTCCCCATCTCGCACTCCCTCTGGGATGTATTTTTCTGAGTGCAGAGCTACAACAGCCCCCACCAGCTGCATATATTCTCTCTGTCACTCCCTGCCACTTGTGTTTTATTTTTTGGCCCCGCACAAAATTTCTGTAAGTGAAAAGAATAGATAGCAAGAACTCCATTGTAAAGTTCTGATGGACAAATTCCTTTCTCTCTCCTTAAACTGGTTCTTGCTTTTAACTTCAGTTTCTAATAATGACACCACCTCACGGAATCAGGCTGAGAATTGACTCGCCCGCTCCCTCCTTCTTTTCTTCCCACTTTCCAGCTTCTTTTAAATCCTTCTTCTGAACAACATCCCTTTGTCTCCCTTCTTATTGCCACCTACCTGACCCAGGCCCCGGTCACCTCGCATCTTGACTTCTGTAACAGCCTCCTAACAGGTCTTGCTGGTCTCTCTCCAATTCATGTGTCACTGCCATTATATTAACCATTTCTAAACTTTAGAATTTTAAAATGCTAGAATCTAAAGCCCTAATTTAGTCCTATCGCTCCTCTGTTCAAAAGCCATCAGTGCCATCAGCTAGAGTCCACTCTCTCCAGGCTGAACTGTCTGGGCACAGGCTACCTCCAGGCCTACTTCCCACTCTTGCCAGATGGGAACACTACTCCCCTTGCCTACCCTCCAAACTTTTCTCACTTCCCTCCACTTAAAGGCCACCTCCACAAACATCTTCATTTACCAAGACTCGGCCCCAGATGGCAGCACCCAAGGTACCCCTTCCTTCTTAACACTGTAGCTCCTTCTTTGTACCACTCAGCTCACACTGCTGCGTTATATGTACCCCCAAAGGAAGGAGATACGTCACCATGTGTTTTTTTTTTACTCATTCATTCATTCAGCATATATTACTGAGCACTTACAATGTGCCAGGCACTCAATCAGGTACTAAAGACACGTGGTAAAGACAGATGCCCGTCACAGAACTGATCATCGGGCAGTGGAGGGTGGCGGCGGACAGGCTCTGAGCCTCACAGAGGCTATGAGAGGAAAAGAGGAAGAGTGGGGCCTCCCCGTGACAGTCACCAGAAAAAGCTCCCCCAAAGAGCAACACAGGCTGAGATCTGAAGAATGAGCAGAAGGCCGCCAGGAGGAGGAAGGGAACAGTTTTACAGGTTGAAGGAAAAGTATGGGGGAGAAAAAATCTGAAGGTAAGAGCGAACAGGGCTTGTTAAAAGAACCAAAAGGAAAAACCGTGGCTAGAGCGCACAGAACAAGGTGAGAGTCAGGGGGAGGGAATCCCTGGTGGCCCAGTGCTTAGGAACCTGCCTTCCAGTCCAGGGGACGCTGGTTCTATCCCTGGCCAGGGAACTGGGCAAATAAGTGAGTCCATGCGCCACAACTGGAGAAGCCTTCATGCCTCCACTACAGAGCCCAGGCGCTACGACTTCCAAACCATCACTACTACTAGAGAGAAGCCTGCATGCCGCAAGTCAGACCCATCACAGCCAAAAATAAATAAATAAAATAAAATATTAAAGTCAGGGGGAATTGGGATGGAGGGAGACAAGTAGGGCGCAGCCAGGTCACAGCCTATTTCGCGAGGCAAAAGAGGTTGGGTTTGGCCCTGCGGGCAAGGGAGAGTTTTCAGCAAAGGAGGAACACAATCGTCTGTACACATGGACAGGTGGGAAAAGTAGACGGGAGTGGTAAAGACTAGGGAGCAATGCAGTGACCCAGATGAAAGAAGATGGAGGCCAGGGCTAGGGTAACAGCAAAAGAAACAGAGAGGAGCATGGATGTGGATGCTGCAGCCAGCAGGATTGAGTGATTAACTGAAATCAAGGGAGCCAGGATGGGAAAAGGTCAGAGATGATCGCACAGTCTAGAGGAGGGCTCTGTACATCACAGCTGTTCAGTGACCATTTGTGGACTGAACGAATGAACAATAAATAAATTACAGAATAAACAATTTACCAATGAACAACAGGCAGAGAAGAGGACATTATTTTTGGAGATCCTTTCCAAGACAGAGCCATCATTAGAAGTAATACAGAAGCAAGCAAAAAATTCAAATTTGTTGGTTTACAACCCTCTGTATTATAAAGGGAGAAATTCTTTTTCTCGTCAAGAGAAATTTAGGAAACACAAAGCAATTAGAAGAGCCTCAGATCACTTTTGATGTTTCTGCCTTCCCAATGCTGCCTCCCTGAGTCTCTGCTCAACTGATAATCCATCAGGATCATCAACAGCCCCCAACTTCTCCAAATCCTAGGCTTCTGTGCATGTTCCAGGATTTTCCACACTCTTGAAATAGTTCTTCCAATGACAATCTAAATGGTTCAAAAGCTTTATTTATTTACTGAGTGCCCGCTACATGAACTATAAGCTACGGCTATAAGCATGGCAACGACAGACACAGTCCCATCTCTCCTGGAGCTTCCAGTCTCCTTGAGCGTTTCAATCAGATCACTATGTAAACGATAAAACATGGCTTTCCCGCCGTTTATTCACAAAGAAGTCTCTTTGACTGTTTACGCACGGTCAGAAATAACCGGAGGCCTCCAGTCTGCAGAAGAGTATCATTTTCTTAAGGTGATATCGCCACCTAGTGGTCAAAAACAACCTTACCATTTGATACAGCTAGTAAAATTTCTAGCTGTATTTCTGAGGACTCTCCAAGTCTCTAGAACATTCCCTTTCTCTATCAAGATAATATAGGGGTTGATTATCTAACATATAATAAATACTTAATATTTTTAATTAAATGTATAAACAGGAGCGCAAATGAATTTCATACCTTGGTACCTTATGGCAGCTGAAAATTTACATTTTTTCCCCCCCAGATTCTTCTGGATTCCAAAGAACCTCTGAACATTTCTATCTAAAAGCCAGATGCATTTCTGTGCTTAATTCAGCAAACAACTCCTTTAGGTGTATTTGAATAAACTGATATTTTAAGGGTCATCGCCACCATGAATGAAACCCTGACTCCAAAGGAAGCATTCTGTAATCCAAAATCAATGAAGAACAGAGTCTGTTACCCCAGATGTCAGGACCAATAGCAAAAGAAAAGATGGTTTCACAAGGAGGAGAGCATGGGTAGAGAATGTCGGAAGATGCTTTCACTGACTCTCTTTCTACACACAGGTCAAACTGAGCCGAATGTCACTGGAAGGTATACTCAGAAAACCAAGGTGACTCAAAGTGGCCTATCCCTAGTAGAGATCACAAAGAAAGTAGAAAAGAAGAAAAGAAATCAGAATCTAGTTTCTTAGGAACTCAAAGCTCCAGGACAACAGTCACTCAGGCCAAGGCTCGGGTCCTCTTGTCTGAAGTGAAAGTTGCTCAGTCCGACTCTGCAACCCCTTGGACTATACATATACAGTCCATGGAATTCTCCAGGCCAGAATACTAGAGTGGGTAGCCTTTCCCTTCTCCAAGGGATCTTCTCAACCTAGAGATCGAACCCAGGTTTCCCACATTGCAGGTGGATTCTTTACCAGCTGAGCCAGCAGGGAAGCCTGCTNCTATACATATACAGTCCATGGAATTCTCCAGGCCAGAATACTAGAGTGGGTAGCCTTTCCCTTCTCCAAGGGATCTTCTCAACCTAGAGATCGAACCCAGGTTTCCCACATTGCAGGTGGATTCTTTACCAGCTGAGCCAGCAGGGAAGCCTGCTTAAATACATAAAGTGGATCTCCAGCTTGATTCTCCTGATGCCTGCGGCCCAGATGTAGGAAAACGGCAGTTAGCAACAGTTACTTGGCTCCTCCTCTCTCAGAACATGGAGAGGCTGAGGCAAAGGCTTCGGGAGGGCTCCTTGCCATCAGTCAGTTCTTTTCTACATGGCCTCATCCTTCCTGTCTGATTAAGATTGTCGTCTATGCATAAAGAGAGGGAACCAGAGAGGCGTCAGAACACAGTGGACTGAAGAGCGAGGACTCGGGTTCTAAGCCCAACCCCCTTCACTTGCCGGCCCTGGATGTCTAGCAAATTCCTTAACCTCGCCAGCAAGGCCAGCAGGTACTATTGCACAGGTGGTGGGCCAACTCTAGGGGTGTTGCTCAAATGGTAATCACCATAGATGTGTTTATCCATTGAAATAATTTTTTAGCACATAGTTTGTAAAGTGTCTTGAAGGGTCCCTTTCTCTAATTCACCCAAAGGTCCCCAAATGGCCTAGCATCAGCCCTGTATTCTGAGCTTCAGTTTCCTAAACCATAAAACAGAGACAATCCCCGTCTATCTATAGAGTTGGCCAGAGAAAAAATCAAAATAGTGGATATGAAGCACTTTGAAAACTGAAATGTGCTCTGTAGGCTGTACTTCTCTATATCCATTTTGTGATTACCCAAATTTGAGGGATTGGCATAACAAAGATGAAACAAGTTTCGGCCTATCATAATTTTTTTCTTTCTTTGAAAAGAGAAGCAAAGGCCAGTATTCAGATAACAATTATTTTCTCACTCAAAACACGTCCCAGTTCAAAAGGTAACTTTGTACTAACCATCAGGACTTTAGTGTGGGAGTTGCTTTACTAAGTAAGCAAAATAGTTGAATTTGTTTTGAAAGAGTTAGACCTCTCTGAGTCTTCAGATGAAATGAATGATTTGAAGCTAAGCCTTGTGCAACCTCAAGCCCCCTACTGACCACTGGAAACTGGGTTTTCTCGGGAAGACAGTTCTGAAGGTAGGCTAAGGAGAAGTGGCAGGATTTATAAATTTTTAAGTTAGCCCACAGAAGTCATTCTGCAGTGCAACGTGTATTTGAGGGAAAAAGTTTCAGAAAAACAGTCCACATAATGCCTCTTGGCTTCTTACTGTGAAGATTCAGCTAAGAATAGTTCAGTCTAGTAACACAAATGAGGTCATATAATTTTGAGTTGTCTTGAAAAAGATGAAGAATGGATAGGTAGCAGTTTCAGCTTTCTCATTTGGTCTGTTTTGAGACAATGTTAAAAAAGGAGTCGAATATTTAATCTGCCTTTCTTGGATGAACTGTATTTAGGGTAACCAAAGAATTGATGAGGGGTAAGTTTCTCTTTATAAAAACATTTCTCAGGCCCAGTTTAGAGTTCCACTTCTGGCCTCACAGTACAAGGAGCTCCACAAACAGCTCTCAAGTGAAACTAATGAAAATTATTTTGATTTGTTTAAGTCTCTGGAAGTGGCTCTAAGAGCATACAACAAACGAAGAAACAGTTGTTCAGGAAAACCTACTGATCAGGCCCAGTTTAGAGTTCCACTTCTGGCCTCACAGTACAAGGAGCTCCACAAACAGCTCTCAAGTGAAACTAATGAAAATTATTTTGATTTGTTTAAGTCTCTGGAAGTGGCTCTAAGAGCATACAACAAACGAAGAAACAGTTGTTCAGGAAAACCTACTGAAGGAAAGTTACACAGCTCAAAATAGCCTGGAGTTAAAACTCCCCTCCAGGTCCTCCCCACCATTCTATACAAAACAAAGAACTCTCTCACCCAAAGAAAAAATGGACTTTAAGGTTGATTACACCCAGCTCCCAGCTGGCCCAGCCTCTGGCCGATCTCCAAAAGTCTTTGCCCCAGGACTTTAAGAGATAACTACTCCGAATAACCTTGGAGAAGAACAGACCCCCTTAAGACAGTAACTTTCCACATACATGCCTATATATACTTACTGTTTTCTTAGGTTAGTGCAGCAGCTCGCTAATCTGACTGCTGCTCCTTCTCGCCTCATTAAAGGTGATCTGTTCCTGTAAAGTGCTGGTCTCCCGTTCTTTTCCTGAACCTCACCTTCTCTAACTCCTTTACCTTACACCTACAAAACCTTGGTGAGAACTGCAAGCTGCTGCTGCTGCCGCTAAGTCGCTTCAGTCGTGTCCGACTCTGTGCAACCCCATAGACGGCAGCCCACCAGGCTCCCCCATCCCTGGGATTCTCTAGGCAAGAACACTGGAGTGGGTTGCCATTTCCTTCTCCAATGCATGAAAATGAAAAGTCAAAGTGAAGTCGCTCAGTCATGTCTGACTCTTCGCAACCCCATGGACTGCAGCCTACCAGGCTCCTCCATCCATGGGATTTTCCAGGCAAGAGTACTGGAGTGGGGTGCCATTGCCTTCTTCGAGAACTGCAAGAGTCTATGGTATGTGAAGGGAAGAGCCTTTCCCCAACCACTCCTTTCCCCCCACTTCAGTGAGATGACTCTCCTCCAGACTGCTGCAGCCCAAGGACGCAGGGCTCCCTCTCTCCCTAGTTCCACATCCGAGGGAGACTTTCCAGGAAGAACAGAATGCCATCCTTTCTCATCCTGCCCCTACCTGTTGCAGAGACGAAGCTCCGGTGAGTACAGCCTGTAGATGGAATCTCTCTTCTTCCATCCAGCCCCTGATTATGGGGAGGAAGCTCGAGCNGTTCTCAAACTCATGTCCATTGAGTCAGTGATGACATCCAGCCATCTCATCCTCTGTCGTCCCCTTCTCCTGGTCTCAATCTTTCCCAGCATCAGGGTCTTTTCCAATGAGTCCGCTCTTTGCATTAGGTGGCCAAGGTATTGGAGCTTCAGCTTCAGCTTCAGCAGTGAATATTCAGGGTTGATTTCTTTAGGATTGACTGGTTTGATTTCCTTACAGTCCAAGAATGGATACACGTATATGTGTGAAGGCTGAATCCTTTCACTGTTCACTTGAAACTATAACAACATTGCTTTTTGGCTATACCCCAATACAAAATTAAAAGCTCTAAAAATAAAATTTAATACAATTTTATATTAATTTTGAATAGTTCTTAAAATGTATTGAATTTTTAAGTTTTACAAATAGTGCTTTTGAATATTACATATTTAATCTGAAGAGCTCTACAGTGAAGCTAAAGTAATGACATTATGTATGATCTTATATAAATTAAAAACTGAGGAAAGAAATTTAAATAATTATACTAATAGGTGGATATTCCATGTCTCAAACAGCTTTTGTAGTAATGGTCTATTCTAAAGCTTTATAAACTTCAATGACACACTCAGCAGTTTTTAATGATTCTCACTAAAATATTCTTTTCAAGATAAATCTTTATATTAAACACAATATTCTGTCCTCTGTTTCCCTGTCCTCTTTTCAAGTTTAGATTAATTTTGAGATAGAGTCTGAGAGTGGATTAGATAGTAATCTAGTATAAGCTATTTAGAATGGCACAGGCTTTGATTATTATAAATATTCTTTTAAAAAACTACATTATTGTTAGCAACAAAATCACAATGCTGCTTCTATATTTAGAAACTAGTCATCTTGAGGGATTAAACCAATCTTTTCAAGTTTAGATTAATTTTGAGATAGAGTCTGAGAGTGGATTAGATAGTAATCTAGTATAAGCTATTTAGAATGGCACAGGCTTTGATTATTATAAATATTCTTTTAAAAAACTACATTATTGTTAGCAACAAAATCACAATGCTGCTTCTATATTTAGAAACTAGTCATCTTGAGGGATTAAACCATGAAGAACTTTAATGCTAACGAATTTGGGGTTTTACTTAATATCATCTTATTATAAAGGATAGGATACAGTTTTGTGAGGAAATGACACAAAGCATGTCTTTGTGTATCTCAAAATAGAGTGTATCAGTACTTTCATTTGTTTAAATCACATAAAATTTCAGTATCTGACTAGTTGTGGCCTACAAAATGGTAGTTTTTATCTGGTGTAACCTAGCACATTTGGACCTGTATTTCTGCATAAAAGAAAAAAAAAAATCTGAGAAAAAGAAAGAGAATAAATTAGTTTATTATTTATTAATAAACTAAAATTAAATAGGTTAATTCACACTCATAACACTTTAAAAATAATAATTCTTGTATGTGTAAATTTTAATTAATTTGGCATATTCAGTTTAGACACTTTTGTTAATAGAAGACTCATAACATGGAATCATAGCTTTAGGAAACAAAGCTTTCTCATCACTTTCTTTCATGTAGTTGACAAGGTTCTTTTGAGAATGTCACATTAACATTTTTTTAAAAATCAATGATATAATATTAGCCTTACATTTTAAGAATGCAGATACTTACTTTATGCTGTAATGTCAAAAAAATACCTAAATAGCATTTTTCCTGTGAAAAGAACACAGGAAAATAACAAAATTTAATTCCGGAAACATTTTAGTTAAAATCGAGGTATTAAAATTCTTTGATTTCTAATTTAAATCAAAGTATTAAAATTATTTGATTTTGAAGGTGGAAATCTTGTCCTATTCATCAGTATGTTCCTACTCTTCTCTCAGCACCTGAACTTTGTATTTAATATGTACTTTATAGAGTTCATGTACTTTGTTTCATATAAAAATGTGATTATGCTTTTAAAGATTCATGGTAAATGGAGCTCAGGGAGATAATAGACAAATGTTTAACAGTATATTTGATACTTTACAAATCACAAACTTATACCTGTTTTACTTATCATAAAAATGAAATCTTTTTTTTAATGCTCCTGTTTTTTGACACTTTGATTTACAATATTCATTCAGATTTATTTTAAAGTTTAATTCGCATTTATTGTAATTTAGAACTACACCAAAATCATTTTTAAGAAAACCTTTCAAATTTTGTATGGAAAAAACAGCTACTAAAAATTTTTCCTTTACTGTTCATAAATTTAAGCACAAAAATTGAAAATATTATATATATTTCTTATTTATGCATGCATTATTGAGGATTCTTCAAATCTTAAGTATTTTAAATAGCAACTTTATTAAGATTAGTTCACCTACTTTAAGATTGATCCTTTAAATGTACAGAATTCAATGGTTGTTAGTATATTCACAGAGTCATGTAGCCATTACCACTATTTGATTTCAAAACATTTTTATCATCCCCCCAAAAAACCTTGCACAGATTAACAGTCTGGAACTATAATTATTTTTAAAAGAAATAACAAACTACACATACTTTTCCCTGAAAAGAAGACTAGCACAAAAACATAGATAATTTTCATTTCCTAATAGTAAGGAATTAGTGAAAGTGGCAGTTTTCCCTTCGGTATGCTTCTATACAAACTGTACTTAGCAGTTTTGACTTCATGCTTGGGAGATTTCCAAGGGATAATATTACGATCATAACTTTTTTCTGAATATTTTTATACAATTTGGACTTGCAATGTCTATTTCCTTAAATGTTTTCCTCCCATGTGTACAGTGAATGTGGTAGGTGGCTGTGTTAATGGCCCTAATTCTTCACCCTCTTACTCTACCCAGGGATTTTGCCTTATAACTGTTCAGTGCCCTCTTATTCAGCTCTTGAAGGGCCATGTTATTTCCTCTGCCCAAGATTACTTTAGCAGCTGCACTACGAACAGATGAATGAAGTGAACTTAAACTTTTGAGATGGTTTCCTTTGCCATTTGCCATTGCCATTAAAAAAAAAAAAAGTAAGTCTAGGCTAACCCATTGTTCCTAGGAGATGAGAGTCAACCTCATAAACACTGAAATGAGCCAGCTGACCTGCAAATGTATGAGATATATAAGCAAGTCAAGCCAAGGTCAGCCTAGTTCTTCTGTTACCTGCGAATGAGCTTAGCCAAAATCAGTAGTCTTTTAACCTGACCACATCAGAGATGTGGGCTGCCGCCGCTGCCGCTAAGTCACTTCAGTTATGTCTGACTCTGTGTGACCTCATAGATGGCAGCCCACCAGGCTCCCCCATCCCTGGGATTCTCTAGGCAAGAATACTGGAGTGGGTTGCCATTTCCTTCTCCAATGCATGAAAGTGAAAAGTCAAAGTGAAGTCGCTCAGTCATGTCTGACTCTTCGCGACCCCATGGACTGCAGCCTACCAGGCTCCTCCATCCATGGGATTTTCCAGGCAAGAGTACTGGAGTGGGGTGCCATTGCCTTCTCCGAGAGATGTGGGCGGTGGATGCTTATTGCTATATATGCCACTGAACTTCTACAGTTGCCTGGTGTGGAGTATCATGGCAATGGTAGGTAAATGAAGCAGTCTGTAACTAATAAGAAACACAAAGACTATGACATAACTTAAAATTTCTATTATTTCTCAAGCTTATGGACATCTGTACTTAGATAGATTTTCCTTAAATCACCATAATCAAATCCTTTATAAACCAGGCTCCTCCATCCATGGGATTTTCCAGGCAAGAGTACTGGAGTGGGGTGCCATTGCCTTCTTCGAGAACTGCAAGAGTCTATGGTATGTGAAGGGAAGAGCCTTTCCCCAACCACTCCTTTCCCCCCACTTCAGTGAGATGACTCTCCTCCAGACTGCTGCAGCCCAAGGACGCAGGGCTCCCTCTCTCCCTAGTTCCACATCCGAGGGAGACTTTCCAGGAAGAACAGAATGCCATCCTTTCTCATCCTGCCCCTACCTGTTGCAGAGACGAAGCTCCGGTGAGTACAGCCTGTAGATGGAATCTCTCTTCTTCCATCCAGCCCCTGATTATGGGGAGGAAGCTCGAGCTCGGGAACAGAACTGCTGAGAATACTGGGGCCCCACCCGCTCTTACCTCAACTCATGGGGCGTGGGGCCCAGGCTTTTATAACTCAAACCTAAGATTCTGGGTCCCTGAGAGTTTCAATAATTTTACAAAATTCTTTTACATAATTTTGAAAATTTTCTGCATTAAAAAAGTTTAAGGACGTAAAAATTGTAAAAAAAAAAAAAAAAAAACCTTGCAAAAACCAAGCACAGGGCACCCCGAGACTCTGAAATTTTGAGTCTTTACGAGCATTACTGAAATTTTCCTGCAGACTCAGTAACTCAGGAACTGGATCCTTGGACTCTTTTATGTCAGTCCGAGTCCCCTACCACATGCACAGGGATACGACACGTAACAATGAATGTTATTTGACAGATGCAGATGTTATCCCCCAGATAAAACATTTCCAGAGAATAAAAGGGAAAGCAACACATTAGGGGTTTCCACAGGCCAAATTCATCTTCCTATAACTAGAAACCTTTCAGCGCTTCAGCGAGGAGATAAAAGTGACCCAGAAACAGAGAAACGAGTCTATTGATAAGCAGCGGCTGTGTTTAATCACTAAAATTACCCTGGGCCCTAAAGGGAGAGAAACAATCCAAGTTAGAAAGGGCTTTTTCTCTCTCTCACTTATTTCAGAAGCAAGTAGAAGCAAGTGAAGAAAACAGAATCCCTAAGGTCAGACCCTGGTAAGGGCTCCAGGGAGTCGAAGTCCCCTCTCCTTCCTGCCCAAGCATCCTTCCGCCTACACCTCAGACACTTTACTCTGTGCCCCAGAGGGATGGATCTCCTCGTCCTCTTCATCTGTGGCCTGAAGAATCCTCAACAGTTTGAGCTCAGGGTTCCAGCTGATGCTAGAAGCACTCTTTGGGGTCCTCATTTGGTCTTCCAGCAAAATCTCCATCTGAGTCTTGATGTCCTTCTTAGTGTATTCTATTTGGGATAATTCGGGACCTAAAAAAAGACCCAGCCATCAACTGCACCTGTAGCCTTCTCCCAATTAACTATGAAAAATGGAAGACAGAAAAGGAAGGGCTGGGGAGTCTGGAGGACCCTTCTGAGGTTGTGAGGGCTGTGCCCTCCCGGGAGGTGAACCATCCTGATCAATAGGCTTCTGCTCCCCCTGTCCTCAAGACACTTTCTAAGGTTCCTCCACCCTAGGGTCTTACTCTTCTTACTGCGGGAGGAGTCCAGGGATTTCTTAGCAACGTTTGTCTGTGGTCTCTCTGTGGAATCCTGAAATTCATAAGTGTAAAGAAACTTGAGTCAGGATTTAGGAAGCAAAGGGCTTTTCTAAATGATGCTTTCCTTGGAGAAATTAACGTCTAAGACAGGACAAAATGCCGCCATCTGACACTGAAGAGAGAAGCCTGTGTCACGGGTTCTTTGGCCCTGCAGGCTGACCACATGACGCCAGAATGCAGTCTTCCCCAGTCCCAGCAGCTAACTAAGGGTAAACTGCCTCCAAAGGTGTGTCTATGTGTTAGTCACTCAGTCATGTCCAGCTGTTTGCAATCTCATGGACTGTAGCCCGCCAGGCTTCTCTGTCCATAGGATTCTCCAGGCAGGAATACTAGAGTGGGAAGCCATTCCCTCCTCCAGGGGATCTTCCCAATCCAGGGACTGAACCTGGGTAGCTACCAGCAACTCCTCCCATTCCTATAGGCACATGCTGTTCTTACCATCTTGCTGCCGCTGCTGCTGAGTCGCTTCAGTCGTGTCCGACTCTGTGCGACCCCACGGACGGCAGCCCACCAGGCTCCCCCATCCCTGGGATTCTCCAGGCAAGAACACTGGAGTGGGTTGCCATTTCCTTCTCCAATGCTTGAAAGTGAAAAGTGATCATCGTGAGACAGTCCATTTCCTCTCCTCTCGAATCTGAACTGGACTTGCCATTTTTTTTTAACAAATAAAATGTGGCAGAAGTGACGTGGTTCCAGTTCCAGGCCCATCCCTAGCAAAGTGCCTGCCTGAGATTAATTCTTGGCTGTCAAGAAGCCCAGACTAGACACACGGAGAGGCCTCATAAAAGAGAACCAAAGACAATTTGGCCAAGAGCCCCAGCCCAGCCTCCAGCTGAATGCAGCTGCATGAGTGACCTTAGGCAAGACCAGAAAACTATCCAATCAACCCACAGAATCATGAGAAAGAACAAGCCGCTGTGGTTCCACTTTGGGTGGTTTGTTTTACAAGAATAGAGAACTACGGGCTTCCCAGGTGGTGCTAGTGGCAAAGAACCTTCCCGCCAATGCAGGAGGCCTAAGAGACATGGTGGGTCGGGAAGATCCCCTGGAGCAAGGCATGGCAACCCACTCTAGTATTCTTGCCTGGAGAATCTCCATGGACAGAGGAGCCTGGCGGGCTACAATCCATAGCGTCACAGGGTCGGACGCGACCGAAGTGTCAGCATGCACCCCAGAGCCAACTGAAACAGGGCCCTAGCAGAACGTCCCTCATCCGCTCTCACCTGTTTCAAGGGGGGGCCTCCTGTCTTCATCTGCTGCTGCTGCTTTTTGTCGCTTTCCTGACCTCGTCGAGTTTTGCGACCTAGTGACCACAAGATCAGGTCAAGTCTCTTATTGGTATTCCACGTCCCATTGCTGGGCTTCTAGTTGACCCCTGGTCTACAGGTGACTCCCCAGCCAGGACAATACAGGACCTTAGAGGCAGGTGAAAGGGAGTGAGGCACTCTTAAGTTCTATTCGCGATTCTGTTCGCCTGGGACTGTGACCCCATTATAGAATTAGGGAGTAAGGTAAACTGTGTGTTAAAAGATCCAGGATTCCTCAAAGAAACCTAAGGGGCAAGCACCTGTATGTCGGTGTAGTGAAAGGACTCCTAGGTCTGTCTTTTCAGTCTGTGAATCCTGTTCTTTCTTTCCTGTGCCATCCCTAAGGTACGCCTGTCGACTTGTGGAAATGAACATCCTCCCTCCCCCAGATGTCAAGGTCTAAGGCTCTTCCGTATCAGATCTCCCCAGCTGGTCACGAAACGCGCTGGTTCTTTCCCTTCTGTTTCTCTCCCTTTAAACGAGCAATCTTCCAAGCTACCACCAGTGGGACGAGGCTGAAAGGGACAGCCCAACAAGGGAGTCCCTTGCTCCACAGCTGTGCTGGCTCCCTGTCAGCACTGATTCACACCTCAGTTACACGCTGGGGCATTCTAAAAACCACCCAGGCCTGGACCCAACACCATACACTCTGATTTTAATAGGTCTGGGGTGCAACATGGGTGTTAGGGTTTTGAAAGCTCCTCAGTTGATCTCAGGGTGCCATCAAGGCAGATCACCACTGCCCACCTCTGAGGATAAAGATCAAACATCTCGGCAGGCCATCTAGTCGGCCTGATCCACCTCTCTCCCTTAAATACCCAACCCCACAGCCACAGCAGACTGCTGAGTGCTCCCTGCAGCCGCGCTCCTCCAAGACACGTTCACCCAACCCATCCCTGCTTCCAGGAATTCTCTTCCATATCCGGGAAACTCTCACAAATATCCATGATCCAGTGCAAAAATCACCTCTTCCACGAGGCCTTTCTCAACTCAGAGAGGACAAGCCACTGCTCTAAGAATATAATTCAAAAGGGAGCCCCAGTCACCCAAGCAAAGCTGCTCCTACTGGAGGCACCAGGGAGAGGAACAGAAGGCACCAGAATGAAACTCAGGGGAGTTGTCATCACCCTGGATACCGGGCTAACCTTGAACAAGTGCCTCCGTGCTGGGCCACAGCCCCAGTGCTGTCTACTTCCTGTGTGAAGGTCAGGAGGCTTCTTCGATCTCCAGGTTAGAAGACACTTTTAGTATCAGAGAGCAAGATGAGTTGGGAGATAAACCAAGAAAAGCAACCTTCTCGGGAAACCTCACCCTCGCTTTCCCAGTGCCCCAGGGTTGGAGGATGAATTCGGACAATTAAACAGTTAGCTCCCCATCACAGACAGCGATGTCCGGTCTATTTAGGGCACAAGAATCTGCCGTGCTTTAGGGGGATTCTTTCTCCTTGCTTCTCATTCTGCACTCAAACTGAGAAACATCAGAGGGACCGGGGTAAGTATATCCTTCAGCTCAGACATGCTAAGAACTCTAAAAGGGGGGAGTCTCTTATTTCTGGCATGAGCACTGGAGGAAAGGAATCGCCGGTCAAGAACTAGCCCCCTTCCGGAGGGATAATGGGGGGTGGGGGGAGGAAGGGGGGTTCATGTTTGGGAATTCGTGTACACCCGTGGCGGATTCATGTCAATGTATGCCAAAACCAGTAGAGTACTGTAAAGTAAAATTAAAAAAAAAAAAAAAAGAACTAGCCCCCTGGCTCTTAGACAGGGCTGGACTGTGAAAGACTCCTAAGACTTCAACCTGTGGCTGAGAAGTGGCTGACTCTGCTTCCTTACAACTCTCCTGGGGCTCTCGTGAGGGGCCCTGGCTCTTCCCTGTCTCACGGGCCAGTGGGCCCTTGAGGCTTGTCTCTTCAATAACCCGGGCTAACTCTTCATCCCCAAACCGCTTCCTTTTCTAAAATAGGACCTGAGGACTGACTCTGACTCATGCCCATGGCCATCTCTCAAATCCCCATGTGAAGCAGACATCTGGCCCAGCTCACTTGCTGAGCAAATATTTGATGGAAGGCTGATACATGGTAGACCAGCCAAACCGAAGCATTCCAAGGAGAACTCAAGCGCCTCACAAACATGGATCCTCAAATGCCAAAGGTGTTCCGCTTTTCCTGCCCTCAGCTAGGTCCTGGGACTCTGTCACTCCCAAGCCCACATATTCTCCTCACCACAGCGTGGGTCACGGCACCTGAATGCTTGCGCGAGCTGTTGTGGCCCTCTGGTTCACTCCTGCATCTCTTTTTAGGCTCCTGAAACCCATATGAGGAGGAAGTGAATTAGGAATTTGAAAGTGAAGAAATCTTTTCCAAAAGGGTCGAAAGGAAGGCTGTTAGTATAACCACACAGGAACTCTGTGTCTACAACCAGCAAACAGGGAGAATCCCATCCCTTGTATAAGCCCTTTCTGTTCCAGGCTGCACCCACTTGCTCCAACCCCAGGTGGAAGCATCCAAGCGTCCCAAGCGTCCCTTTGCTGTCACTCTACCTGTTTCCTAATGGCTGTCTCCACCTTCCTCTGTTGCTGCCGCTGCTGCTTCCTATGACCTGGTGACCAGACAGCCAGCTCAGCCCTCTTCTCCTGGACAGCTCCCACCCTCCCCCTGGGCCGCCTGCTGTGCCCTGCCCCCCACCCCACCTCACCCCCGCCTTCCAGTGGTGACACTTTCTCCCCGCTGGTCAGGACCAAGCTGGGAGGGGGTGCTTTTTGAAACTGCAGTCTCCTAAGGTCTACACGTGACCCTGTCTGTGGCCGCAAACATCACTGAGTTGGGACCAAGATCAAATGTAAGAAATGTGGGCAGAGCAGGGATGGTACCTGGAGACCTAGCAGCAACAGAAAACCTACCATCTGTTTTCAGATTAGAATAGTGTTTCTTCAAATGTTCAGGATATCTCAATGCTGGTTTCTAGAGCAGAAAAAAGGAAGAAGAGAGAAGAAAAAAAAGCTCTACTGTAGGTCTTTCTCTTTCCCAAAATGTATCCCCAAATGCCTTCATCCATCGAGTCAATGAGCACTTTTTCGAGAAGCCCAGTGTGTGCAACATTATACCAGGAGCTTGAGAGAGGGGAAAGGTGTGGGAAGCCAAGTGCAGAAGAAATAGAGAACGCTGCTCTCCTCCAACCTCTCCCTGTAATCCGCTTTCACCCACACAGAGCCCAGTCCTTCTGTGGCACCTGGATCCAGAGTGGAAGAATAGAAGAGAAGGAAATTAGAGAGCTAAGCCGTCCAGCCTTGAGGACAGGTGAGTCTGGACTTGCAGGCAGACACCTTCCCCTGAGAGCCCCTTGCTCTTACCTGCAGGGTGAGGCGGTGTACAGATAAGTGCATCTTAGCAGAAACGGCACTGTTGGGTCGGCTCTTTTCCAAGGGAGGTTTCTTTTTCATCATGGCCAACTGGGTCCGCACCTCTGGATAAAGTATGGTTTTCCCTTTATCCAGCAAGAGGCTGAAGGGGACAGACACAGAGACAGTCAGCAATAGCTTTTCTTGGCTGGGGAGAAAGAGAAGAAAAGGGCTCTACATTTGCAGACATGTCCACCCTAGGTCTTAAAAGGCCTGTACCAACAGGTGCTCATTCGGTTAACAGCTTTCAGACGCAACTATGGCAATCATGGGTGAGTGGATTAAGTTTACTACATGTCGGGCTCATGTGCTTTACACCACTGAATCCTTACCACACCCCAAAGACAGGTTTATGATCTTCATTTTGCAAATGAGGAAAATGAAGATTAATGAGGCTAAATGAATTGCAGAAACTCATGAAGGCAATGAATTTCAATACAAAATTTAAAGGTGGTCTTGCTCCAAACCACATATCCATTCCGTTTTCCACTTAACCCATAACTCACCTATAAAAAGAAGAGTGTGTCTACCTCCCAGTGAAGGTTTAAATGAGAGAATATAGGTATTGTGCTAATTATTAAGCACAGGGCCTGGCAAGTGCTAAATACTTAAATGGTGGTGATTATTGTCATCACTGCATACGTGTAAGTCCACAAATTCAGGGACCAAGTAGGGGGATGGTTTTCTTCCCTCCCTCCCCAGAAAGAGCACACTGCTTAGACCTTTCTTAGCTTCTAGAGAAAAGAGGATGCTATGGTTCTCCCACAGCTTACAGGACACTCACTCCTTCAGTAGATCCTGAGGCAACATGTCAAACTGGTTCCATAAAGGTAAGGATTCTGACCTTAGTTGCTCATACAAGTGTGCTGGGGTGGGAGGTAGTACAATTATCCCTGGAAGTTCCAACTTGTGTTTCTGGAAGAGGAACAATAGAAAGAACTCCCTGTAGCACTCTCTTCGGAGAAGGCGATGGCCCCCCACTCCAGTCCTCTTGCCTGGAGGATCCCATGGGTGGAGGAGCCTGGTGGGCTGCAGTCCATGGGGTCGCGAAGAGTCGGACACGACTGAGAGACTTCACTTTCACTTTTCACTTTCATGCATTGGAGAAGGAAATGGCAACCCACTCCAGTGTGCTTGCCTGGAGAATCCCAGGGGCGGAGCCTGGTGGGCTGCCGTCTATGGGGTCGCACGGAGTCGGACACGACTGAAACGACTCGGCAGCAGCAGCAGCACTCTCTTCGATGCCACATTGTCCCACCACCACTCCAGCCTCCCAACACAACCGTGGCGTGGGAAACGCCTTGTTTCCAGACCTACTCCGGCGTCCTCGCCCCCTCTACACTACAACCTGCCAAATCTTTACCAATCTGGCTCTTCAATCATATTGTTGAAATCAGATCACACAGGGATTGATGGACTTGTTTCATTTTTCCCCCAAAAGGCTCCGAACAAATAGTTATTGGCCAACTATGTGCCAGGCAGAGGGCTGGGGCTAGGAATTCAGCAATGAACAAAATGGGCCAAGATACTGTTCTCCTGGATGTAGCAAACTTCCAGCATTGTGACTTATCCAAGGCTACATTTACCCAATAATTGGTGGAAGTAGCATCAGAAGCATTTGAGGTCCCTGGAGAAGGAAATGGCCCCCCACTCTAGTACTCTGCCTGGGAAACCCCATGGACAGAGGAGCCTGGTGGGCTACAGTCCACGGGGTAGCAAAGAGTCGGACAGGACTGAGTAACTTCGCTTTCACTTTTCACTTTCACCACGCTGAAAATTAGTTTCGAATCAACTTAAAATTCCCTCTGAATGCCCAGCAGTTGCTCCTAACATCTCTTCAAGGCGTTCTGTTACCTTCCTACAGGGAGGAGGGAGGGAACAGACCGAGTTCTTCATTTCTCTGCACAGAAAATGGTTTGGTTATTATACTCCTTCCTTAAGATGGGTTTTATTTTGCAGATGTTGTTCATTTAAAGAGAGAATGGGAGAAGGGGGCAAACAAAAATAAATTCTTACAGACAAAGATCAGGAAGGTTTGGCCAAAGTAAACTTACCCCTGGAGATTTCTTTCTGTTCATATTCCCATCTTGGCTGCAAATAATATGCTTCTCCCCAGCTGGGCTTGAAATAAGAATAACCACAACTTATTCCCAGACATCTTAAGCAGAAGCATCAAGGATGTTTATGAGTGACGACCATGAAGATTTCTATCCTCCATTCAGTATTCAAAGATGGCTGGTTAGGAGCTCAGAGGCACCTGCAGTTCAGAGGCTGCTAAGATCAAGACCCCCCGCTTACCTGGCCCTCACATCTAAGGTAGGCTCCTCTCCACTCTCTCAGACAATTCAGTTATTTACTTTTATAGGGTTAATCCAAATTAGTAATTATATACTTAAGTGCAGGGATGTTTATAATGTCTGAATCCTACCACCACCATAAGACTCCAGGAGGACAGGGACAAAGTATTTAGTTCTTGACTGAATTCCACTGCTTAGCCCAGAGGTGCTCAAATATTTTTTGCTCTGTCATCTTCGTCCTCTTTCTTACCTGGAATACAGATATGATGACTTAAATTCTATCCATCAGCTTAGACTTTGAAACCCCCATGAAGCGCCTCAGAAGGTGGGAGCCAGGGCCCAAAAAGCTATTAACAGAAGGTGTTCTGGTGTCTGATTACCTCATGGAGCTGAGATACTAGCCGTGGACCACCTAACCCTGGGCTTCTTTTATATGAAAGGAAAGAAACCCTTAGAGGTTTTTTGTTTACACCATATATATTCACACACACACATGTATACACAATACATACATACATACATATATATAAAAGCATTCACAGGATTTTTTTAAAAGAAAATAAAGTCTCATCATCTCTAAACTGAAGATGGCAACCCACTCCAGTATTCTTGCCTGGAAAATCCCATGGACAGAAGAGCCTGGCAGGCTACAGTCCATGGGCTTGCAAAGAGTCAGACACGACTTAGCGACTTGAACAACGTGTCTAAACAGTCACTCTAAAAGAATCTGAGAACCTCCGCAGTCATGAAAGAAAAATCCGTTTCTTCCAACGATTGTCAATATTAGCAAATCTTTGGACCTTCACCAAGTGATCTTTATCACAGCTGCTTTGTACACAAATTCTACACGCTATTCATTTTGTATCAGGGCTCTAGTCCTTCGGCTTGAGACCAAAGATTCGGGTACTTCACCAAAAACGTTTGCTAGTTGCTGACGACTAACAAGAAAAACTGATAGAAGGCATTTGTTTCTTAATAAACCTCACAAATACATTGGACCCTATCTTGTATGCTGTTTACAGACCAGTAGAATTTGATGTAGAAAAGTCCCAAAGCATGAATCTCAAAGTGCACTAACAAGAATTCCAGGGTAGCATTTAGGGCTCCCCTCGTAGCTCAGCTGGTGAAGAATCCGCCTGCAATGCAGGAGACCCAGGTTCGATTCCTGGGCCAGGAAGATCCACTGGAGAAGGGATAGGCCACCCACTCCAGTATTCCTGGGCTTCCCTTGTAGTTCAGCTGATAAAGAATCTGCCTGCAATGTGGGAGACCTAGGTTCGATCCCTGGGTTGGGAAGATCCCCTGGAGAAGGGAAAGGCTACCCACTCCAGTATTCTGGCCTGGAGAATTCCATGGGTTGTACAGTCCATGGGGTCACAAAGAGTCGGACATGAATGAGCAACTTTCACATCACTTCAAGAGGTAAATGCAAGAGGCCATGGCCTTCCGCTCTGCTTGACCTCCTCCTTCATGCAAAGAGGTAGCTAAAAATGAGTTCATAGAGAGAAGGCTGGCAGAAGACAGTAGGCATTTGTGGAACACAAGAGTTGAAGACTCTCAAGTTCTCAACATGATACTCACCTCACACGCTTCTCTGGGATCCAGATGACATCCATATTTCCTACATCTTGAGGGCAAGGAAGCTTTGTCTCATTCAAATTCAGCACTGATAGCTAAGAGAAAAATATAAAACCTATGTATGGCTTAAAGGTACCACTGCTGACGGTAATCAGGACCAGGCTAAGGCACGAATCATCTTGCTAACCAAAAAGGTATGGTGGTTCAGAAGATGATAAACAAACAGAATAAAATAAACATTTCTTATCCCCAAAATAGCTTCATAATATTCCTCTGAGAAACGAAGTATCAGGAAAGGTGCTCTGCAAGAGTGAGCACTGGTGAGTGAATGGTCTCCCTGGCCTTCCTGAGACATTAGGGTGGCATTTAGCAACTCCCAACCCCACCTCATAGGAGGACGCCTTGGGGCTTACCCAAGGGAACACGACTTATTCTGCCCACTGCACTCCAAAAACTAACATCCCCTGCAGATAAAACAATACAATCTGGGAGCAGGGAGAGAACCGAAAGAAGTAGAAGCAAGTTTTTCTCTTTTATAGCCTGTCTACAATTACAAGCATCTACATAAAAGTTAAAGTCATCATTTTTTTTTCACATTTTGCTATTTAGGACAATGTGAATTTATAAGGAAATTTTATAAATCATCTAGTCTATATCCCTAGCAGGATTCATGCATGAAAAAAACTATTAAAAATAGGTTGTCCCCATGAAAAGAAACTGACCGACTTGGGGGAAGAGAGGAGATATTTGGGGCACCATAAGCCCTCCTATGCATTCTTAATTTAGAACCATATGCATGTATTATCCTAGACAAACAATTAATTTTAAAACTAATCTAACACTCTCATTCTGAAGAGGCCAAAGAGGTAAGTCATTTGTTCACTCATCTATCCAAACCCATCTACCCTCCCTCAGTTCTTACACTCTCCACCACGTGACACTGAAAAATGAAGGATCTCATAGGAAAAAATAAAAGGCATCCAGTAGGACTGCAAAGAACAGTAAATCTCTACTGGAGACAAGTAGAAGGGCTTTTTCTTCTTAAAATATAGCTCTTTTCCTAACCAGCTCTGCTTTTAAAAAAACCACTTCCTATCTGGGCCTCAGTTTCCTCAACTGTAAGATAAATGAGATAGACCACAGAAATAGTTTTCAAACTGTTGCTGCTGCTGCTGCTAAGTTGCTTCAGTCGTGTCCGACTCTGTGAGACCCCATAGACGGCAGCCCACCGAGCTCCCCCATCCCTGGGATTCTCCAGGCAAGAATACTGGAGTGGGTTGCCATTTCCTTCTCCAGTGTATGAAAGTGAAAACTGAAAGTGAAGTCGCTCAGTCATGTCCGACTCTTAGTGACCCCATGGACTGCAGCCCACCAGGCTCCTCTGTCCATTGGATTTTCCAGGCAAGAGTACTGGGGTGGGGTGCCATTGCCTTCCCCATTTCAAACTGCAGTTGTAACTTATTCATAGGTCACAAAATCAAATTTTGTGAATCACAGCCTCCATTGTTTTAAAATGAATCAGAAAAGGATAGAAACTTTCAGAGTATAGTGTAACTTACAGTTAGGGTAAAGATTGTCCCATGGTATTTTATTGTAAAATGTATTTCTTACCATAAGCGATAGCTAAAAAAAGTTTTAAAATCATGAGTATAGCCGATCTTGAGGCTCATTTTAGATCTGACATTGCAGCATTCTAATTTCCCTGTATTATGAGATGACAGTAGCTGAACACGCTGTATACAGGAGAGATAGAAAATTCTTAACTATGGAAAACTGCCATAAATAAATCCCACTAGGTCTGGAATTTCTAGAAACAGTATAACATGTAAAAGCATTAGCACAGAGTCTAGCAAATAGTAAGGGTTCAGTATTAGGTAGTTATCACCGTCATTATTCAGATTACAGTCATCCTCAATGTTAAATAAAGGCAACATTTTATTCCCAGTAGTAAAGAGAAAATGCTGAGGAAATACCTTTTTTAATCCGTGACTTACTTTGGGAGATCTATCAGTACGGTTCATTAAGTCTCTGTCAGGTAAATCCTTCCCAGGCCTAAAAAATGAGTTTCCAAACATGAAAGAGTCACAAAAGCCTTCCTGGGATGACAAATTTCATGCTATGAGGAAAAGCTCCTTCTTATCCACAGAAAACCCTGGACTTAATACCTACCAAATAAAT
This sequence comes from Oreotragus oreotragus, assembly GCA_006410675.1. Taxonomy (NCBI): domain Eukaryota; kingdom Metazoa; phylum Chordata; class Mammalia; order Artiodactyla; family Bovidae; genus Oreotragus; species Oreotragus oreotragus. The sequence continues at coordinate 3,125 of SJYX01004176.1, read as the reverse complement.
GTCAGGTCTTATCATCTTAAGTTTTGCTTGTTTGTTTTTCCTTGAACAACTTAGACATTGCACATTGCAAACCCTTCATAACTATTTGTTGCATCAAATTGAATTCCTAGCCTACGCCTTTCTCCACCTACAAACAGTTACATCGCCATCAGTAAAAATTTATTCAGTAATTTTGATGGAGATGTTAAAAAACATGCTGTGCTGTGCTTAGTCGCTCAGTTGTGTCCGACCCTGAGACCCCATGGACTGTAGCCCGCCAGGCTCCTCTGTCCATGGGGATCCTCCAGGCAACAACACTGGGGTGGGTTGCCACGTCCTCCTCCAGGGGATCTCCCCGACCCCAAGACTGATCCCAGGTCTCCCTCATTGCAGGTGGATTCTTTACCATCTGAGCGACCAGGGAAGCCAATATAGAAAATGCGGGGCTTCCCTGGTGGCTCAGTGGTAAAGACTCCACCTGCCAACGCAGGAAACCCACGTTCAATCTCTGATCCGGGAAGATTCCACATGCCAAGGAGCAACTAAGCCCTCGCACCACAACCACTGAGCCTGGGCTCTAGGGCCCGGGAGCTACAGCTAACGAAGCCCATACGCCCTGGAGCCCGTACTCCACAAGGAAAGCCACTGCAGTGAGAAGCTCGCATACCGCAACTAGGAGGCAGCCCCCAGCTGTCACAACTAGAGGAAAGCTCGTGCAGCAAAGACCTAGCACAGCCAAATCAATCCATCAATAATTTTTTTAACGCGGCACTGACATACAATGGAACATTTTTCAGCCTTAAAAAGGCATGAGGTTCATGTGACAACATCGATGAAGCTTGAAAACATTATCCCAGGTGAAATAAGCTAAACACAAAAGAAAAAATATTGTATGAGTCCACTTACATGAGGTACCTAGAAGAGGCAAATGCACAGAGGCGAAAAGGAAAACAGAATAGAGATCACCAGGGAGGAGAGGAAGGAGGGAAAGGAGGGTTATTATTTAACCAACTCCTACAAGACAAACAAGAATACTTTTCTGTTTCCCACGCTGCCTACTCATTACTCCTTTAAGTGAACTGCTAAAGGGTTTGTTTCTCTTGTTTGGTGTTGGGTCAAGGGGGCTGGGGTGGGCGGTTGTTAGTTGGTGTTTTTTTGGCTGTACCACATGGTTTGTGGAATCTTAATTCTCTGACCAGGGATTGAACCCCAGGCCACAGCAGTGAAAGTGCCAAGTTCCATCCCCTGGACCTCCAGGGCATTTCTCATTAATGCTTTGTTTTTAATCTGGCTTTCTCAAAGTTCAGTACATAGGCAAAGAAAGTTAACCCCAAAATTTGAGGTATTAAGCCGTTTAAGGAAGATTCCATGATTATTTACCTGCCTTGACACTTGGAGTCAAACTTTGAACTCAATGAAGAGCGAGCCTTTGTGAAGGTAAATCCAGGTAAGTGACGCCGAGGAATAACTCTCTTGGCCGGGAAGCAGGAATCTGCGATGTTTACAATGGTAAGCACTGGGAGCTTGTCTGAAAGACCAGACCAGAAAAAATATACAACATGGCATAAGGGAGCCAAACAGAAACAATTCAAGGATCTTGTAAGGGAGGAGACAGGGCTGGCTAATTCACCTTCAGCATCCAGAAAAGATTTGGAGGAGGAGTCCAGAAGCCGAGGGTGGCCCCTCTCAATCCGGCGGATAGTTGCCCAGCATTGTGGATGCTGACAGACAGCCAGGTCACAGGTGGTTTCATCCCACTGGCTTTTATCTGGCAAATCCATATCTACAAATGATTTAGGACAAAAGCCAATCTTGCAGCTTTCTAGCCCTCTGGAGAAACCACCACCATATAATTAGGGAATATTACGACCCCATGGATTGTGGTAGACTACAATCCATGGGGTTGCAGAGTCAGACATGACTAAGTGACTTCACTTTCACAAATATTAGCTAGTCCAGATATTAATTTGGACTCAAAGCATAAAATGTTTTTATTGAATCATATTGATAAACAGTGGTTACAGGACAGTTAAGAATGGTAAACCCACTCCAGTGTTCTTGCTTGGAGAATCCCAGGGACGGGGAGCCTGGTAGGCTGCCATCTATGGGGTCGCACAGAGTCGGACACGACTGAAGCGACGCAGCAGCATGAAAAGTATGAAAATCTCAGCATGGAAGAGAGTGACAAGAATTTGGATTCAGACTGACTTTAGAAGGCTTCCCAACTGACCATTTAANGCTTGGAGAATCCCAGGGACGGGGAGCCTGGTAGGCTGCCATCTATGGGGTCGCACAGAGTCGGACACGACTGAAGCGACGCAGCAGCATGAAAAGTATGAAAATCTCAGCATGGAAGAGAGTGACAAGAATTTGGATTCAGACTGACTTTAGAAGGCTTCCCAACTGACCATTTAATTAATAGCTGAGTGACCTGAGATTTAACCAGTCTGAGCTTCAGTTTCCTTAGCTGCAAAATGAGGAAAAGCCTATTTCATAGGGTCACTGCAATTAGTTAATGGATATTAACAGGTCTGGCAAACAGTTCAAAATAATTATTAACATCCTTTCTTTTCCCCTTTCGTTAACCATTAGGGAGAGGATGCCCCAATCTCCAAAAAGCCTTATCAAATTATAACCAACGTACATGGGACCTGAATATCCACAAATTATGGTATACACAGGGGCTTCTGGAACCAGTTCCCTGTGGGTATCATATCACAGGACAGCTGAGTCACAGAAGTGCTTCAGATGGCTCAAACCTTTAGAAGATATGCTCCATTTTTCAATATGCTCCAGTTTTCATACAGGCAGCTAAAATACCCACCAGAAATGAATGGGTTTGCTCAAATAGCAAGTCAGTCGACTCAGAAGTTGGATCAGAGCTACTAGCTTTTCATTTACTGGCTCTATGGTCTTGGGCAAGCGAATTCACCTCTCTCAGCTTGTTTCCTCATATAAAGTAGCAAAAGGGAAATACCTAAGTAGGATTGCAGAGGCATTAAATGAGGTAATGTACTTTTACGTATGATATATAACCGGTATTCAATAAATGTTATCTTTCTCTCTCTAGAAATGTTTTAGGCAATCACTACCACCAGATCCCTAATAACTTTTTTTAAGGAGAGTGTCCATTTCTTTCTTTTACT